>CAWUPM010000017.1:0-348678 GCA_963924295.1 Dioctria rufipes
AACTAGAGTTGGTTTACTGCACTTTTCAGTAAAAAATCTAGTGAAAATCAAAACACTAGAATTCTATTATATAGATTTACTGCATTTCTATTTAATTTTGCGATAATTTCCAACGAATGAAACTAGATTGTCAGTTGAACTTTAAACTACCTTAGTAGTAAAATTTACTAGAAATAGGGTAACAAGTAATGTTAATCTAGCGTTGGCTTCTAGTTGTTTTATCTAGAATTTCAGGAAAATGTGCGAAATGAAACTAGATTGTCAGTTGAACTTTAAACTACCTTAGTAGTAAAATTTACTAGAAATAGGGTAACAAGTAATGTTAATCCAGCGTTGGTTTCTAGTTGTTTTATCTAGAATTTCAGGAAAATGTGCGAAATAGCGACGCTTCATACCATTCAAATGATTCTAGCTTGGCCTAAAATCCTAGGAAAGCTACCCATGTCTTCTTGAATGAACCTGGCTGCCTAGATATTTTAGATTCAATTACAAATATCTAAAATATATTCGCATCGCTTGGAGATGGGATGAAAATATAACCAACATTATTAAAAAAGAAACGAATTTATTTTGGGTAATAGATAAATTTTTGTGCTTGAAGTGCATGTCATACAATTACATTGATGATATCATAAATGACACAAGTCATATCTTAACTTAAAGAGAATTCAATATAAAAAGATGAATACATTTTATAAAATATTAAAGTTAATAAAAAACATCAAAATAACACTTGTCCTTTCTATCTAAAATAATTTAGTATTCTTTTCTTTTCAATTCTATATATACATATATACATATTTGTATAAACTATTTTTTATCTTTTATTATATTAATATTGCAATTTTTTTTTCCAAAGTTTTGTGATACAAATATACCACTCCAAGAGGGGGCAAATTCTTAATTTTATAAATATAACATTCAAAAAAATTATACAGTTTTCTCAGATGGGTTGAAAACTTTATGTTTAGTACATAATGTAATTTAAATAAAGTGTCAAATGCAGAAAAAAAATCGTTGTCACACTCTAAACAATAGTTATCCCACACAATAAAAAATGTTCCATCCGTGGTAAAAGCATCATTACTTTTGCACAGCAAAAATGGCTGATGCTGATCTTTCTTCTTAATAAATGTCTCCAAGTCATCTTCGAGCTGGAAATAAGAGTTACAAAGTAAATTAAAATATGGATAAAAGTTTTATAATTACGTGGATAATATTCAAAATAAAGCAAGCAGGAGTAGTTTAGGATTTTAATAAGAGAGAAAAAAAATGCTTTTGAGTGGAGTACAAGCTGCCAATATATATATATATTGAATGAAATCATGTACAAATGTAGGTACATATTTGTTAGTACTAACCCCAATCCACTGAATTAGTGGTTTAAAATGTTGCTCCAGTATAAGGCTGCTCCATTCAGACTCACTTCCTGTTATCTGACAACTCATTCGTTTGAGTCCTCTTTTCCTCAAATTCATCAATAATATCCAGATGATTTTAAGATTTTCTGCGTATTTAATTATATAACAATGTATGCAAAAATATTTTACACCATTTTACGAAATTTTTATTTTTATCTAGATTTTTTTTATTTTTATAATATATTATAATATGTATATTTACTCACCATCTTTCAAAACTTCACAATCCGTTGTCGTGTTGAAATCGTATTTCTTTAATTCTTCGATTCCTCCACGATGTATACCCAATTTTTCAAAGTCATAATTTATCTGGAGGACACAATATTGAAATTCAATGTAATTAATGCATCATTTTAACTTACCATGAGGCCTTTGTAATCCAGCAGTCTTGGATATTTGTCAATTATATCACAAGATCAGTTTAAAACATCAGATCTCCTGGCATCGAACGTTCCAGACATCAAGTCTTTAATGTTTTTTAAATTTTCTTGGGATGGGAGAATATTTTTTAATTGCACCACCTTAGAAAATGAAATTGTTATAAAATCTTGAAGCTAAATAATAAGTGACAAATCGCACCGCATTATTATTTTTCGAAATAGGCATATTCAATACCTTCTTCGCAAGTACATTTTTCTTCCGTGAAGGGGAAAGCTTAAGTCTAATATGTTCCAATCTAAATTCAATCTTTCCAGCAGCTTTTCTGTTATCTCGTGATCCATTTCTGTTGAACCAAAGCGTCTGCAATTTATGTACATTATATTATAGTGAACTTCCGAAAAATATATCTAATTTCCTACATGAGCTGGTATATCTGGACACGTGTATTGACCCAATTGGGGAAAGGTGCGAACTATAGCTTTCGCTAGGTTTTCCTTGTCCGTGTTAACCGGGTAGCTAAAATTTTCCTACATGTATATTCATTTATAGACTTAATCCAAAAGAGATATCTTACTATCCACAAATTTTAATTAGATCATCCACCATAATTCTATTGAACTGACTTTGACATTTTGATGAAAGGTCTTCTTTGTTGAGCAATTTTTCACATAGCTTTTCTCCCTCTTTGGTTAATTTTAAAAGTGCTATTAAGTTTCTATCCTGGGACAATTTAAATCGATAATTAATATAAAATTATTGTTGCTGTGTCTCATTTTTTCATAATTTTTAATAATAATTATTAGGTGTTACCTCACTATAGTGAGCGGAAAAAATGGTAGACTCATCACAGTTGAATTCAGTTGCAACATTTAACTGTGAGGTTACTGAACTTGTTGTGGCTTGTTCATATTGGTTGTTTGCAGCCACATCATCCAGCAGGTAATCAATAATGCCTGGTCCAATTGTTTTTTTAAATTTTTGGAGAACCCTCAAGGTGGTCTTTCTGGGTCCCAATTTTAAATTAAGGAGAATAAGATCATTCTCTGATATGTCTCCAGTAGTACTTTCGTCGACACCTTCATCTATTATACTAAATCTATTAAACTAATTCTATGCTTCTATGCTAAATATAAAAATGTTTATTTCAAAATATTTGTTTTTTAATTCTAGGGCCCATATTCATAAATCAGTCATAATAATTAAATAATAAATACCTACCTATATTTTATTGCAACATATTTGCCCGTTTTCCTTTAGCTTGCCAAACTACGTTTGGTCTTCGATCTTTTATTTTATGGAAATCAACTATTATATTGTTTTCTTTTTCAAAACTTACTTCAAATGCGTGCAAGTATTTATCGTATGATATAATATCAAGAATGGAACAATTAAAGTATTCACAATGTTCAATTTCAAACATTTCATTTATAAAAGCTAAGGAAGGAAAGCTGCTATTCGAATCAATAACTTCATCGTCGAGCGAAATAATTAGTTTAATACGAAATTCTACATCATCCAAATCTACTGAATTAACTTTTCTGACATAAAAAGCTGCAGGAAAAGTTTTAGCAATATAGTCTGCGCTTAACAGAGATGCGATTTTAAAAATTTTGTATGATTTTATATCGACTGTATTAGAATTAAAATGAGCTCGATAGATATAAGTGTTTTGTAAGAGAGACTGTCGTTTAGCAATACTCTTGGGAATATTTTTAAAATTACGAGCACGTATTACCTGTTGTTTTAATAAACTATGCTTACTTTCAAACCTAAGACATGAAGATAAGCTTAATGGACCTTTTTTCAATATGCATTCTGGGTAGTGCATTATGTAGTGATGCTTATTTATCATATTTTTCTCATAAAATAGCTCTTTGAAAAGATCATGATGAAATTGTATAATTTCCGATAATTCACATACCATAAATTTGTTAATATTTTCACAAAACACAATTTCCACAATTTTGGAAAGATGTGTTAGTAAATTTAAATGGTCTTGTTCGCTTTCTGAAATTTTATCGTATATCATAAAAGGTAGTGATCTTAATAGAAGCCAAGTTTGTACAGCTTTTTGTTTTAACTTATTACATGAAGAAGTCAACATTGCAAGAGTAAAGTTTGGACTAGGTTTATTTTTACGCTCAACAAATCCATATTGAAATAAATTTATCCTTTCGTTAAGAAATTCTACGGAGAATAATGACCTTTTCACTATGAAAGAGTGCAGAACAAGTTTGATTTCCATTGGTACAACACCTTCTAAAAGGTCGTGCATAGGATCAAAACCAAAATTGGTAACACAATGAAAAAATCCTTTCTTATTTAAAATACAACTGCCTTTAACTCCAAATAATTTAGCACAGTTTTTATTTTCCTTGACTAATTTAATTTCATTGTTGTGATTTGAAACTGTTCTATTTGGAAAAAGTATTTTGAAATTGTTAAGGAAGTCTGGCCTATTTATTTTGCATTGGCGACAAAACATATTGGCAGCTGGACATGAAAAGCCCAAAAGGTCGTGAAGAGCGAGATTATCACCTAAGCAACTAACAAGTGTAGCGCGAAGTATGTATTGGTGTCCGTTTGGTAGAGATACTTTAATTCCACCAGTTGACTCCAATACTTTCCAATACTTCTTAATATCTTCAGTAAAAGCTACAGCTAGTAAGAAAATGTTCTTTATTTTCGAATTAAATTTTGGAGGAATATTTTGCACTGTATAGTAAAAGACACCAAGCTTATAAAATGTTGCTCTAGATCCTAGGGGATTTGCAACTTCAAGATCATCGTAATACAAATTTATTCGAATTGCATGCGGAAATTGTCTTAAAAAGGAATTTTCCTGAAAACTCTGAGAATCAATATAAGAGGCAATAACATGCTCTTCACTTCTTGTTTCTTTTTCAAGTAACTGGCGAAAACTATCATTTTTAATAAGGGATGTCAGGATTTTATTTATGGGCAAGTACTGAAAAGTTTCAGCTATGCTTTTGGAAATTATATCTGTGTTTCGTAACACATTGTCAGCACGATATCCCAGTAAAATTTCAATTGGTTCTACGTAATAGTCTTGTTTTTTTAACGAATTAATTTGTTTTTGAAAAGTAGATGACGCTTCGAAGGAACTCGTTACGTCATATCTATTCATTAGCTTTACTACTTCATCATCATTTAATTCAATATTCTTCTTCGTAAAAAATTCGGTTAACTCACCTCTCAAATATGTTAATGTTTTTTCTACGATTGTTAAGCAGACTGAATGAAACGTATCAATTTTGGATTCTAAAATACCAGTATCACAACGCAAATCACAAAAACGACAATTTATGAAAATTTCTAAATCCCTTGCAGAAACTTTAGTAATGTCACATGCGTTCGAAAAAGTACTATTTTGAGAAAATGATGATTCGCTTTCACAATATTCTTTAGAGGTATCAACTATTTCTTCGTGTTTGTGCTTCCTAAGTACATGTCGCGAAAAGGATAGAAAAGTAGAAAAACTTTGATTGCAGTCATTCTCCAAACAAATAAAAGGACCGTGCACGTCTGATTTGCAAAATGGAAGTTTATGAAAATCTGCGAAATGCCTTTTCAATTGATATAGAAAACCGGGAATAACTTGCATGCATAGAAAACACTTCATGTTACAAATCTTAAATATCTAAAACTTATTGACAATAAAACTAGCAACAATGTTTGTGCAGCACAATAAACTAAAACCTTTTAAAATTTTAACTGTTTCTGCATCTACTCCATTTTCCAAAAGAAACTCCGCAAATCCAGTGCAATCCATTATGAAAATGTTGATCCTTTATAATAAACAGTTTAAAGAACACAGTAACACTCAATATTTAATACAAACCAGTGTTCAAAATTAGTTATTACAAAAACTCACAATTATTTTACATTAAATGCTTAAAAGCATCCACTCTCAATACTGAATGACTAATAAATGGCAAATGAGGAATATTTAGGTCATTACTCATGTGTCTGTGCAGTTTCGTAGAATTTCGGCTAGATATAACTAGAGCTTCAGTGGTATACAACAATTTTACTAGAAATTCAATTTAGCTGATGTTGAATTGCTGGCACTTACCGATATAGCAGTTAAGTTTCCTAGAATTTCAGCGAAAAATACCCAAAACTTCAGTGGCGTGCATATTTCTTAAAATTTCCGATAAGTTACCGCATTATCGATATAGTAGTAAAGTTTTCTAGAATTTCGGCAAGATGTAACTAGAAATGTATGTAGTGCCGTTAGTTTCAGTTAAGTTCAATTAATTTTCAGTAAATCATGTCTAAATATAAATATCACTAAGTTTACAGTTATAAAAATGCTGGACTTTCAACGTTGCTAACACTTTACAAAAAATACAGTTCAGTTCAATGCAAATTTCAGTGTTTTGAAAAAAAACTGCTGAAGAAGTATTAAAATTATTCACTAGAATCAAACTAGCGAAATTTCACTAGAAAAAATACTTGCAGTGTAGTGTTAATTTAATTCTACCTACTATGTATTGTACGTTTTGTATATCTTGCTTGCACGTGTTCTTAAAACCTAAAACTATGTTTTGCTCACAAACTTTTTTGATAGTACTTTCACTCCAATTTAGGTATTCCTCCCATATATGGACGAGTGACATCTTGATTGTGGTGAATATTGTCCACTGATCTTTGTATAAGAGTACCTTGTTAGCTTCCTCGAAAATAATCCCAGGTTTGTCTAGGGGAGTCCATGTAAATGGAACTTCTGCTCCGGCAGTAAAGAGCGCTCCCAGGACAATAATGGCTATTCCGTTCATATTAATACCTGGTAGGGGAAGATTTAGATTTAATAAAATAACAAAAAGTCGGGTAATAATATAATATATTTATTTTAAATAAATGAAAAAAAAAGTATATAATAATAATACTTAAGCGTGGAATTTCTTTAATCTGTTCAAATGAACCACTTCCACCTTTCGACCTATCTGAATTTTTAAATTCACAGGGGAGGTTACTTCCTTTACTTCATATGGTCCAATCCAAATAGGTGATAACTTATTATTTTTGCCTTCGTTTTTTAAAAGAACTAAGTCACCAGTTTTGAATGACTCTTTCCGAGGGGTTTTATCATAATATTTTTTCGTTATTTCCTTGCTTTTTATTATATTTTTCCTGGCAATATTATGGGCTTCTTGGATTTTATTTCTTAGGATATAAAATTAATTTGCATGATCATAAATTGGTTCTGGTTTGCTTTTAAGGTTTGTGGGCAGGTCAGTTGTAAAACCAAAAACACAGTCCATTGGAGTCAGACGTGTTGAAGAGTGTTTGGTGTTATTATGTACATGCGCGGCTTGCCTTAACCATTCATCCCAAGAGAGAGGGTTCTCATTCACTTAATATCGCCAGAATTCTGTTAGTGGTCGATGAGACCTTTCCAGGGCGCCATTCGATTGTGGATGGTATGCCGTAGTATTGATTTTCTGTATGCGTAATTTACACAAACGTTTGAATAGGTCACTCATAAAATTCGTGCCTTGGTCAGTTTTTTCGGTATTCTGTACCGTGTAATAATCTCTTCGTAGAAAGTTTTTGCAACCGTAGCTGCTTCGCAATCTGGGAGAGCATTAGCATCCATGAAGTGTGTTAGATTATCTTCGAATGTTAGTATATACTTGTTTCCAAGGATCGTGACTGGGAGTGGTCCCACTATGTCCAGGTACACTTTATCGAAGGGCTTTTTCGCTGTATCAGGCAGCACTATTGGCATCCGTGTTAGTTTGCAATGTTTATTAGTTTGGCATTTAGGACAAGATTTAATGAATTTTGCTGTATCCTTTAACATATTCTTCCACCTGTACTTCCTCCGAATTCGGTGATAGCTTTTTGCAATCCCTTGGTGGCCCCCTAGTGGGTTTGTATGAAAGACTTTTAATATTTCATCAATATCTTTTTTTTTCAGTCAGAATCTCATACCATCATTTATTTCCGATGTGTTGTAATTGGTTTTTCCCCAGTTTCAAATAATTCTCTTGAATCTTTTTCAATATTTACTTGTATTTCTTTTTGAATTTGAGGGTTTAATGAGTCTAAAAAAGTTTGTGAGCAAAACAAAGTTTTAGGTTTTAAGAACACGTGCAAGCAAGATATACAAAACGTACAATACATAGTAGGTAGAATTAAATTAGCACTACGCAAAATAGACATATATCCAGTTGACCGATCACGACGATCATTATTTGACGGGGTAGGCAAGTTTTCTAATTTTCTTTTCGGAACCATGGATCAGGATGATGCTAAAGAAATATATTCAAGATTAGATACCTTAGAGGCTGATAGCAACCAAAATTTAGATTTAATAAAAGAACAAGTTAGTTTAACGAAATCAAATTACGAAGTCAATAGTGAAGCGCTTGAAAAGTTTAACACTGACTTACAAGAAACCAAGAATCAAACTATACATGTACTTAATACTATAAATGAAACGATAGCTAATATTTATTCGGAATCTAAGAATATAAAATGGCAACTTACCGTGGACGAAACCTCAATGAATATGATAATCCGCTTACAAGAAATTGAACATCAAATCGAAAACTTTTATATTATCCTTAGTAGTTTGAGTAACAGGCAACTACACCGTCTTGTTCTTAGCTACCCACAAGTTGTGGAATTAGTAAAAAATCTTCCTACAGTATATCCACGTAATGAGATTCTACAAAATCCATTTTTACTACAATAATTAGCCACAGTCGACAGCACTTGCAACCAGAGACAAATTCTTTGTAAGATCACAATACCCCTGATTCAGAAGAAATGGTTTTCTCTAAAGAAGGCATATCCACTTCCTATGCTTGAAAAAAATAATGTCTCAACACATTATGACATTCCAGATGATTATTTGATTACAGATGTGGGAGCCAATAAGTTCATCCCACTCAGTGAGACTCCATTAAAACCTTGCAAGAAGGTGACCCTTGCTATATTATTGTGCAACTGCCGTGTCATTCTTGAAAAACAAAAAAAAACAAAAAAACAAATCAAAACAATAAAATTCGCACATACTTCCGACCAATTAATAGTTCAAGAAGCAATTATAAGAATCAGCAAATTCTTGTAATATAGCACTAAGTCAAGTAACGCAAAATATTTTTGAGTAACAAAATAAGTGTCATAATAAACAATTAAGTTTATTATTGTGAAAGGTCATTCGATAAGTAGGAAATTGCCATTTCCTGCTTATGGAATGATTTTGCATAAGAAACAAAGCATTGTTTTAATATATATAAGGCGAAGAATAAAAGAATAAATCAAATTGGGTTCACAGGTCTGCCGTTGTATTTCAATTCTCAATAATTCGGCTCTTTAGCCTATGTTGATCATAAAGCGGCATTTCAGCCTGATCACCCCCTTCAAGCAAAGGCAATAAAGCGGCACATAGCCTTGCCTTGCTTACCCAAGTAGCACAATCCAGTCATAAGAAAGTCGTGTCACTTTCTTATGACTGACCATAGTCATAACGACTTACACTAACGAGGTGATTAAATCATATACAAAACATTCATATAACTAAAATGGGGAATCGTATTTCAGTTATAGGACGCTATTATAGCTCCTTTGTAACCACTAAAATGACTTCTTCACAACATAGATAAAGTCAAACAAGTATCAGAAAACGGTTGTAAATTTGACAATTTAACACATTTAAGACCTTTTTACATCTGCTGTACGTTTTCGGTATGATTGATTAATCGCATAATAGCATACAATAGTAAACCCTTGTAATAACTTTCATGAAACTTTTGGTCCTTTGAAAGTCAAAATTAGAATGCAAACTTATCTCCATCTAGAAATTATAAAAGCTTCTTACAAAAACAATCCTAAGTATAATATTTATAATATAATAATATTATACGCTTGTTATTTTTGTAATTGAGTAGGATTTCTTTTCGTAAAAGTTGAAATGTATTGCGGAGAAAACTTTATTGTGTAGTTTTGTAAAATAGATGCATAAATATTACTGGCCTTCTATTTATTACAATACAAGTCTACATAATCCTTTATTGAAATTTACCTGAAATTATTTTTGGCTACAAAATGTATTTTCAGCAATGTGAATCAGATCCCTGAATTTTCCACATTAAAAATACTGCAATTTAACCGGTAAAAGAAATGGAAAAACTTAGTAAATGGAAAAAAAATTATTTTGATTTTCTATCCATAACATTATGTCGCATTTATTTGTGACTGTATAATGACATATATGTAGCTCTACAGCCTTGTTAGTTGTGTTTAAGATAGGTTTCAGTCTTAAATTAGAAAATATGGCTAATAAACAACACTTGCACGACTCTTATATTACGTTACTGTGTGTGTCTTCTCTCCAATTTTTACGCGACTGATACAAGTTTGACAGATTACTTCCATACCTCTTGCGTGCGGCGTCGATTTTTCTTGCGCGATAGCTAAAATGTTTAAAGTATTATCTACCGAAGAAAACAGGGAAAAACTAATTTCGGTAGTGCCATCTTCATGGGAAGATCATAATATCTTGCGATGGCCGAGAAATAAACTGCAAGTAAAAAAGATCCGAAAGAATCCACTTTCCAAACCAGCAGAAGATTGGTTTTCTTTCCAGTGCAGTGTAAAAAGTGCAAATATAAATTCCTTTGAGGAAGCAAGAATTATTGAAAAGTCACTAGCGGCATTTTCCGATACGGAATCAGAAAAAAAGGTAATTCCGGCTTACATTTAAAAAGGCAGCAATACGTCGAAAAGCAACAAATTTGTTAGTAAATTTGTTTTCAATAGCAGAATTTTTGCGCATAAAATTTGAACCAGATGCTTAATTTTCGCTGTATTACTGCCTTAAACTGCCATTTACTTGCAGGCCCTTGCCAACTGTCCAGCACACCTACGCGTAAGTACCTACGGCCTGTAAGTAGATGGCCACTAATAAAGTTACTTAAACCATGTTGTAATATTGTGCTTCTTTTAGACCCAAACAACGGGAGAATTTATATACAGCCGATTATAGAAACTTTGATAATCTTTTCGACGGCATGGATCAGCCAGGCCCGTCAGGAATGCAATTGAATGAAACAGCAAGATCCAATTGTAAAACCGAAACTTCACAAGACGAGCTGATCGTAATGAATGATACAAACGAAATGCAAGGCAGTTCCATTCTGCCAGCATCTGCGTATTAAAAAGAGCAGGAAAACCGACAATATTTAGATAGTAATGCTATTCTTTGACCAACTGCATTAAATAAAGAGCCTAATACTGAATATATCTCATTGCAAACGGTAGAACTTGATTTTAGTGTCTTAAATGGGATTCTAACTGTAAATTAAATAAATTTTTTCATATAACAAAATTAATTCAAGTGGAAGAAGAAGTTGCTAGCTTACATGTGAAATTGGACGTCATGATGAATATGATAAGTGAATTGAAAAGTTCTAATTTAAGAAAAAGACAACTCAGTGAAGACCAGGCCGACGATGAAGAGGAAAACACGTTTCCACTATTGAACGTTGAAGATATTTATACGTTTGAGGAACGCCTAAAAAATATGGAATTCTACCACAAAATAGTAATTTTTTCTGAAGTATTTTGCAAAATTACGTCTGAATTTTCTATCTTGCAGAAAAAATCTCTGTCAAGAGTAGTTGGGAAAAAGAACATCACGGAAGTGAAATTAATGCTGCATACAAACTAGTTGATACAATTTTTTCAAGATCAGGAAATTCAACTATCCATGACAAGACAATAAAGACAAAGTTATGGCATTTGTTTCTTTGAAAAATACGATTAAAATTTTTGACGATATTGTCTATGAGGCTGACCGAGCTTTTACTTATATTGATACTGAAAAGTTCTTTAAAACTAGGATCTTACGGTATGAAAAAGCTAGGGCTATTCTCGACCTGACTGACATAAAGCTTCGATGCTCTTCAAAGAGAAATATTCAATCACTTAAGAAAAGTTAGTCCAAAAATTGTTACTTGTTACTGTGGAGTTTTTCGTTCTTTCTTTTTCAACTCTGACTTTTTTTTAGTTTTACGATTTAATAATAGTTACAATGAGTACAATACCAAAGTCTGAAAAAAAAATTAAATGTGAATTAACGAGGTCTTTTTGTGATATCCCATTTGGATGATATTGCCAAAATATCTTCCACACGAAACTAAAGCCATAATTGTGAAATGATTTCTTCCTTGCCTTGCGTAGACGAAAAGAAGATGAAATCACAAACGATTTTGCTTTCTGATTTTAAATGTGGAAGCAAGAGCACAATATTTTCGCTTATTTGTCATCTCTATGGTACACAAATTTATAATTTGGAAGAACGCGTCATTAAACTTCATGACAGTAATTAATTTGTGAGTTTTCTAGTGATTTTAATTCCACCAATCCATATTAAAAAAAAATTAAATAAAATAAATATAAACCTACTTTAAACAAATATCTTCTTTATTCCCTTACTTCAAATTCCAAAGGATTTATTTAGACGATTCTTGACCGATTTGCTTAGACGATAAGAAAGCGAAACATCTTGAAGAAACGAATACATTTCTAATACATTTATTTATTTATTTATTTATTTATTTATTTAAGAAAGTTCAAAAGATATTATACAGACAAAGTCCAATAAAATAATACCTTATAAGTTACTACGGTAATTCATACTAAAGAAAAAATTATATAAAAAAAGAACGATAGAATTTAATCTAAGTCTACAATATGAAAAACCAGGACCAAAAAAAAATAAAATAAAATTATAATGTAAAGATTAAAGTTATGAACTAAACTATAACTAAACTACAAAAGAAAGAATCCAAGTACAAAAAATTGAATTAAAAATTAAAACTAAAATTCTAAAAATTACAAGAAAAAAAATACTTCCAGAAAGAAAGGAAAATGAATATTAATTAATAATGAAAAAATAAAAAGAAAAATGCTAGTAAAGGCAAGGAAAAGGCAAAGCAAAAACAGAAAAAACTATTTAATATAAATTAAATTAAGGGAAATTGCTCAATCTCAGCTAAAACTGATCTTTTGAAAGTCTGGGGGCTAGAACAAAAGACATCGATATTGCAAAACTTACAATTGAATAATTTCTGCATTCTTACCAATGGTGACTTTATGCGGATATTGGTTCTACAGAAGGGGACTCTAAAAGGAGGAGTATGGAGTCTTTGGGACCTTGTAGGAATATTTATGCATATTTTGGAGAGCAAATCTGGGCAAAGCACGAACCCATTTAGGAGCTTATATAAAAATAAGCAGTCGAGATGCATACGACGGTGTTCTAGAGATGGCAAGTTAAAAAGACATAATCTTTGATTGTACTCCATCTCATTAATGCCTAGTTTGAAAAGAAGAATCCTGGTAAACTTTCTCTGGACAGATTCAACTTGCTTGTTATAACATGAGTAAAATACATGATATGAAAATAACTCACCGGGAAGAGATGCTGACAAATTACTTTAATGTATCGCCTAAAAGATACACATTTGTTTCTTCAAGATGTTTTGCCTTCGGGGTAATAGTTTATCCCATTGGAAGTTAAGAATGCAATACGAATATGATTATCATCCACGAGATATTTTATCGTCCAGGTAAAGAGAAAGTAAATCTTCTGAGTTTCGCCATGTTTGCTGGGTATTTGTGTAATCTGCATTTATATATATACACATTATATAAATGTGATTATAAATCAACTGTGTGAATTAAAGGTATTAAGATTAGTTGCGTTTTGTAAAATAGTCTTACCATTTTACTTTTAATATTAATTACTTGAGAGTATTCTGGTATGCATTTTTGTCCCAAGCTGGAGTATATATTTATTCGAGATGATTTGAATGGTGTGTCAAGAAAGTCAATTAGTGCCAGTATTTCTTTCCCATATATGCACAGTTCATTATCCAAAGTATGAATAGAAATAATCTCTATTATTTTGTTATTTTCCAATAGCACGAAATTATTTCTGTCATCATCTTATAAGACAAATCCATTTTGTAAGTGTAATTTAAAGCTTCTTGTATTTGGTTTATCACTACTAACAAAAGCATTCTTGTTGGAATAATAATATCTTGAACTGCTTTCTTTTGAAAATTCAATATTCGTTTTGCTGCTTTCGATAATGGCCTGTTTCCGGAATGAAGTAGCAGTCTAATTTCATGAAGAGCGTTTTCGAATGGATAACAGCTAAATGATGGTAAAGGTCCAAATATTTTTACGTCATCAATCATGTGGTATAAATCATGCACATTGCTAGTGATTGAAGACATTCCATATATTTCAATATATTTTTCCAAATATTCGTAGATTAATTCAGCAGCAACATTTATAAATTTTAAATACTTATCAGATGAGTACATGGTAACTGCATAAAAAAGGTAAAAAATGCTGATATACTTCCTCTTGTAAGCCGTCTTTTAGAGCCACCGGACCTAGATAAAGCAAAAATGTCTTGAATTCAATTGCCTTCCAAGATTTAATGTGTTCTAAGGTTCTGACAGTACGGTGTATCTCAATGGGCATTGTTCTACTGCATTCCTTCAATGCATCTGAAACATTTTTCGTATCATTTGCTGTCCGTTTTATGTCAAAAGCCAGTGAGCCATCTATCCATCAAACTAAACATCTTTTCATTATACCAACATGTAGTAAATGCATAGAATCTGCAACCGGAAAGGCTTGTATCAGATCAATAGAAAGCTCATCAATTGCCGAATATTCCTTATGGTGAATGGGATCGCATCTATCCTGAAAACTTGTATTGCTTCTTCGCGGATAATCAAATCGTGGAAAACTTTTACCTCGGTCGCTGTGAGAATATTCACCCATAACAGTGCATTTCGTACACCCGCTGTAGTGGTTGAAACTTACAACTCCTATAAATAAGATAACCATGTTTGTTGTAATGACCAATTTTCTACATACCTCTACTTATTGGCAAAAGATATTTTTGCTATCTTTAAAATCCTCTCCTGCACAAGAACACCGTTTTGCATTATTTGTTTCAGTTCGCTTACAAACTTTGATAAATATTCTTGTGCAGATGGTGGTTTACACAAACTGTAATAGACCGCAACCACTATTAAAAAATTACTAATTTTACACAATATAGGCCAAAATTGTTGCTTTGAACTTTTACTTAGTGGAAGTCCATCCATGTTAAAACTCAAAATCTACTCAAAATCATCCCGAATTTCTTTCATGGATAAAAATCGAACAATTAATATGCTCCCATTGTGCCAATATTGACCCATTGATGAAATTTCAACTTCTCTCGAAGTTCTGAGAAAAGTTTTACTGCTAAGAGATAATTCAGGTAAGCCAAATTTGTTTAACGGTTTCAGCAAACTTCTAAGAGCAGAGTGACGAGCTTTGTACTTAACAGCCCATATTCTCATTTCTTCAAAAAGTGTTTTACAAGAATCTCCATCTCCATTGCTTTCATTTGGAATTTCAGTTGGATTGCAGGAATAATTAGATACATCTATATATGACAAAAAGCAAATACCTAGTTAATAAAAATTATGTATTATAATGTTAACTCTAGAAAAGTACCTTCTTCCCTATCATTGCATAATGCAGACGGGACAATTATGTGGCTGGTGGTTCGATTTGATCAAAATTCTGAGGTAATGCATTATTGCCTTCGCAATAAAAAAAGAACATTATTAACATTGGTTATAAATAATATTGAAATCAAAGTAATGATCTTACCTATATCTTGTTTTGACCTTAAACGCTTAACGACTCGCCTGTAATAAGTAGAAGAATGTCTAAAAGCCTTCCTGTTTCAGCCCATTTTGACATTTATGTCGTATTGTAACTTATTAGTGGTATACTAGTGAGAAATACGAGCGATTAGACTTGAAACAATCGGGTTGAAACTTCACTACAGCCAACTAGTACGCGGCGTATATCCGACCGTTATGCGTATGGCTGTCCTATTTCGGTCATATTAGGAATATAACATAGTTATTATGTTTGTTTTGTGACAGCAATACTACGAAGAGTCGTTTAGTTAACGTATATGAATCATTGTAATAGCTGAATTAATTTACTTTACTTACAGATTTTTTCACGATGTTTATAAAACTAATTAATTTGACTATAATAAGACTTAACTTTATGACAATTTTGTCATAATGCACAGTTATATCGACGTCATATGACACAGAAGGTATATACGACTTTTAAGTTATATGGTGGTACTTGGGTACTAAAGCTCTCAGACAATAAAGCGGCATATTAATCCTAGTATAGAGCCAAACAGAGACAGCTTCTTCTCTCTGAAGAAGAATTTAATAAAAAAGATCAGCGTTAATATAACCAACATTACATGGCGACCGCGACTTATGAGATTACAAATACGGCCAAATGAAAAGGTAGACTATAGAAGAGTAGCTGTATTTTAAAAGTCAAATAAAGAAAGCCAGAGAAGAAATCCATCGAGGAGAATCTATGGAGAAAAACCTCAAATAAAGAAACCAGGAGAAGAAATCTATTGCGGTATACTACGGACAAGAAACTTAACTGCTACAAATAAATTGGAATGGGAAAAACGCAGTCGAAACAGTCGGACAAAAACGGAGAAATTGTCAACAACATCAATGTTGAAGGTGCCGTAAAGATAGAGAACAGTCAAATAGTAACACTATTGATAATAATTGCAATACTTAAACTACTTGAATTTCTCTACTTTCTTTACGAAGAATATAAGAAAGGTGTAAAGAAACGGTATTCAAACACTGTAGTAAAAGTTTAGATTTTTTTTCATTTGTAAAAAAAAAAAGTTAATTAATTACGTAATTTATTCACTATTATTTTAAATATATATGTATTTTTTATAAATTAATGTGTAGAGTAAATAAAACAAATGAATAAATAAAGAAGACTAAGATTTGAACAATGTCTTGCGATAAATTTAAAATTTTTATAAGATAAATAAATGATGTAGAAAAACTACACCAAACTTTCACCAAAAATCGCCAAAGAAAATTTTCTGCCCAAAACCTCCTAAACAAGTCTACTAGATTAAAGGAATTCGAATGTATAGTAGCTCAATTAAAAACAAAGTGTTCAAGTAAATATTTAGAAGCTTCGATACAAAATTAAATATTATAGACCTGAAAGCAAAAAATAGTATAAATTTGAAAATTGAGGAAAGCTACAATGAGACAAGTTTAGACTACGATTCAGATTCTAGTTGTGAAACTACAGAAGACAACAATAAGATAAAAATGTCTACATTTGATATAGTAACAGCATTAAAAGTAATCCCAGAATTTGCTGGATAATACAAGGAATTAGAAAATTTCCTAGGAATCATTGAATTATATGATAAAATATTAAAAGATAATACCAAGAAACAATTAATAAATTTCATTTGGAAGGCAAGGATATTCTACAAGGCAAATAATAGAATGGTCACAGCGGAAACAGCAATATTAGTAAAAGAGTTACGAACAACACTGATAGCAAGTTTTAAATCAGGTAACACACCACAAAAAATTGATTCACAGCTCTCTGAAATAAGACAAAGAAATACAGGAATCAAAGTATTTACGGAAAAAGGCTTAAATCTAATAAATGACTTGGATAACCTACAAATTCAAGACGAAGGTGAAATTAATAGAAAAACGGTAACCAAGCTAAATGATAAACTGGCACTTAATATTTTTCAAAATGGTTTAAATGAAAATCTCAAACCAACAATATTTGCAGCGCAATGCACTAAATTCTCTGAAGCAGCTGCATTAGCTTCACAAATTGAAAAACCTCTAGAACCACAAATCTATTCGTATACAATAATCAATTTCAAAGTAAACAAAGATTCTTTAATAGAAATTATAGATGATTGTCAATCAATATATACAGGGTGGGCCAAAAGTCACCATGGGGTTTAAAAATAACTAACTTTTTCGTTTGTACATTGCTCCACACCCTGTTGACCGTTTCTCTTCATTCCTTTTTTACATGATAGCCAACTGTCTGTTCTTCATAGGTAAGCATGTTTCCCCACCCCACCTTACCCATCCTTTTTTTCATCCTACCATATGTTACCAATTTAATTTTTAAACCCCATGGTGACTTTTGGCCCACCCGTTATAATATAAATAATACAAAGAAAGTTTTCAAGTAACGGAAACTACAATACACAAAGAAATAATTCAAATTTTAACAACAATAAAAATGTTCAAAAACACAGTAACTATACACGGTCAGTCAACAATAATATAAACAATTCACAATACAATAGGCAACGTAGAATAAATTTTATCCAAGACACCGCAAACAGCAGTATCCCAGGTACTGCGTTGGAATAAAAAAACATTTAAATACGCGAATTCTTCAACTAAACAATAATGTGACAAATTTTGTAACATTCAAAGACGAATTGTCTGGTAAAAACATTAACTTTCTAATAGATACAGGTACAGACATATGAAAGATGAAACGTGCAAAATTACCGGCATAACAAACATAGAAACATTATCTTTTGAAACTGCAATCATGAAACTGATGTATGAAAACTTTAATTTGAGTCACAAATTTCACATGGTAGACAATAAATTACCATTCTTGACTCATGGTATAATTGCCAGAAACTTTTTAATGAAATACCTATTCAATATTGATTATGAAACATTTACACTGTCCATACATACGCAGAATGAAGAAATAGTGATACCAATAAGAAGAAATTTTAACAGCTTTATCACTATTCCTCCAAGATGCGAAGTAATAAAGGAAATACGTCTGAACATCAAGGAAGACAGTATAATTTGTAACCAAGAAATTTGCAAATGAGTATTCATTGTAAATACAATGTTCCCTGCTCAAGGCATCGCTCATATAAAAATCTTAAATACGTCAGATTTGAAAGTTAATCTTGAAAAATTCACGCCGGAAATTCAACCATTAAAAAACTATTATGTATTAAATCCACTTAATACAACATTTAAAGATGCTAACAACAGATTTCCAAAATTAAAAAAACGAGTTAACAAAAGAAGATCTATGTACATACAGAAGCAAAAAATTCAATACTACACTTGTGTGAAAAATACCAAGATATATTTCATTTTCCTAATAATAATTAACAGCAAATAACTTTTATAAACAAGATATTGCTTGCCTTGAAAATAGTTCGGTATATGTCAAGAATTACCGTTTACCGCATTCACAGTTACACGAAATAAATGATCAAGTTCAAAGTATGCTTACGGATAATATAATAGAAAAGTCAACTAGTCCATATAATTTACTTCTATTGGTAGTATCCAAAAAGAGTACGGATGACACGAAAAAATGGAGACTTGTAGCAACTATATCAAAACAAGTTGCAACAGATGAGTTAAAGATATGTACAATTTTTGACCGAATCCCGCTTACATTTTGATAGTAAGGGGAAAGCTACTTCTGTTTTTTGTAATAAAATTGCTTGTTTTGGATCTATTTCTAGGATGGCGCTCAGAAGGCACAAATAGTTTGGTAAAAGCTCCGGAGGGCCAAAATAAGGGATTCAATAACCGGTCCCGCACATCCGCTGAAACAGTTAGGACAAAGGATGCAACCGGTTTAGAGGATTTACTAATCTTACGACACGAAATATTCTCCGTTGCAACATTCCTGGACCTTAGATATTTCAATATGTCCTCACACAACGTTTCTGGAGAGAAACGAGTAACGAAAATACTCTAAGGTTTTGGTACTATTCTCAATGCGGAACCAATACCATTTCTAAACGAGAACACCGGTGAAGCAACATTCACAGTTGTGGAATTAGATCCAGGTGCAGGCGAGAATTGACCCAACGCGTTACCTGAGGCGACTTCATTCGAGGCACTCAGACTAATATTGGGAGCGGGAAGGTGCAAATTAGTCGCTTCCCATGGTGCGACTGGCGCTTGTGACGAGGCTTAGAAGCAGGTACAACAGGTGGTACATCAGTTCCTCTATTGGGAGCAGAAGTCCTTTTATCGGAGGCTGTATTCTTTAACAATTCAGCATTATTATCATTAACGTTATTAAGAACATTGATATCGTTAAGGGGCGAAACCGGCAAGTTACCAATAGTTCCATTATTTGGAGTAAGCACTGCATTGAGTTTACTGCGTAAATCAGAGCAGTAAGTGGTGGGAGGTGGTAGATTATACTGAGTAGGGGGCCGCACCTCTAGTTCATCAGCTATGTCCCCAATTAAATTTTTTGCGACATATACCTCATCAGCAAGCTTTACAAGAATGGAATTGTACTCAGATTTTGAAGCTGTATCCTGAACGATGTTTTCAATCGAATTGAGAATATGGTTGATGTATGTTTTTAAATCCGACAGATGATTATTTAATGACGACGAGATCGTCTCATAATATTTCGAATGTGTAGCATAATCCGTGAATTTGCACGCAAGGGAAACAAAGAGCTTGCATATCTTCTCGGCAAGAGTTTGAGCATTTTGTGAAAAGCTGCTGAGGATGTCAAGTTTGATCTCAATGCCTTCAAGTTTCCTACCGAGGGCGTCAATGGTGTTTACCTTGGCAGCGACGGAAGTAATCAACTGAGCTTTAGAAGAAAGAACGTCAAATGCAGACAGCATGGATGCAACATTCGATCCCAGTTCAGTTTGAGTAGATCTGATAGACCTAACATGAGTCGGAGATGGAACAATTAGCACAACCACAGCCAGTCATTATGTAGTGAGGAAACAGTCCCAAAAATAAAAACAAAAACAAAGTGTCCTGGGTTACCGGATAAATTCCAATTAATGTGTTAAATCCTGAGTCATAACAAATGCGGTTGGAGCAATTGATAAAATTAATTTTTTTGTGTCTAAAACTGTGTCACTACTAATGAGGTTGGAGCAACTGGAAGTTTATTCCGAAAAATGGTGTCATCTATTTCCGGATAAATTGCGGATTGTATCCCAGCTAATGTGTCTTGGAAGTTCGAAATGGTATGTGTACTAGGTGAAAAATTATACCAAATTAGGAAAACTGATGCAAATGTCCAGTGGGGCTGCGATGGCATACAAATAAATTTAATCCGCAGGTGTTAACAGGTGTTAATGGTGTCAGCGTGATGAAATAAAATCTTCTTTTTGATCCTACACAAAGGCAAGCAGCCTTGATGCAAACAGTCAGCATCAGGACAAACACTCAGGCAGTAAGGTGATGTAGCGCTACGGTAAAGATAAAACTTTCATGTGAGGATTTCCAGAAAAATTAAGAGCTTCAGCAGAGCATATACTGCCTGAAGAAAATAAAGTTTTTTACCTTTCCGTAATATCTTTCGAGAAGAGATTTCGAATTGTTGAAAAAGATGATCAGCAATCAACGTCTGACAGAACTGTCAGCAGGGAATAAAAAGGGATTAAAACTCTTACTGCTGTTATGTGCGTAAATTACATACATATATACATGTTGGAACATGATCAAAAACATTTGAAGAAAGCGAATCAGTTCTTAAAATTCCAAAAAAAAAAGAACCCTAAAATTTAAAAAAATATTAAAATATTCCAAATCCATATAAATTTGCAATAAGCTAATCATGCTCAAAAACATGATTAACTTATCTACTCGATCAGTGAAGAAAATTGCGTCAGCAATTTTCTTCACATTTCATAGAGTTAAAACAAAATTATTCCCATGGCAAACTTTGCCTTCAGCAAAATTTGCCAGTAGAAATATTTAATTTGAAAAATAAAATAAAAGACAAATCGTACCTTCAGTACGATTTGTCGTGGAAATTGCAATATGTATGTACGAACGTACATACATATCACCAAAAAGCTTTCGCGATAAGAAGAGCGCGCCGCGAAAATACATTGTATGTATACGCGCGCGGCAATTCTAATCGTCGTGACGGTGGCTGATGTTTATAAAAGCGTCAAATTTCAAGCCTCCGTCCAACGAAAAATATTCTGGACTTGTTTAATCAAGTCCAGAATAAAATGAAAATTTTCTCAGGGTGAAAATGCAACTATGCATTTTCTACCCTGAACGAAGGCTCTTGATCGCGACAAAAGTGATCAAGAGCCGAGTTGGTTTTTAAATCTGTTAATCGACGGTTCGGCGGTGGAAAGTAGCGAGTTGGATTTTGCACTTTTAAAACGGCGGTTAACAGGCGAATTTTTGAAAAAACAAAATCAAGTGGAAAATCAAAAAAATCTTATCCGCGGCGGTTCGACGAAAAGAGCATTATACAAAAAAAGAGTTGATTGGTTTTTTTTGAAAAATAGGTCGCGGCGGTTTTGGTTCTAAGCGTAAAAAGGAAAAAGAATATAAGGATTTACAAGTGTAAAAAAAATAAAGAAAAATATAAAGAGGAATAAGAGTGATATAATCACAAAGGAAAGTGTAAAAAGAATAAGAAGAATAGAATTGCAAAGAAAAGGTTGTAGTTGTAAAGAAAATAAGTAAATTGATCTTGTTGTGAGAAAGAAGTTTAAAATTTGTCTGGTGTAAAAATAATGTTAAAATAAAAAGAAAAGAATTAACAAGGAAGAGAGTGTTATTAAAGCCTTCATCAAGGGAGAACTGGATACGGCACGCGCTTGCCCCCACAAACAGGTACTTAACAATTGGCGCAGCCGGTAGGATAGAGGAAGCCTACTTTGAAAAACAAAAAAAGTATAAGCGCTCGAAAACCCTCTATCCTACGAATCTAAAAGGAGTTTAGGACGAGATCGAATACTGGGCCAGACACCCTACCCTTCGCCTGAAGTTGAGTCTGGCTTCAGGAGTATTTCGATCTTGTCGGCTCCCAACGCTCGGGGTCGGACAGCTTTAACTGCCTCTGTTTGAAAAACACGCAGCCACCCCCTCATCAAAGCGCAAAGTGCCAACGTGGGACAATAGCGGGCTTCATCCCAGCCCAGGATAAAAAAGTCCACAACCCAAAATTTCGAAGCTTACACTTGAAGGAAGGAAGTTTGGAAACCATCCGCTATCTGCGATCCGGAGCTGAAAGGGACTTCGAAGTAGGCAACGCGCCCCCCTTTCAGCTTTTATCCAGGGGAATTTAAGTAGGCCACGGGCCCCCCGGCAGCAAAAGAACTTCAAGAAACCGAACCAACGAACCTGAATTGAGAGGGACCTCGAAGAAGGCAATAAGCCCCCCTCTCAATTTGAACCAAGGGAATTAAGACGGCAGAAGCCCCCCTAGCTGCAAATTTCACACACGGTGGTCCATGAGCGAGGAAAGCTCCCACCAAGAAATACCGCCGGAAATCCAACTTCCATCAACTCCTCAACAATCTTCCTCGCCGGGCGACGCACAGGAAGATCCGTCCCGGTACGAAGGAGGCAACGCGGGAGCAACATCCGCAACAGAGGGTGCTACTCAAACACCCCCAACAAATTCAACAAAAAAAGGGGTAACACTCAGGAGTGGGACAATCCTTACAGGTCCCCAACAAGTAAGACCTTCTACTTTAAATTTAGAAAATTATTTAAAATATCTAGAGGGGAAAGTGCGAGACTCCGCCGAACTTTCTATCATACAGTGCGATTCTATCGATAAACAGCTCAAAAAGTCCCGTGAACGGCGGCTTGAGCAAATCGCGCAATTCAAAGAAAGTACGGAAAAATTTAAAGAAAGCTTAAAGCAGTTTGGAGAACTCTCGCACTCTCTCGAAACAGAAATTACAAATAATAGTGTAGAATTAAGAGAAGGTGCCATTGAAGACAGTGTCAGTGATTCCACCGTGAGTGAAATCATATTGAATTGGCTGGGCGACTCCCTTTTGGAAACCAGCGTATAAGAAACTAGCTCCCCAAAAGTGTCAAACTTTAGCTTCAGAATCCCCAATATAAACATGGCAGATTACGCGAAAATCGCCAAGTTAACTGCCCAGCTCGTACCCTTATTCTCGGGAGAGCAGCACCCAAAATTGAGCCTTGAGCTCCAAACGTTCCTAGGATGCTGCAGGCAGGTAATCCAGTGCATTTCGGTGGATGAACTAACAGCATTTCTGCAAATCTTCCCCACCAGGCTTCGAGGCGAAGCTTATCAGCTTTTTGCCTCAAATATGCCCACTACTTTCAAAGAAGTAGAAGAACGGCTAAATCGCACATACCTGCCTAGAGAAACTTACCAGGAACTGGTAAATAAATTAATCACTACAAGGCAGTATCCTTTAGAGAATCTCACAGCCTTCACGGCACGAGTAAAACAAATGCTGGCACTCTGCAATGAAGCAGCAGAATCCAAATACGGAGCCACAGCAGCACCAGCTGTCAAAACGCAGTTGGAAGATTTCGCGAAAAACGCACTGAAAACAGGCGTAAATAACCCATATATGTGCCAATACCTTCTGACCATGACAGACGGCACGGTGGATGACCTCGTACAAAGAGCACTCGACATGGAACGTCTCCAGCAAAGTGCTCTATTCCTGCAACCTTCAGGGCAATTTCAGCCAAATGTGATGCAAAATCCGATACCCCATTCAATAAGTGCAACAACACCAAATAACGCACATTTTAACCAACTTAACTCATCCGCTAATCACAGCGTATTTACTCCCGGCATAATGCCATTCGCTCAAGTTCCTCAGACCCTGCCAAACCCAAGCAGTCACATACCAACGTCACAGTTCACACAGGCCGGCACAGCATATATTAAACAGGAACCAAGATCGCCAGATAAAAATTATAATGTAAAAAATAAAAATAATTATTTAAATAAAATTACTTGTAGTTTTTGTAATTTAAGAGGCCACACATACGCAGATTGCCTCAAACGTAAAAATACTCCGTACTGTGTGAACTGCAAAATATACAACCACGATATACGTGACTGCAGGAGGAACAACAACAATATTCAAAGATCAAGCAACAATGGTGGACCATCGAATCAACGCCCTAGAGAGCCGCAGAATCCCAATAACAATTCCAGAGTCTATAACGTGCGTAAAAAGTGCGAATTTTGTGGTCGTTCTGGACATGCAGTAAATAACTGCCAACAAAAACGTAAATGGGAAGCCCGGAGTCAGGGAAACGACGTACAGTCGACCCAAAACTCCCCGGCTCGACTATAAATCTCCCATCTAATAAAATAGGGTCTCCTCAGCAGCCCGATTCCAGTGTCGCTACAGTAAAACTTCCTTTAGACATAGGCCTGAACGGCCAAACTAAACTAGTAGTAGACACAGGCGCTGAGGTAAGTATAATAAAGAAAAGGTCATTAAAAGACCTCAAAGAAATTAACCACAAAGAGGCATGTACACTTCAGACCCCATTTGGTACGGGAAAGACGCTGGGAAATTGCCAGGGAAACTTCGTTTTCAAAAACAAAATTCCCTGCAAGTTTCAAGTCGTAAAGAACTTGCCTGGCCTTTCCGATGATGGACTTCTAGGAAATGATTTCCTAGCAAAAAACTGCAACGTTGAGGGTCCTAATAAGGCACTAAGGTTTCCTCGCACGGAAACTAATCCAGACGAATTTGCTTTGCCATTAGAGTTTGACACGGACAAGCTACATTCTGAAAAGCAGTCGAAGTAAGAACACTTGCAGAAGAGGTAGAGTCTAAACAGGCTGAACTATCCACCTGCAGTGTCTTCAAGGCTTCTCAAACGAGAAAAGCTGGCTGCCAAGCTCCAAAAGGGCCCAAGGAATGTGAAAAAAGCTGTCTGGGCGAGCAAGAGACCGATGATGGCAGGCAGCAATTGGTTACCTTTAAGGAACCAATCTGCATACCTGCGCGCTCTCAAATTGTGGCCCCAGTGCCGTTACAAACTCAAGAAGAAATGCTCTGTTTATCCCAAGAGATAAGCGATGGAGTCTTCTTGGCAAACAGTTTACTGTCATCTGGAGAAGAATTAGTGCTGGTTAGTATTCTCAACGCTAACAGTCATCAAGTAGTCATACATAGCTTAAAGTTACAGCTATATCCCATAAACGACTACACCATAGTCCCATTAATACACAAAAAACCACAACCATACGCACATTCCAATACCAAATAAAGAGGCAATACCAAACAACACAAGAGACGGAACTGAGTGTCTAAAGCCTGCCAAAAAGGTGCATATAACTCTTCCGTCCAAAATCCCGAGGCATCAATCACTATTAAACAAACAACGGCCATATAAGAACGGGAGCGAGTCGCTAAAGCCTATATTAAAGGTGCATATTACTCCACCGTCTTCTAGCATAAAAAATCCTACATGGCCAAAAAATACTAGCATCGGCGCGCATGAGTATTCCACACAACCTAAGGCAAAGACCGCACAGGTGTATCAAACTCAGCCGTCGGCGAAGCAGGAAGCAAGTACCCTGCTACATGCTAAATACAACAAAATAAAGCCTCATAAGGAATTCATTAAATCCAATCCAATTTCAGGACACAAATTTACAAGGAATAGGAAGTCAAACCAAAGTTCAGCCGACAAAACGGCGATATTACAACATGTACGATATCTATACCCGGATAAGGAGACTCCGGACGACCCAAAACAATACCCGCGTATTTCTAGGCTAGAGCAAGAACTCAGCCTAGACCCTAATTTAACCGCGGAAGAAAAAATTTCGATATCGGAACTCTGCGAAGAGTATAACGATATCTTCTTCCTCAAAGGTGACAAACTCACCTATACAAATGCGATAACGCATAATATTCCATTGGTGCAAGATCAAGCACCAATCAATCAAAAAATGTACCGCTTACCTGAAACACAGCGGAAAGTCATTAACGAGCAGCTAAAAGAAATGCTAGACAGCGGGATAGTTCAGTCTAGTAAAAGCCCTTGGAATTCACCTCTACTAGTTGTCCCCAAGAAAGCGGGACCTGACGGTGAAAAAAGGTGGCGCGTCGTTGTCGATTTTCGTAAAGTAAACGAAAAGACAATTGGAGACGCATTCCCGCTACCCCGAATCGAGGATATTCTCGACCAACTAGGTCACGCAAGGTATTTCACCACACTCGATTTGGCCAACGGCTATCACCAAGTTCTTGTCGACAAAAAAGATCGACATAAAACTGCTTTCAGCACAAGCTATGGGCACTACGAGTTCAAGCGTATGCCATTCGGGCTCAAAGGAGCCCCCGCCACCTTTCAACGCCTAATGAATTTCGTCTTAACAGGCCTGCAAGGCCTCGAATGTTTTGTCTACCTAGATGACATTGTCATCTATGGAAAAAATTTAAACGACCACAACGAAAAGTTGAGAAAAGTCTTCGACAAGTTGAGAGAGAACATCTTAAAATTGCAGCCAGAAAAGTGCCAGTTTCTAAGAAGAGAAGTTGTTTACCTAGGACATAAATGTTCTAGCGAAGGAGCCCTACCAGACCCAAGTAAGACGGCCTGCGTCCAAACATTTCCTGTTCCAAGAACAGTAAGGCAAGTTCAGTCATTTTTAGGACTTGCCAATTACTACAGGAAATTCATTCCAGACTTCTCCAAAATTGTACGTCCAATTACGAATTTACTCCGGAAGGATGTAAAATTCACTTGGACAGAGAAATGCCAAGAAGCATTTCAGAGCATAAAAAGTGCTTTAATTTCTCCACCACTTTTAATTTACCCTGATTTTTCAAAATCATTTAATCTTACTACTGACGCAAGTAACGAGGCTCTAGGAGCTGTTCTTTCTCAAGGAGAAGTCGGAAAGGACCAGCCCATTGCCTATGCAAGCCGCACATTAAACAAAGCCGAAAGAAATTACTCTACTATAGAGAAAGAGTTATTGGCTATTGTCTGGGCTACGAAGAATTTCAGGTGCTATCTTCAAGGCCGAAAATTCACGGTCTATACTGACCATAAACCTCTCAAAGGTGTCTTCAATGTGAAAGATCCTACTTCCCGTTTGGTGAGATTTCACCACAAATTATCTGAATTCGATTACAACATCGAATATAAACCAGGGAAGTAGAACACTAATGCCGATGCACTAAGTCGCATCCCTCAAGCATTAAAGGAAGACAGTTTAGGCAATACCTTAACGGTAAAAACCCTAGTCCACCACACGATGGACTCAGATGTGGTGGAAGACAATTCCACAAATAATAAGAGAAAGAAGAAATCCGCTCATTGTTTCGTCGTGACTCGAGCTCAGAAGCAAAAGGCTCAAGAGACAATAAATAGCTCCAGTGTGGAGACAGAAGAGCACACGAAAGCGGACCAAAACGAAATTCAACTCACAGAGGCGGTAACACTAAACCCAGCATCGCTTGAGCAAAAAGTAAGTACTGATAAGACACCCGAAGTTATTACGAGCCCCACGGAGATCCAAACAATCTTAAAAGATTATCACGATTCTCCATTTGGTGGCCATCAAGGTGTCATAAAAACTTACAAACGTATAAGACGCAAGTATTGGTGGAGACACATGCTTAGCGACATCAAGAAATACATAAAAAAATGCCCAAAGTGCCAGACGATGAAAGCTTCTCCACAATATAAAATGCCAATGGTTATCACGGACATCGCAGAACAACCGTTCGACAAAGTTTACCTTGATATTGTAGGTCCATTAGAAGAGACGACATCAGGTAACAAATATATCTTGACCTTCCAAGATAATTTAACAAAATTTGTCGACTGGTATGCAATATCTAATGCAGAAGCAGTAACAGTAGCGCAGGTTTTCTTTGATGAAATCGTTACGCGCTATCGCATACCCAAAAGAATACTCACCGATCAGGGAACAAATTTCCTGAGTGAATTATTCAAAAGAGTATGTAAGCTTCTAAAGGTAAAGAAGTTACAGACTTCAGCATACCACCCACAGTCTAATGGAGCACTAGAGCGTGCTCATAGACCCCTAATAGAATACATGCGAACAATCGTAGATGAAAATCCCAAAACATGGGACCAATACCTACGAACCGCTGCATTCGTGTATAACAACAGTGTACACGAGGGTACTAAAGTTACCCCGATGGACTGCCTATACGGCTTCACAGCGGATGTCCCATCAAATTTAAAACGGGATCCCGAACCCGTTTACAATCATGAGAGCTATTATCATATACTGAAGTATAAGCTCCAAAAATCATATGCCACGGCACGAAAGAACTTATTGGCAAGTAAACAGCGCTCAAAGGTGTACTACGATAAGACAGTACGGCCCCTAACTTTCCATGTAGGAGAGAAGGTCCTCATCAAGAATGAAAGCAGAAAACATAAGCTTTCTCAAATCTGGGTAGGACCTTATCAGGTAATAGCAATACCAAGTGATGTGAATACCACAATCAAAATTGGTAAGCGAATGGTGACGGTACATAATAATCGTTTAAAACCATATTTCGAATAAAAGCAGGTTGTACAAAAATGAACCAGGTTGACTTGAAATTCCTACTTCAATGTCCATTAAACGTCATTTCAATACCTCCCCAGAAACATTTGCGGTGGAGTCACCCCACTGCCCAGTTTAAAACGGCACAATGCAAGTACAAATATACTTAAAGAATCGTTTTCTTCCTCCGAATTGTCCACAGAAATGGCGCTAAAATTCATCGTATTTGCCCTCCTCATCCAATACACAACAGGAGAGATCGCTGTCAAACCCTATATAAGGACCCAACTAAATGGCTCGGGCATATTTTTCGAGGACCTAGGAAGCCTCATGGTATATCATGACACCTGGAATGTCCTCACCGAGATAGATTTGGACGAACTAGATACCCAGATAAAGCTAGCGGAATATGCAGAGCACTTAGTGCACAAACTCTGCATAAATATAACAGACCAAGGAGATCTGTGCAACGTGCAGCAGCTACACATTCACGCTATAATAGATAGCATACGAAAGCGCACGGAAACAATAAAGGAACTAGTACCAGGAAAACGCAAGGCCAGATCTTTATTTGACGGAATAGGTGGTGCCATGCATTACTTATTCGGTACCATGGACAGCAATGACGAGAAAGAAATTTACAGCAGGTTAGAAGAAATTGAATCAAACGCACAAGCCCTAGCCGAGCTAGAGAAACAACAAATTAGTGTTGTAAAAACTACCTTGGAAAAGATTCAAAAACCGCTGGCTTTGCTAATGGATCGCCAACAAAAAATAGCACACCAGATAAACGATCTCCACCATGTGGCCGATGACCTAACTAGGAGGCAATTGAGACAAGAGATTATATCAAGCTTATTACTCCAAATCATCGAAGTCGAATATCGACAACAAGCCCTTCTGGATATAATAATGGCTAGTAGAACAAATCACATTCATCCACTGCTCCTATCCCCACAAAACTTGTTACAAATATATCGCAAGACGACTTCGAATTGCCCGAATGACCAAAATTGTCTATCTGTTCTATACCAAACAGCAGGAGCTCAGTCACTCCTTATGCAGAGTAAATTGGTGGTGAGAATTACTCTCCCAATTTTTAATCTGCCAAAAATGAGGCTACAACAGATTCAATGCTATACTGTACCCAAGTCAGCAACTTACTCATTAATTCCAGACCCTGGTTATTCATACATAGCCAATAGCGAAAAAACTCAGGAATTTCTCTTATTAAAAAGAGAGGACCTGCAAATTTTCAAGAAAATAACAAGTAATTTGGAAGAAAACACGTATGTAGGCCGGCTGAACACGCCTATAATCAAAGCGGCAACGTCCAACGAATGTGCCATTAAATTGCTATATAATCCTTTAAATGAAGTGCCCAAATGCAGCACCAGAGTACAAGCTCCCCAAAAGGACATGTTAATTAAACTAAACAAGCCAAATGCGTGGCTATTTTCATTTCTCACCTCCACGGTGCTACACTTCACATGTCCCGATCACTTTGTGATCTCGAAACTGGAAGGGCAAGGGATATTAGAGATAACGCAACCATGTCAAGTGCAAATAAGTGACAAAGTGCTCAAATACGAAGGTCAAAGTAAACGCCTGCTGAAAATATTTCAACCCAAACAATTCCCAAAATTTAATCAGTCCTTATTGAATTTGAGTCTAGCCGTCTCAAAACCAAAACCAAGTTCCAATGGAAATTTTAACGGGAGACGATATCCATAAATCAATTTATACTGGCACGCATTCGTTGGAAGATATCCAACACAAATTAGACCAGTACAGTAAGAAGGTATCGAGTAGAAACTCCCATATCCTGTCAAAAACTTCGATATCATTGTCGAGCCTACTTGTTCTGGCCCTAATGATTATTATTGCAGTGAAATATCTACACCCTGTTGTCATCAAGATGAGACAACAGAGGACGCAACCACAAGGTAACCCCGAAATTTCATCAGAGGGAATTCCTTTAAAAGAACGAACTCCTGCGCCACAACCCAACTTAAGGCGAGCTAGAAGCCTCCCCAAAACCAAATCAGTCCAAATCGTTTAAAAAAAAAGAACACTGATACTGTCAACATGGATAACAAAATCAATGTCAAATTTAAACAAAATGAGTAGCCCTGGTACACTATATACAAAAAGACTATAGAATTAAAAATAATTAGATTAATAATACTAAAGAAAAACTTTGTTAGAATTAATGCTACATAAACATAAAATAGGAAAAATAAAGTAGCATACCGTACCTACTCGAACAGTAACAGGTAATCGGAAAAGAAAAATAATTAAAAATCAGGTACATAAAAAAGGCATTAAATTTAATTATTAAATAGTCGGTAAGCTAATAGCTTTAAAAGAAATTAGTTAAATACAACAAATAAATAAATAAAAAAAAAATAAAACAAAATTATATTAAAACTAATACTAAATAAATAACAAATTAAATTGTAGCAGAACTAAGAGTAAATAAAGACCTGAAGGGTCAAAGCGGAAAAACAAAAACGTGTATTAAAAATACATAAGAGGATTAGTTAACATAAAAAAAAAAAAAGGGGGCAAAGAGAAATAGAATAGAAATAAAATTATAAGTCGTACAAAATAAATACAAAAATTGGCGCAACCCATATATATAACAGTAGAAATAAATCAAACATAAAGCATTGTAACTACTTGAACAGTAGAAGAAACAACAACAAAAGGATTACCGGGCTACTTACGGTAACACAAAAAATTTTGTTTTTTTTGAAAACTTAAATTTAGACAATAAAATAATAAATAATAGTAACTAAAATTAGAGACCAAATCTAACCTAGCCAATAAAATAAAACAAAAACGACACTAACACTAGGATAAAGAATACAATAGTCCTAAACTAGGGTAAAATTAAAAGAAAAAATTTTTGTAAACTCGACCGAAACCGCCCGACCAAGTCAACCTAGCCAAGCATAACACAAAAAAAAATGGTTAATTAACTAGGCCAGAAAAATTAAATTTATTATCGTATAAATAATTTCATATTCAAGCAACTCAAAATTTTCTCAGGGTAGTAGTTCCAAAGTCAAGAATTTATCGAAACAGATCCGGGGCAAACTCGAATTCACACGAAGGGCAATACGGTCAAAATGACACGGTAGATTATGAATATTCATTATCATCATTTATTTATTGAATCAGCTAACTCGTCACCGTAGATTGCTAGTGCAATATTTTCCTCATCACTGTCCGCCCCAGGTTTTTCCTGATGAGAATGAAGATGAAGTTATGAAAGCGCTTGCCCAATCAAAAGAATTGTGTGAACTAAATCAGAAAGAGACCCATAAAAACCAAATAAAAGAGAGACAAAAGGAGAAAAACCAAAAACCAGCCAAAACTAGAGCCGCCAAAAAACCTAAAAGGGAAAGGAAAATATGTAAAAAGCAGGAGAAGTGAAAGTTAATTTTTTGTTGTTGTGATTTTGTTTTTTTTTTTTGAATAATTATTTATTTTTTTTTATTTATTTTTTACAATGGGCAAAAGGAAAAGAGAAGAAAGACAGAAAAGGAATAAGCACAATAAAAAGAAAACGGGATGCTCTTAATTCTCCCAGTCCTCGTCGGACTCCTCTTCAACCCCGATGGTGGGGGGGGGGTGAGTGGCCATCAGTGTGCGGAGGATGTGCGTGACGGCTGTCTCAAAAACAGGGTGGCAACAGGCGCAAAGTCCATGCCTGCCTGTTATGTTAAGAGTTCCACCTGGAAAGAAGAAAACAAAAGGTGAACATAAGTGACCTAGGCGCAAAAAAAAAGGAAATAAAAGTACTCACCTCGCACAACCCAGGCCTGTCCTTGGTGGGGATACAAGGGCAAATCCAACCAATAGGTGCGGCCAGCAACAGCATCCTCCCCCCACATGGTAAAGGGGCGCTCGCCCCGCCTCAGCAGCACCAGGCGGATTGGTCCCCGCCACCCGGGGATCACGTGGACCACAAAAATAGTGCTGGCCACAGTACTAAGGCCCACCGGACATCGCCAGGGTACGTTGCTCACTTTAACTGAAAGCAACATTTTAACACTGTTCGGGATATAAAACAAAACGGAGTTCTTGATGGGTGACCAATAAACAATAGGAAGTAGGTAAATGACCACAGTCACTCGCGAGAACTGAAACACAAGTGATCCATGAACAAAAATCTCGCAAGCAAGCCCTCACAATTATAAAAACAAAAAAGTCACAGACCAGCAAAAATAATCAAATACCTCAGATAAGAACGCCAAAATAACACCCACAACAACTTCCCCTGAGAATTATTCCTCTTCAAAGAATAATTCTCTTTTTTCTCAGGGGGAAGGATTGTTATGTGCGTAAATTACATACATACATACATGTTGGAACATGATCAAAAACATTTGAAGAAAGCGAATCAGTTCTTAAAATTCCAAAAAAAAAAAAGAACCCTAAAATTTAAAAAAATATTAAAATATTCCAAATCCATATAAATTTGCAATAAGCTAATCATGCTCAAAAACATGATTAGCTTATCTACTCGATCAGTGAAGAAAATTGCGTCAGCAATTTTCTTCACATTTCATAGAGTTAAAACAAAATTATTCCCATGGCAAACTTTGCCTTCAGCAAAATTTGCCAGTAGAAATATTTAATTTGAAAAATAAAATAAAAGACAAATCGTACCTTCAGTACGAATTGTCGTGGAAATTGCAATATGTATGTACGAACGTACATACATATCACCAAAAAGCTTTCGCTGATAAGAAGAGCGCGCCGCGAAAATACATTGTATGTATACGCGCGCGGCAATTCTAATCGTCGTGACGGTGGCTGATGTTTATAAAAGCGTCAAATTTCAAGCCTCCGTCCAACGAAAAATATTCTGGACTTGTTTAATCAAGTCCAGAATAAAATGAAAATTTTCTCAGGGTGAAAATGCAACTATGCATTTTCTACCCTGAACGAAGGCTCTTGATCGCGACAAAAGTGATCAAGAGCCGAGTTGGTTTTTAAATCTGTTAATCGACGGTTCGGCGGTGGAAAGCAGCGAGTTGGATTTTGCACTTTTAAAACGGCGGTTAACAGGCGAATTCTTGAAAAAACAAAATCAAGTGGAAAATCAAAAAAATCTTATCCGCGGCGGTTCGACGAAAAGAGCATTATACAAAAAAAGAGTTGATTGGTTTTTTTTGAAAAATAGGTCGCGCCGGTTTTGGTTCTAAGCGTAAAAAGGAAAAAGAATATAAGGATTTACAAGTGAAAAAAAAAAAAAGAAAAATATAAAGAGGAATAAGAGTGATATAATCACAAAGGAAAGTGTAAAAAGAATAAGAAGAATAGAATTGCAAAGAAAAGGTTGTAGTTGTAAAGAAAATAAGTAAATTGATCTTGTTGTGAGAAAGAAGTTTAAAATTTGTCTGGTGTAAAAATAATGTTAAAATAAAAAGAAAAGAATTAACAAGGAAGAGAGTGTTATTAAAGCCTTCATCAAGGGAGAACTGGATACGGCACGCGCTTGCCCCCACAAACAGGTACTTAACACTGCAAGCAATTTCGCGTGTGTACTTCAACAAAAAAGCTGACATTAAGCACCAAGGAGACTAACTTTAGTGAACGATCACAACAAAAATAAAAACAACTCGGAAAGCTCAGAAAATTAGAAGACAGAAACAAAACAGAAACTAACATCGGCACTTCGTCTTCTTCTTAATACAGTCGGAGCGATTTTTTGCGTTGAATGAGTTACGAGGAATGTCGAGCGTCCTCAACAGATGTACCCCCATATGATGTTGATTGACAGAAAAATCAATTCTTAATAGCGAAGCAGTCATCGGAATCGAGGGTCATACACCAAGGGAATAGACTGAAGCACAATGTCGATGAATCTTGATCCCCTAGTATTAGGCGATCAAACCCTCGGTAAACTTTCTGTGCTGAACGGTAAGCACCAATCTGTGAAGTGGGATAGGACTAGCGGACAAGCTACCTTTTAAATTTGGATTGCCTTTAAGACAGCCAGTTTGAGGGGGCTTTCAATAGCGTGAAGACTGAGGTTATATATAATGGACTGAGAAGGGTGGGAGTTGATAAGGGTATATGTGATTGGATCAACTCAATGCTTCTCAGTAGAAAGATTAGCTGCTGCTCAGGTGACGCTATTTGCATGAATCGGTTTTGTGCTAATAACTCTACAAGAGCCATTACTTAAGCAATTGTATACAAGAATCTATACAAATTCCTACATAATACTTAAAACAGTGAATCATTTTTAAATTACACAAGTAGAAAGTGTGCATTCACAATGGTAAAAAAAAATTTCAGAATAACTAATTTCACATAAAATGTACAAATACGGTCAAACACGATACAATATAATTCGCTCAGCCTTTCGAAAGACCTAAACCCATAGCGAACTTCATAGATTTAGATTAAATTAACCAACTAAAGGATATACTAATCATTTGAAGACATGAGAAGTACCTTAAATCTGACCGCCGAGCCAGTGAGCTGGATAGTTATTGGTATGCAATTCCATGCGCGGATAACATTAGCAAATAACAAATATTGCAAATCAAATCATCATTTTCTGGTCTGGATCATCAGACAGATTAGTTTCGTTGAAGTTTCTAGATGCTTTCTAGTGGAACATTTTCAAGGACTGATTTTAAATTGGCAATGTTTTCATTAATCATGCCAGGTTTTATTGGAGTTCTAGCTCTTTTATATTTGAAAAAAATCTTGTTGTTGTATTTGCGTGCGTGTTTATTAAAATAAATTTATGAACTCTGAAAAAGGTAGATTTTCTTTAAACTGTTTAACCTTTATGCCTTTAGAGCTTAGAGGTATTGTTTAATAGTTTTGTTGATATCATATTCTGCATGAATTCTCTCCCGATGGGTTAAACACCGTAGGCCTGCCACAGTGTTTTGAATTTCTCGCTTCTTTCCTTTTTTTTCCTATTGCAAGGTCCCATATTTCACCGAAGAAGCTTTTATTGAAATAACTGTGTTTCTGACTTTCATATACAGGGTGTCCGGCAAGTCGACGTCAAGCCGGAATCCGGTGATGCTCAAATCATAACAGTTACCAGAAAAATGTAAAAAAAAATTAAGTAATGTATTTTTCAAATTATAGACATTTCTTTTGTTTTCGAGAAAATGTAGACCCTATGATGGTTGTTTTTTACAATTTTACTTTTCTTATGTAATCCCGAATAGTGCTTATGTAACCTGTTGCTTTAAATTCTAAGCAAACTGCTCCAGCTTAAAAAAAAATTTTTTTCTTAAAAAAGATCGGGCTATCTGCCAGGCAAATCTTCCGTTGTTGACAAATTCAACTGCTTCCGTAATTCTGTTGCTCATGTTTTTGTAAAATTCGGCGAGCTGTATTTTTAGGCAGTCCTGTGCTTTCCTGGGTTCCACGTACCGAAGTACTTGGGTCTTCTTCAACTGCTTGAAGTACTACGTCCTCGTAAGGTAAGGAACTCTTCCTTCACCATGTACTTGGTTTGGAAGTCGGCCCTCTGTGGAGAGTAGACGGTGCACATTTGTAAAGACTTAATGATTTGACGAGCTAGCGTCACTATCTGTCTCACTCAAACTAGAATTTTAAAGTTACGAGGTCATCTCACTCAAACTAGAATCTTAAAGTTAGGAAGTTACGATCTTACGGCAAACTTTAGGTACACTAGAATCATTTTTAGTGGGTGAAAAGAAAATTTTCAAAACTGGGTTTCTTGAAGAAAATTTTTTTTTCGTAATGTAAGAAATATTGTAGCAAGTCTTATACTATTTTAGAATCCTTATTAAATGCGTCAACTTTTAAAGTTGCTTGCCAAACTGACGTAGTACATTTATTTTTCATTACAGTCAGTTAAAGTTGGGTGAAATATTAATTTTCTATTCTTGGTTCGGCAACATGCGACATTTTCTTCCAAGCTGGAGCAGTTGGCTTAGAACTTAAAGCAACAGGTTACATAAGCACTATTCGGGATTACATAAGAAAAATAAAATTGAAAAAAAATAAAGATTCGTCGCAACAGGAGCTAAAAAACCATCACAAGGTGTACATTTTCTCGAAAACAAAAGAAATGTCTATAATTTGAAAAACACATGACTTGGATTTTTTTTTATATTTTTCTGGTAACTGTTATGATTTGGTCTATAACCCGATTCCGGCTTGACGTCGACTTACGGTACACTCTGTATATATTTATGTATATATATATTTTTTGTTTTTTTAGAGAAATTAAATGTAAGTTCTTCATTAAAGTGTCAAAGTAGTCCCATATTTTGTTTTGGGGCTACTTTGATGCGCGTGAAAATAACTCCATATACCATATAAAAAAGCTTCAGATAGCATTTCTGAAAATATTTTTTGGAAGGCATACTTGTTTGTTATGATTCCTTACTACCATTGTATTCACTTAGGTTTTCTGGAACCACACAAAAGTTTGAAAGAATCCGAAACTGCGCACAATCAGCTTCAGTGAATTCAGTCAAGCACCAGTGTGAAAGAAGAATAGTTGAACCGCATTTTTGTTTTGAGAAAGAGCACATTTCCGATATGTACGCGCGTTAAAGGAATAACCCCGTTTGACGGTAATAAATTCTGAATTTTTCATTTTTTTCATATTTAAATGCTTAAACATGCATACATACTCGTATGTGTAATAAAACCAAAAGGCACGATGGGAAATTAAACAAAATTACTTTAAGTAAGGAGAAGTTAAATTACGCCGGCGGTGTTACAGTTTGACGTAGCAAAAGCTTTTTGCACAGCCCATAATGATAGGGAAAAACCACACACTTCAATAATCTTAAAGAACTGCAGTGGAATGCTTTGTTACCCGTTGACTTTTTTGTTTAATTTATCACTGCGGCTTGGTAAATTTCCTAAATTATGGAAAGAGTGATTGTATTACAAAACTGTTTGAAGCTTCTTCATATAAATTTTTTGAATTTTCATTGTAGTTCGGCTATTAATCATCATCAGCATGATTTTATGAACGGAAGGTCAACAACAACAAATTTGCTCCAATTTACATCTACCTGTATCGAATCGTCTGAGCGTGGTTGCGAAACTCACTGTATTTATGCAGACTTCAGCAAGGCTTTTGACAAGCTTCCTCACTCTGTTTTGTTATTTAAATAGAGATCTTTAGGCTTACCAATTTGGTTGTTGAACTGGTGAACATTCTACCTTAAAGATCGCAAACTTAGGATTCAATTCCGTTCTCCTCTGTCTGAAGAAATAACGGCTTACTTCGGTGCTCCACCGGGTAGTCCCTTAGGGCTCCTTTTCTTCATATTATTCATAAATGATGTTTCCTATATAGTTACCAAATCTGATTTGGTACGCACATGATCTAAAACTATACAAATTTATCGACTCACATTGTGACTGTCTCAAATTGCAGTTGAATGTTGTGAAAAAGAGTTCTCTCATTTGAAACGTTGATAAATGTAAGGTAACCATTTTCTCTCGTAAGCGAGTCCCTTCGAATGTTGTCTATGCTATGAATGTGTTATTATTTTCAAAAGTTGATAAAATATGTGACTTGGGGATATTGTTTGACTCGACACCCACCTTCAACTTCCACATAGATCGCATCGTTAATAGGGCAAACTCAATGTTAGGCTTTGTAAAGCGTTGGGTAAAAGAATTAGAAGATATCTGTATTACTAAAGTTCTTTTTGCCACTCTTGTTAGACTCATTTCGGAATATGCCAGTCCTATCTGGTCTCCCTCTTACAAAAATCACTCTGATCGTATTCAGAGCATGCAAAGGAGATTCTTACTTTTTGCTCCAAGAGGTCTCGAATGGAGTGATAGACTTCATCATCCTCCTTATAGCGAAAGATTACATTTAATGCACCTTCCTAAAGTGATTAAAAGTGATTTACGAGTATACTAAATAATATTGTGATACAAGTATGAAATATGGTTCTGTGAACGAGATTTTATATAATCGAGACTCCGGAATCTGGAAATACCATGATGAAGTGCGTTTTGCTGTGCTGCAGGAACAAATGGCGTTATTGTCGTAGGAGAAAATTTCCCTAGCAAGTTGTACTTTACTAATAAATTATAGTGTTTTAAATAAAATAAAAGTGAAATAGTTATAAAAATAAACAGCCGTGGCAAAGAAATTTAATATCTCCAACGCCGGTTTGTTTGTTTAAAATTGAATTGTAATTGCTGCCTAAATTATGTTAACCATACAAGAAATATTATCACAAAACAAGTGGGATACTAAGAAGATTCTCAAAAATTTAAAACATAATAAAAAGATTAAAATTTAAAATTTAAAAATTAATTTAAAAATTTTCCGATATAATGCTATATCCGCTCTTAAAAGTTTCAAACACTAACTTATGTGCCCGTTTTGAAAATATCATACTTTACTACCTACTACCTACTTAAACGTACATGCTTAAGTTGTTCTATCTCATAACCTATCCTTATTCTTATATGATCTAAGTCAATAATATAAACTTATGACAGCTGGCAAAAAGTGAAGCCAACATAAAGAGAAGCCAGCATAAAATATGCTTTTTATGTTACGAGCGATAAATGCTGTCACAAAGGAAGAAAAATATTTACAGAAGGAAAATTGTCACACATAAAAGGAAATTAATTATTGCAATAAATGTTATTAGCTTGTTAATTTAAAGTAATATTTCAACATAATAATAAATATTGTATGCTGTAACATTTATTTTTTTAAGGAAATGGTTTTCAGTAATTTAAAAGAAAAACTTATAGATGATTGTATACATTAGAGCCATGAAAAAAAAATGAATATTAATTAAAAAAAAAACTAATAGGAAATACAAATATTCGTTATTGGCTAGCAGTAAAACCTCTACACTTACAGTTTAATCTGCACGTATTGAAATGAATTTTATAAGGTATGTAGGAAAGATCCATATTAGACCAAACATAATTCAGGTATTTGGATTAGTGCATAGATACTTAACGGATATGATAGGTAATTCGCTTTACTATCTACTACTGAAAGTGGTGGCTTTATTGTGGCTATTTCTAGAACGGTTCGTTGCACAGTAAAATAATTATAACTAATTTCATATGACTTTATATTCTAAAGAACTTTCAAGTTCAATAAAAACATCTAGGACTGATCTTTTTTACAGTATACGTAAAAACTGTACATTTTTATAGGGCAACACCAAGAAGGGGTTGCCCGATTTAGTCCATTTTGGAAACTTTATTTACCATTACTATGCAAATACAGTGTACAAATTTTCAGCTCTCCAAGTGAACGCGTTCTCGAGGTATCGTGAGAGCGGACAGACGGACGGACAAACGGACGATGGAGAGACGCACGGACGGAGACACGGACGGACCGACAGACGAACGGGCGGACAGATGGACATGCCAAAATCAAAATAACTTTTAAATTATGAATGGGTGCCCAACCCATTTTTATACCCTAGATGAAATCATAAAATATACTCAGTTTGTCATTCCGTTTATACCACCTAAAAATAATGATGATCGAGCAATGGATTGGACAGCCCACAAAATATTAAATTTTGTTTTGATTTTGCTTGTCCCTCCGTCCGTCCGTCTGTCAATCTCTCAGTCTGTCCGTCCTCACGATAATTAAAAAATACGTATGCTTAGAGAGCTGCACATGGGCTTTTAAAACAAAAAGTAAAATTAAGTTCGAAAATGGGACAAGTCGGGTAACTCCTTCGTAGGGTTGCCATATAAAAATTTCGTAGCATTAGTAAATAACAAAAATGGGCCAAATCGGGCAACCTCTTCTTGGTGGTGCCATATAAGAATTTTGGGTTTTTTACATATACTGTGAAAAGGATCAGTCGTTGCCGTTTTTGTTGCAAAGTTCTTCAGAATAAACAATCCAATGAAATTGGTTGTAATCATTTTTACCGTCCGACGAACCTTTCTAGAAATATACTCGAAAAACCACTCCAACGATTAAGCTTGCACGGATTGGTGACTATATGAAATTACAAACCGGTATGCATCTAGGGTCACATAAAAATTGGTTTTATATCAATCCTAGTTTATTTACATGTTCTCTACTAGCATTATTTCTGTACATTACAAACGGAATGACAAACTTAGTATGTCCTATAATTTCATCTAGAGTATAGCAATGATTGAGGTATTCTAACATCAGGGTATTTATTATTTTGAGTGCTAACTTAGGACAGTATAATGCGTCGTCGACAATTGAATGATATAAAAATTGATCAAGATTGACAATATCGTCCCTCAGAAGAATGTGAAGAATGAAAATTTAAAGATTGATATTAATAATTTTAAAACATACATACTTTGATTTACAGAATTTTCACAATATTTTTATCTCAAGGAATTATATTAAATAAAAATTTGTGAAGAATCATATAAACTTTTAACGATTTTTATATACCACAGATTTATCAATTTTTAAGGTTCTTATTTTTGTTATAAAACATAAAATTTATTACAGTATTTTCTGTAATTACGTGCGTAGCGAAGTTTTTAATTTTATACCGGAAAAACGTAAGTACTTAAAATGTTTCCTGAATATTTAGTAACACCTAAAAACTTCGTACAGAATTAATTTTTAAAATGAAATTGAAAATTTCCCTTCATTTTAGCTAATCCTGGTAGCTCTATTTATGTAATATTCTATACGACATGACAGGAAGTTGAACTAAATTTGGGATGGTTTGCCCCTCTAATGGGGGCATATGCTGGCTGCAATAATTTTGTATAGAGAAGACCTGCAGCTAGCAGTCTATGGGGAAAACAGATCAAGCGTAATGAGATAAGAATTTCTCTTATACTCTCCACTCGCCGATTCGTAAAAATTGATGGGAAAGAATTTGCAGTAATATTAGATAACAATTTACATACAAAAATTCAAAGTGAGATGAAATCTATATTGCAACCTTGACATGTTTGCATTTTCATATAAAGGGTTTTAGAGTTTTTGAACGAGTACCGAAGTAGTTAAACATTACCTGTAATGATTTTGTCATAATATGAAAACTTAAATTACTATAATTAAATCGTAATTCTAATTAAGCACTTCTAATTCTTTCGGAACTTCCGGTTTCCATTTTTGTTGGTATTTCCTTTAAATTTCTTATGTCGTATGCGGATGATGCTGTCACTTCTAGATATCGAACTCACATAGTACATGTGATAACAACACTGACGAGAGACGAGCGCCTTGAAAGTCTTCTAAAGGAGAGTAACTAAATAATCAACTGGCATCGCTTTTGTCTCAATCCAGGATAGCTACTTTCTATGTATTACCTGACGGCTGTCCAAATTATTACTATTTTATGGTCGTCGATTCTATTGATATTCAGGTCTCCCGAATATGTAATAGTTGGAAAGTACATCTGTCGCAAAATGTACTAAAAAACTAACAAACTCATTTTCTAATTCATACAAAAACCTGCTGATCATGCACAAATCAAAATCCCGATTTAAAGTTGCAATTTGAAACTATTGCATGCGATGTGTTTGAAATGCCAAAGTCCTCAAACGAACACATCTCTCCTTCCCATCAAAAAGTTTGCTGGCATCTTCACAAAATAATCACCAGAATGTAGCCAATAAGGCGATGCGATGAAATGTACGGAACAAGCAGAAGGCGAACATTTATTTGATTCCAAACAATCTTATTTCATGTTTTTAGTATTATTGAATTTGATAACAAGCGTTTTGAGCGGAATATGTTAGTGTTAGTGAAATGAAAGGCTCTGCCGGTATCGACAGAAATAGTTATGTGTGTAAGTGCAAGACAAAGCGAAGTGTACAGAAACGATAAATGCTTTCTAGCCTTATCATCGCTGAAGTGCACTTATTGCCAACTAAACTTTGCATTCTGCCGGGAAAGTTAAGAGCCCACTTGATCCCGTGTCCCATGTTTTCTCGACAAGCCTTTTTTTTTCAGATGGATCGACCTCCCGAATGTCTCGTTATGCAATCGAGTCAGAGTAATTACAAAAATATGGAATTTCCGGGGTGACATACATTCCCGATTCCTAATTATTAATTGATGTGGTTGCAGCTCTACGTAAATTTGAACCATTCCAGCTTTCGAGGTGCACTTGCTCGCAAAGTGGAGGTGTTCAAACGATAGCTGTGTCTCTGACTTCCATGGCTTTTGCAAACAGGATCCGATTTCTATTCCGTTCCACCTAGTACAGGAACTCGCCAAATTAATCTGTTATCATAATTTACGGGGGCTGTTGCTCCCCAGCACACAACATACTGTGCTATACACACGTGGAATTACATGAGTACAATAGCTCGTAGATGTGTACGGAATTAAATTCAAATTGAAAGCGTGAAACTCGTGCGGTTTCTTTTGACTGAAAAAGCAAACTTTTTTGTCAGAGATCCGGTGGGATGAGTACCACTTATGAAAGGGGAAAATGTTCATATTATGTCAGTGGGGAACTTTAATTCTATACAGGAATGGTAGCCTAAGTTTTTGGGAGTTTTGTGTAGTGGTTTATGTTGAAATATACAACACCTATAGGGGTAACTGGAGTTATCGTGCATGGCGCTAAATATGAAAATTGACTAGATACTTTAGAGTCTACAAAAGTCATAGGAATATGGGTGGAATTAAATGATTTTTTAAAAGAGCAAAAGCTAGATTAGTTGATATTTAAGATACAAATAGTCGAGAGTAGAGAGATATATGTAGATTAATTTTCATTTTTTATTAAACTGCTGTAGCATTGACTCATTTTAGGTATACACGTAAGGAGCATAATAAAACGTGAAGTAATAGTATAAACCGCGTCTTCATCATGAAGATAGTAGTAGAAAATACTGCATGACTGCATTTTTGAGAATATTATGTGCCTTTCAGGAAATGCTTGTTGCTATGTTACCGAAAAGAGATTGAAATTGTGCGGCTATATTTGAAGAAGCTAGTTCGAGGAAGTGCGTGTAGGTTAAAAATGTGGCATACAGTTTCATTCTTTTTCTAAGAATGATGGAAGGAAAGTGCGTGCAGATGGAAAATACTTTGATTTGTGCATTGTTTTAGAAGAAATGAATTATTTGCATTTAGGTACGAGATTCGAATAAGCGAAGACGTGTTAATTTTCTACACATTTCTATGTAAGCAAGAAAAGTTCTTCCCTTTAACTCTCAGTGAGAAAAGGAAGAGTGCTTCCCTCCACCTTCTTGATAGTACAAATTGAATGGTTCTTTCTAACCTTCACGAAAATACATGTTTCCGTACACTTTTCTGAAATGGCAGAACTAGTGCTTGCTTTGAATTTGAAGTAATCCATCTTTTCACCTTACAAAGGATTTAAAAGAATGTTTCTTTTCACCAGGATTAATAAGGAATGCTTCCAAAAAATTAACAAAAACGTCTCGGTTCACTTCACAGGTCAAGCACAGTTAAAGTGTGCAAGTGCATCATATCCGGATGTGAATCTGATGCCATACTAAATAGCCAATGCTCAATCCCCTATGCTGAAGTGATTACTTCAAAGTAAATGCTCTGGAGCATGATGAGTATTCTCAGGTTGTAGGTTTTCTTCGAATTCTTCTTGATTCCTCGTGGGAGCATATAGTTCCCCCATAATTCCACCTTCTGGTTTTGTGAGCTTTCTTTTAATTTCTGTCCCGGATTTTATTTCTTCTATTTCTTTATTTAGTTTCATTCTTTCCCTACTAACGCCTATCTTGGGAGCATCTACTGTTCCGGATTTAATTTCCTCTATTTCTACATTTAGTTTCATTCTTCCCCTACTAATACCTGTCCTGGGAACCTCTGCTTTCTAATGTCAATTTCGATGGGACTTCAGTGCAACACCAGTGTTGCTCTTTTATAGCAGTTCAGCACTGAAAATATTCGATGGTACAACTTTTATACCAGAAGTACAAAACTAGGTTTGTACTGAACTTCATCTACTTTACACAGGAGTTTTTCTCGATGTAACAATTACATATTCAAGTTCTTGCTCTGTCAAAGTGTACTGTCGCGATTATTTCTGAAATTTTTGGGTTCAATGAACTAAACGATTTTATTTGGTTAATTGCCATAAAGCTTAAGAAATTGTTTACTTCGTATCAATAAAGAACATTTCTGTGGTTTTTCAAATAACTTGTTATCTGCAAAAAGCCAGTTTTGTGAAAACGAGGGAAAAGTGGAAAAAAGTAAGAAAAAGTATTGGGAAATCATTAATTTGCGGATTTTTTTTTTCTTCTTTTTCTCAAAGGAAGTTTTAAAATAAACTTCTTTTTACGCTATTTTTCAAAAAATTTTAAATATAACGAAGAAGTTGCAAATATAATTTTTTTCACTCTCAATTTTTCATATACTGTCTGCGAACTAATAATTCAATTGAAGATGAATAGTTATTTGAAATCAATAATCGCTACACATCGATATGCGGTTTACTCGAAAAGTTCACTTATACACTTTATTAAAAAATAAGCAAAAATTCTGAATTCCGTGTCAATAGACGTACATTTTTTCAACAGCAGTTATCATCTTAAGATTATTTTGGCTAAAGCAGAATCTGAAAAGTGTATTTGTGTACATAATGTGTTATCTGAAGATATTTTTTTAATATGAAGTAGGAATTTCATTTTTAAATAACAACTTATCTGTAATTGCATTGCTGTTTGACCAATTTTTTAACTTCTCGGTAGCATGTCTACTTGTGCTGTTGCTTGAAAAAAAATTTGGTATTTTTGGTTATTTCAGTGGTTATTCTTTTTTAATAAGAGTATAATTTCTATAACAGAGCACGCAGCATTATAAAAAAAAAACACAGATTTATTACGTTTGACAGTTCCGCGTATATAATACGTATGTACATAAATACAAGTAATATGACAGAAATATGGACTTCAGTGCTCCCAGTGCTTTTCTACCAGAAAAAGTGCAACGCTTATGTGGTCCCATTGAAATCGACATAAGTCTGAGACTATCTATTCAACTTTCTTCGTCTTATTTGGTTGCTTCATATTGGCCTTTGGAACGAAATTAGGTCTACTTCTAAGGTATACATTTATCTTTGCCACGTATGCATTTAGCCATTCTTTATCTTTAGTGTCTGTGGTTTCTTTATGCAGATTTATTTGTCATATTGTATTACCATGGACGAAACGTATGTGCGTTTGGTTTCTTTCAGTTGATTCTTGTGCTTCTGTTACTATTTCGTTGTAGAATTACCACTTATATCTCCTTACAGATAGGCATCTTTAATATCACTATTGTTGTTGTCGGTCATCATTCTTTTGACTGGAAAGTTGGAATTTCAGTTACCTATGGCTCCATTATAAATCTGAATTGTTCTGTATGGATTTTTGTCATTCCTAGGAATTTTGCTCCATTTTAGTTTGTACACTTAACGTATTCCTTGATTCGTCATTCTTCGCGGTTTATATGTCTATCTGAAAGGAGAATTATAGGAAAGTTACTTTTCGAAAACTAATGAATGACCATTTCGAAAAATACCATAGTCAGGAAGGTCTGCTATAGTCGACCATTAATTCTCAACATCTATTCAATAATGCATGGATAGAATAATTAAAAACCTCTGAGTGTGATTTCCATTCAAGTGCATTGTACGACGAGACTTTATCAGACCCACAAGACAATTTTAAAATTAGGTTAGAAGCATTAACACCGAAAATGAGTGCGAGTTTTCATGACTTTGACTCAGCGAACTTGTGATAAATTCGGCGTGGTGAGCTTGTTGAGCTTTTAGTTGAACACAGTGTGCGCGTAGATAACTTTTACTTCCAGACTCATACCTTTATATTTAGAAATCTCTATAATCCCGGAATTTTATGTTCTAAATTAACTTCACGTCTCACACCAAAGTAATCAACGTTTCTTGAGAAGACATTTACGAATTCACTAAAAAAATCAGCTGCTTGTTGTAAATACCGAAAATAATGCTAATTAATTTAGAAAGTTGCGATGGAGTAGAAGCTACATATATCTACCTCAGTCTGGCCTTTGGTAGTCGGTTCAGTCGACTTCACCATTAGCTGTTGCCCAACCTCTTCTCATGCATTCTACATAAACTGTCTTAAGTCGGCTTAGCCGGACGGCGAAAGGGCTCGCATTGTATTTCGGCCTTTAAATTTGTGCAGATTAACCTTCACAAAACTCACGGAAAAATCTGTGGCTGTCGGGCAGAAAGGCAACCGAAATATTTTTCTTCAATAAGGGGCGACAGACCCAGAGCTGCTATCATGTGTGGAAGGGATAGTATCACGTTTCCCTTTCATAAGTTTATTATAACGGATCTTACTTGCAGTATCAGCGGAATTCAAAAATCTCCAAAATTGCAAGGAACAGATTGTTTTAGCTTACTTTCCAGGAGAACGCGAATCCCCACCACAGGAGATTTAAGACTTTGTCGAGCACTGCAGCTTAAATATTCTTAAACTGATCGCAGCCTGCGATGTCAATGCTGATCACATAGCTTGGTGATTACCTTAGAGGACTTCCAATAAGAAGAAGTGGATATCCAAGCAGACCAACTTCAAGTAACGCTTATTCGAGCTGACGAAGGGAGCAGGCCTATCTTCACAATCCAAGTGAAAAAGACGTTCCTTGGTAGAATAGCCAACGCGGTCAACTAAGGAACTTTTCTGAGAACCATATTCAATAGGAATAAAAGCCACCCAGCAATGGGAGGTATGAAGAGCTCTAACGGAATACAGTAAAGAGCTCAGGGGAACCAAAAGTGCTGGACTCCATAAAACACAACCTAAAAATCACAACAATGGCATTTGATCCCTCAAACCTTACCGTCAACCCCAAGGGAGCATAAGAGATTCACCCCAAAACAGTGGCGCAAAACAGGGATCACCAGTGTGCAAAGACGATTGACTACTACAATAATCGCTGGATTCCACTAAGCCCCTTCTAAATTAAGAATGCTAGATTCTGTTTAATCAAAAACACTTATACGTGACGTCTTCTAATTTAGACGTATTCATCAAAAAGAAACTTCCCAATCTGCACACGTTTAATCAATTCTTAATCAAATTTCAACCCATTTCGTTTTACAAATATATGTAGGAAATCAAACTCAATTCCACAAATTTATTTTCAATTACACTGAGTGTATCTATATGTACATAGCAATTACAAAGAGAAAGTTAATTAAACAGTAACATTAAATTGAATACTAGAGCAAACGAACCTCTAAACACAGGAAATATAAATTAATTAGAAAACAGCTAAAAATAGTTTTTGACTAAAAACAAGGAAAACAAGTATAAAAGATAGAATTGGTCTAAGAGCAATACTTATGATAACATAGAAAAGCGCCAGTATGTAATTTCGTATGGTCAACCATCAGTTAAAGTTTGAATTTTGAACTGGTTTTTCGCATATGTTTCTAAACCAACTCGTCGGACAGTAAAAATGATTATAACCAATTCCATAGAATTTCATATTCTGAACAACTTTTCAGTACAATAAAAATCTCTAGAACTGATCGTTTACTCAGTATACGTAAAAAACCTAAATTTTTGTATGGCAACAACAAGGAGGGGTTGCCCGATTTAGCCCATTTTTTAAATTATAACGGGTTTTCCAATAAGAGGTGTTATTTTGATATTCAAAGAAAAATGCCATTTTTTAGATAAATGATCGGATCTTTATTTCATTATAAAGAGGAAGGTATGCCGTTAATAATGGAAAATAACATCAGCCAAATGACCACCACGACCATGCCTACAGGACCATATCCTTTTCATGAAATTTTCCATAACCAAATCGCAAAGTGGCTGCCCTATGTCCTCGATAGCCTCACGAATTCCATCTTTGAGGTCTTGAATCGACACTGGGCTGTTGGCGTAGACCTTCTCTTTCACGTGGCCCCAAAGGAAGAAGACGCAAGGTATTAAGTCACAAGATCTCGGTGGCCAATTGTGATCACCTCTTCGAGAGATAACACGGTCCGGAAACTTTTCCCGTAAAAGATCAATGGTTTCGTTGCTTGTATGGCACGTAGCGCCGTCTTGTTGAAAGCAAACGTTTTTCAGATCAATACCACCCATAAAAAATCATTAATCATCTATGGATAGCGCAATCCATTCACCGTAACGGTTGCTCCAGACTCATTTTCGAAAAAGTAAGGTCCAATGACCCCGCGGGACCATAAACCGCTCCAAACAGTCACACGTTGAGGATAGAGAGGCTTTTCAACAATAACTCTTGGGTTTTCCGAGTCCCAGATGCGACAATTTTGCTTGTTGACGAAGCCATCGAGGTGGAAATGGGCCTCATCACTCAAGATGAGTTTTCGATGGAATTCCGGATCATTTTCATGCAGTTTTCTACTTGTCAAATGTCAAAAAATGACAGCTCCAAAAGTAACATCTACCGAAATAGCGGGCTAATTAAAATAACACCTCTTATTTGAAAACCCGATATTTACTATTTCTATGAAAACGCCGTGTATTAAATTTCTGCTCTTGACCTTGACGCCTTGACATGTTTGTAGTGCAGCCCCATGGACAAAGTTTCCCAATTTGCCCCATTTTCGCACTTATATTTACTTTTATTTTAAAGCTCTTGTATAAAATAACTTCTAATATTATGAGTGGGTGTCCAATCCATTTTGCTTTACAATAATTATTTCTAAGCATTACAAATGGAATGACAAACTTAGTATAACTGTTTAGATTTAAGCTAGGGTATAAAAATAGATAATTCTTGCTGCGTCGGCTGCGTTTTGGAGTTAATTTATGCAAAGCGCTTGCTACGATTTGAAGGAGGGAGGACATTTTGCCTCCATGGGGTGGCTACGTGTACAAAGTTTTATTCGGCATTCACACCTGCTAAGCATGCATCTCTGACGTGCCATAACCACGTCAAAACAAACTCAGCGGTAGAAAAGAAGGATACCTGCGTAATAATATTCAAAGTTCAGGCAGGCTTAACTCAGAAATATACTAACTAAAATAACATTATTAGACGTGTGTTACTGTCGAGCGTATACTAACAAAAGAAATCTCTTGAGCAGCTGTCTAATTCACCCTTATTCGCCACTGTGTAAAAAACAACAGTAAACCACTACAGTCTTGTTCGCCGTGATCGGTAATCTCTTTCTATTGAACAGCTGTTCAACATATTTTTCTTATTAGTTCACCTTTGCCAGTGTTACTCGATTAGCTGTTCGCAATTAACTTCCTCAAGCAATATTGGTAAAGGCGGGGCATTAGATGTACATATTGTGTGTAACATAGAATAGATGTAGATGGCTTGAACATTGGTATACTTCCAGCAAACTGTATTTATCTTCCGGAATATAGAATACGTTTCGCTTTTGAGAATATCTCCATATTGAAGAAATTACTCATCGCAAATTTATTAACTTGCTATCCTACCCACGAATCGCATTCTCATTTGATGTATATTCTAATTAGCCGCAATCTTTATATTGTTTATTTTCAAAACTGAATAAGTTTTTCACAATATCTTCTAAAGTTATATAGCATACAACATTGAATAAAGTGGGCCATAATTGTAAGTTGGAGCATTCGGCGATTGGCGACCCATCTACATTAATATCTATGGACGGAATTTTCAAGTAACTCTATGTAATTGCACATATGTCACCTTGAGGTAAATAAAAACATGTTTTTTGCGGCTTTATGAGAAGAAAGATATAACTGGTATACTTGTCTTCCTCCTGATATACTCGTATATCGACACTTTATTAGTAGGAAGAAAAAATTGAGATAGGTACCCTCTCTCTCTTCTTGTTATCCACACCTAGGGCTGCAATCCGTCCAGGTTTCCCCGGATTTGTCCTAGTTTGGGGGGCATCCGGGGAGCGGGGTTTTTTATTCCGTCCGGACTTTAACATTTTTAAAACCAATTAAATAAAACTATAAATTTTGTGTTACGTGTACGGTGTACCTGATAACGCCGACATATAAACCGACTCGACTCTCAAGTGGTGTTGCCACTTGAATGAATACGAATTTTTGTAAATTTTAATACATTTTTGAAAAATTTTCATATTGGTTACATGGAAGCTATTTTTTGCAATGGATAGTTCATTTATTTTTGCACATTTCTTCTTTATAAAAATGACATAATGTTTAAAAGCGTGCGAATTTATGAACGCATAAAGTTAGAACATCGGCGGCAAATCTATTCCATTTCATTATCGTTGACATGCAATTCCATAACTTTCAGGCTGTTCACATTTACTACTGTTCCATCTATATTTACTAAATTGAATCGCTCGTTTGCAGAACGTATCTGTTCTATTCCAATATGATTATATTTTATAGCCTGCTTTGCAAGTGTGAAATAATGTTTATAATCAACCAGCTTGTCCGTTCTTAAAACAAGATTTTCGGTTAAGTTTGTAAATTTTATTTAAATTTATTTTAATATTATTAATTTTCTTTTATTTTATATCCTAGACAGGCAGACTTTTCCAGGGTACGGGCTACTTTTAATTTTTTCAAGGTGTTGCGGTCCACCCAGTGGCGTTGGTGTCTACAATATTTATTATAACTTAATAATAAATATGCAAGATACAAACATAAGAATAATAGCCACAAATGTAATAATATCGAATGATGCATTTATTATCAAACTATTCAAAATATGTTGTTTTAATTATATTCATCGTTGAAAATGCAGATTCTCACAGGTAGGTAGAACCAAAGAGCGATATTTAATGAAATGCAACTTTTTTTTAAAATTAGGATACTCTACTTTGTCCATGAGATTCCAAAAGTTATTCTTAGGCTCTGAACTAAATGCTTTTAAAATTATGTCATTTTGAAGAATAAGAACTTCGCTTTTCTCAAAAGATAAAGAGTATAGGTATATAATTTATATTTTCAGTTATTTCTTTCACCAAATGAGTAAGATATGAATGCAACAATTGGTTCTAGTCTAATATATTCTTGAAAACACGTCTCTCAAATCCGGAGTGAAGTTTTATTATATCATCATAATATTCTTCTTTGTTTAAATTTTTTTAATTCATTCTTCATCAACTGGGAAGATATTAGCTTTAACATGTTTTTGAAAGTATTAACAAATTCAATAAATTCTACTACTGTTTGATGTTTTCCTTGCAACTGTAAGTTCAATTCATTAAGATGGCTTATTATATCAACAACAAAAGCTAAATCTATCAACCAAACGTCACTTCAAGTTCAAGGTACAATTCGTTTTTTGATTCCAAAAAATCTTTTACTTCTCATAGTAGGTCCCTGAATCTTTTTTAAAAATATATTCGTACTTAACCAACAAATATCTGCATGATATGTAAATTCACCGTAATCAGATTCGTTTTTTTTTTCTAAGTGGGCCCGAAACATTCTCCACTGAAGACTTCTTCCTTGAATTGAGTTCACAATTTTCATGCATATGCCCATAACATGACGAATATTTAGAATTTTACAAGAGAGGGCCTGTTGGTGCATAATGTAATGACAAGAAAGGAAATATGATAAGCCATCGTCTCTGATACATATAGCCAAAAATCCCTTGAATATGCCGGTCATTGATGGGGCCCCATCAGTTGACATCGATACAACTTTATTAATTGGAATTTTTTTCTCCTCTATGTATTTTCTTGAAGTCGCAGTAAGTAAACATCTTCACCTCGTGTTTTCCTCTTTAGAGGTAATATTGTTAATAATTCTTCTTTTACACTCGTATCATTAAAAACCATTCTTATAAAAATTAAATGTTGAGAAATATCAATCACGTCCGTAGATTCGAAAACTGCATATCTTCCTTCACCTGATCAGTCAGATCAGAATTCATAATTTCTATAAGGCGCGTCACAGTTCTACGCGAAAGTTGTACGTCTTTAAATACGGAAACAATTTCATTTTTGTTCTTGAATGAATCAAATAATAAATCACTGGCTTCCAGAAACACTTTTTTTTATCATTACTGCATCTGCGAAAGGTTTCTTATGTTTTTCTAATACATGACTCACACGAAAAAATGCAACTGTTGCAGCCTTAGGTATAGTACTGGGTTTAATAAAATATGGTTGTTGTCCAAGTATTTGGTATTTACATTCTTTTAACTTTTGCTTATGCAATTCGCTTTTTAACGGAAAATCTGTATCAAGACTTCCATATATGCTTTTGAAATTTTCTTTTTTTGGAAGAGCCAGACTTGCATGACATATATATATATATAGCACACACATTTTGCATTCACCATTGTAAAGAAAAATTATTCTTCGCCTTCTGTATTAAAATTATGTTTTGTTTTTCTTAACACTTGTTTTGGACATTGTACCCCTCTTTTAAAATATGACAGATCACTATTTTTACTATAAAAACAAGTAACAAAAAATTGTCAAGTTGAATGTTTGAACAACTATGAGCGATTGCTGGACATATTCTATGCAGCGAGCAGCTAAAATACGTGATCCGATGAATATGTAACCGGCGTATGTACTTAAGCGTCATTGTGTGCTTCCAATGTATATAGAATACAAGTATTCCCATTATGAACCACGTTCCGCCATTAGTGACAAGATATTGTCAAAATGCACAGGGAAGTACGGTACAGAGAACACAATACTCTCTCTCCTCTTTCTGTCTTTCAGGTAAAAATAGTCACAGAATTAGGTCACAGGCTGTCAGCTGCAATGCGCTAACATTTTAATAGGAATGCTTGTATTCTATATACCTTAGTGCGCTTCCAATGAAGGTACTTGTGTAAGAAAAAATTGGGGCCTTCCCCACAACAGGTCGAAGCATCGTTGCTTTTATATTGGAGCGAATTATTGCTTTCGGTCTGCATACAAATTCTAAAGAAAAAATTACATCAGGTCTTGGCATCGTTGATTTTTTATTGGAACAATACAATTTTTTCGAAAGTACATAGTGTTAAATTTTGTTCAATGGGACGGAGCCCTTGGTGTGCCGCTTTTTATAGTATGCGCGTCTTCTTAGGTCTTAGTAAAGGTGGTCACCCAAAAATGTCCTGGCGGTCCACCGGTCGATCGCGATCGACTTAATGCCCACCCCTGCCCTAGATAATGAAATCATAGCGTGTGCTAAGTTTGTCATTCCGTTTGTAACGCCTAGAAATAATGATGGTAGAGCAAATAGATTGGACACCCACAAAAAATATTAAAACATATTTTGATTTTTGCGTGTTCTTCTGTCAGTCCTCACTCGAGAGCGCACTGACTTAGAAAGCTGGAATTATGTGTACGGCCTTTTTAAAAATAGGACAAGTCGGGCAACTCCTTCGTATGGTTGCCATAAAAAACTTCACCTTTTATTTTATATTTGAACACTGCCTGAGAACGCGTTAACCTAGAAAGCTGAAATTTCGTATATGAAGTTTTTATAAAAATAGTAAATGCAATTTTAAAAATGAACTAAATCGGGCAACCCGTTCATGATTCTGCCATTCAGAAATTGAGCTTTTTACATATACTGTGAAAACGATTAGCCCTACAAGTTTTTCTTGAATATGGTATCATATGAAATTAGTTTTGCTTAGTTTTCGCTATCCGACGAATCGTTCTATTAATATATATGCGAAAAATCACTTCAACAATCAAATTTGCAGAGAGGTGACAAAATTACATACAGGAATTCATCTATAGTATCGTAAGAATTGATCATTGAAAAATTCCAGCTTTTTCACTGGTTTTATTTTATTTGAATTTTTTAATTTTTTTAACCCCGTTTTTAATTTTTTTATATTTTTTGTACCTCTTATATATATTTTTAAGTAAAAAAGTCCTGCTTGGATTCGAACTCGTACAGTTTTTAATATTTTTTCAATAAAAGATAGTATTCTGGGAGTCGTCCACGTTACAGTCTGAGTTTTTCTATATATTTGTTACAGTTAAATTTAAATAGTAATAAATAGTAATCGCGAACAACCTGTGTATTATTTTTTGCACACTCGAGGATATTCGATACTATAGTGTGTCAACTCAAGTAATTAAAATCAATGCAAATACCAGCATACTGCCAAGTACTTCCCGTATTAAGTAACTCAAATTGGCGTCTTTTCACGAGAGTAAAAGATTACCCATATAAAAAGAGACCCCTGCATTCATAAAATTAAAAAAAAAAGCAAGAAAAACAAAAATTATGTAAGATAAAGGATGAGTATAACATAATAGCAGATAATAGTCACATTTAGGCCAATGTCACACGAGCTACAAAATAATCGCTCATGTAATTGTCCACGCATCATGATGAGAATCTCGTGGTAGTCACATGGCCTATCCTTTTTCGCACAATGGAAAATTATGTAAGTTTTATCTACTATCTACCTATTTTGTTTGATTATAACTTTTGATAAAAATAAATGTTCCAAGTCATGTTTTATTTTTATATTCTATTGGAAAACTTTTAAAAAATCAAAAAACGAAAGAACTTTTTTCATCCACTATACAGCGAAAAATATATCACAAGGCATTTCTCTTTGAGGCATCCTAAATTGATGGAATTTACAGAGATATTATTTTCAACTATTAACGCATAGTTTATTATGATCTTCGTCTATCTAATTGCTAGTATCCCAAAGATCTGATCTGTGCCGTATCTCCTCTATACACATCAATTTACCTAATCATGATTTAAAAGTCTTGCATCATATCAAAAACACTACGCTTCTAATTGAAAATGACGCACGACCATTTGAAAGCTCGTGTAATAATGCAGAAGTCCTTATGACGCTCTACAGTTCGTGCGTTTTGAGAGGAGAACGCCAAACCAAATTGGTTCACGCGACCACAGCGCGACCTTTTGGTCACGGAGAGCTCGTGTGTATGAGTACCTACTGTCATGGGAGCGTAGTATAAGACGCTCGTATGGCATTGTCCTTGAAAGAGAGAAATATCAGAACTTTCACCGAAAGGAGGAAATGTAGGCGTGAGCGTTTTATTAAGAACAGAGCAAGCTTACAAAAAATTGGTAAGTTTTACTGGATGTTTGCATAATATAACTGAGAATACTCGTAGGACTGCAATTGAAAATACTGTTTTATTTTTACAAAAAAGAACACCGAAATTGTTCACAAAACATTGATAGATGACTGGGTGAATTTAATACTTTCAACAAAAATCAATGCGCGTCTTGGGCGCAAATCAACTTTAGCTTAATTTTTTTTAAAAACATCGAATGCTCATTTGTTCACCAGGTTATTCAAGATTTCACAGTATTTCTTAGCATACTAGCTCATAATATCAACTTACAGAGAATATTCTCACTCATTTCTCAACAGTGGACGAAAAAATAAATCACTGAACACACAAAAAAATTTGAACCCATTTCATTAGTAACATTATCTGGAAAGAATGTCCGTGTTTCATGCTTATAAGTCCGAGGTTTTCGAACGTTGGTCCTATTTTTATAATTTTAGAGATGGCAGCCCTATCACAACCACGAATTTAATCCTTATTTTTATTGTCCTTTTAATATTACTCAAGCAATAAAACTACAACAAAATTATGATAAATTTCTCGTACGGAAGAGATCGCCATATTTTCGTCTGGAGGATGTGCATCATCCAAACGTTTGCTGGGGTAGCTCATAGTGAACTAAGTTACAGAAATATGTCCAACGTAGACGTGCTTAGCAATATGGGTTCGGCTTAAAGCCTGATACAGATTGCTGCGCATGCCATGCACACGGCCCACAGACATTTCACTTTTGTAAAAAAGGACGTTACTTGCGACGACGATTTGAAAAGGGGAAGAAAGACGGCACATAAGCGGAAAGTCTTCGACATACTAATTGTTTGTGGAATCAAAATTTTCCATTTTTATTTATAGATTTACCTTTGCCTTGCCCCTTGTTTTATTTTTTTCACACATCTTATGTAAATAATTCAAATCGCAAATAATTTATTTATCCGTAAATTAATTGACGAATAAATTTTTTCGATGAATTAACCATGAAAAATTTTATAAAAAAAACTGGTTTGAGTCTACGGCATTGCTAAATGCCAATGTCTATTTGCGAATAAGTTCGAGTGTTTGACGGTTGCCTTTTAAATGTGATTTTGTCAATCAAAAGTGAAATTTGTGTATGTAGTGCTGATTTTGCCTTCAGGAGCACTTCAGCAACTATTTTTTCCCGGGAAATCATGGATCGCAGATAGAAATATCATTTATTTGATGTCCCAGGTGAATACCTAATCTTTGTATTTTCAGGGAATATTTGCGGTTTTTGTTGTCTGGGAGCACTTGGAAAAGCTGCTATGGACATCCCGTGGTAATTGAATTCAACCAATAGTTAAATCCACTGAAATAGGTCGATATGTTAACGAGGAACGAAGTCACCATCTGTTGGCCAACCCGTAATCGCGCCCCTCACGGAATTCCATTTGGTACTCGCCGTCACTACACATTCCTTTAATTATATATTTGGTACTTGTTAGGTGCGTACCATCCGATGTATCACAGCAAACTGTGTACTTAGGATTTTGGAACCAAGTTACTTACTAATCAAGGATAAAAGTGAAGGACACGGAGATGCCAACTGTATTCCGCCACTACGGCGGGCTACCATTGGGAGCAGTATATTGTTAGTAATATGAAACCTATGGGGATTTATTTCTACTGATTTTTAGAGATATATAATAGGCGCTTTCGACAAGTGAGGTATTCTCAGATGGCTCACTGAGACTACACTTTCGGTGAACTGTCTTAGTTCCATATTGAGCTACAAAAATCGTACGTAACCACTGAGCAACTGAGACAAGTGAAACTGAATTTTCTTGTCTCTGACCCAGTTTCGTTATTTTGTGATTTTAATTACTAATTAAAGTATAATGAGCGATTTCAAAACAACACTTTCCTCAATTTATGACTATCCCTTTTCTGTGGTCAAAATTTTAAATGTCAAACTGAGACGGTTGCTCAAAGTTTTGTATCATTTGCCTCACAGAGACAGTGCTTGACCAAAGCTCCTTATATGGACTGCTTATTATGCTATTTCATGTGGGCACAATTTTGTGTGTCAAAAAGTGTTCTTACGTTGATGCCTCAAATAAAAAAAAATCATTACTGTGAAGTTTAAAAAGTGAACGCGTAATAAGTGATTTTAAGAAACTTTTCAAATTTCTGCTGCGTATCTAATAAATATATTCCCTTTGGTGAGACAATTTTTATCAGTAATATTCCTAAATAATTCATTTAAAGTTTTTTATTTCGAAGAACCTACTTTATATTTTTGGTGTTTATAGCTCTCTCTCAGTTAGCCACTTTCTGCAGTGTATTTATATGAATGTAGTGTAGTAGTATATATATATAGTAGTATATATGTAAGTGGTTGAATCAGGTTCGAGCAAACATTTGGTTGAAAAATCTTCAGGACGATATGCGGGTGATATTGCCAAAGTATCTTCCACGCGAAATTAAAGTAAGTACGCTGAAACCATTTCTTCCTTTTATTGCGTCGACGAAAAGAAGATGAAATTACAAACTACTTTGATTTTCAAAGTGGAAGCAAGAAGACAATAGTTTCGCTTATTTGTCATCTCTATGGTAAAAGAATTTTATAATTTGTTAGGATGCGTCATTACAGTCCATGACAGTGATTAATTTGTGAGTTCAGTTGTGATAAATTAAGGTGTTTTAAAAGAAAAAGGAGATTATTTTGGTAAGTATTTGAGATATTATTCAATTTAATATGTAAATAATATTATTATCGTGAAAAAGTGGAAGATTAAAATTAAGATGTCACGGCGTTCAGTTAGGGCATCTAGTAAAAGAGAAGCATTAAGGTTTGTTGATAATGCCTTTGAAAATACAATATTTGGTATTCCTACTAGAATTGAGGTAGATGTTAGAACGGGTCCTTCCTTCAAGCAAAGAGATACTGAAGCCTTTACTAATATTATATATTGATAATACTGAAGATAATTTACAAAGTACTTCATACATTAATGAGGACATTATTCAAAATTTTGAATCTTCCAGCAGTGCTAGTTCTCATGATCATTTAAATTTTGGGGAATATCTCTCTCATTGGGCTGTGAAGCATTATATTAGTAACGAACTGTTAATTAACTATTGCTACTTTTAAGAAAAATAAATATTGATGTGCCAAGAGATGTACGAACTCTCAAAGGAACACTAAAGAATGTCTGTACATTACAAATTACGTCGAGAAGTTATATACATTATGGGTTAAAGGATGCACTGACGGATTTTTTGCATAATAATAAATATAATTCAGAGGAAATTTCACTGGATTTCAACATTGATGGCTTACTAATATTTAAAAGTTCCAATAAGCAAATATGGCCGATTTTGTGCAGCATTTTCGGAACGTCGGAGGTGTTATTGATTGGAGTCCATTAAGGATACGCTAAGGTTGCAAGTTCAAATGAATTTCTGTCCCCATTAGTGGAAGAATTAACCACCTTAATCGATGAAGGATTTTATTATAAAAATAAACACTTCACGATAAAAGTTAGATGTTTCATATTCGATGCACCTGCAAGATCATTTGTTCTAGGGACAAAGGGACATATGGTATTCGATGTACACAGAAAGGCGAATTCCATAAGAACCGCCTAGTTTTTCCTATGAATGGGCAACCCATTTCGCGAACAAATGAATCGTTTAGGGCAAAATCTCAACGTGAGTTTCATAACCAAGTAGATTGTACAGCTCTTCAACGGTTGCTAATAGACATAATAAAGCAAACAGCATTAGATTATACGCACATAATATGTCTGGGTGTCATGAGGACTCTATTGAAGTGCTGGATCAAGAAGAAGGGAGAAAATTATTCACTTTCTAGATGGAAACAAAAGCAACTATCGGAAACATTAATACAATTAAAAGATTGCATTCCTCATGAGTTCAATAGACGTCCACGGGAACTGAAAGAATTGGACAGATGGAAAGCTTACGAATTAAGACAATTTCTGCTGTATACGCACGGAAAGAAAAGAGAGCATTCAAACCAAGAGTTTTGCGCGTTTGAATGCAATTTTCAAATTTTCCTGTTTAATCCAATCATTTTTCTTTCATATTAAATGAAATGGCATTTAAATCAAACAAAAATTAAAAAGTTAAGTATTTAATAATTGCTTTTGAACTAAGAAGCATTCAATGTAAATGGTACTCATTTACTTCAAATGAGTTTTACTTTTATAATTTTTGCGATCAAAGCTGGTTTTCAATTTGAATGTCATTAACTTTTGAACCAAAAGGTACAGCAGTTGATCCAAACAAAAAACTTTTGTTCTAAAAGTATCCATGTTTGAGTGGCTTCTGGGAAAATATACAACCGCACTTTTTCCTAAATTTCAAAGTATGTACGTGGAGCCACTCAAACATGAATACTTTTAGAACAAAAGTTTTTTGTTTGGATCAACTGCTGCTCCTTTTAGTTCAAAAGTTAAACACATTTAAGTTAAAAACTATCATTGTTCATACAAGTAAGTGACGGAATGTAGCTGTACTAAAATACAAGTGTGTGTTGATTAAAATAAGTTACGTTTGCTCAGTCTGTGGCTAATGCTTTACGGGTACGGATTAAAGTACAGAAATTTAATATTATTTTCATAACACGTTACCGTTACTTGTGTAGTTTTGTGCATATTGTGATTAATGCGGGTTTTTTCTGTTAATACCTTTAAAAGGTGAATAAGGAGTTTGTGAAAAAATTATTCAATTTTTAATTATACTATTTTTCACTGCAATGTAATGTTACAAGTTCCATTTTATCATATGTCGAATTCTTTTCAAATAGTTCTACACCAGTTGAGTGGAGCTCTATGGGTTTTGTTGTTTTGTTAGAAACACTAGAACAAGTAATCCTATGGTCTGGTGTAGAGCTCGTTGAAAACAATTCGAGATTAGTTATTAGTATATTAATGGTATTTCTTCAAATTCAGTCCAATGAAGTGTTTAGTTTTTTAAAATGGAACAAACAGAAAATATTGGAATTGAAATAGTGCACATTGACAAAAGTGCATTGAATAACGAAAAAGATGAAGCATTATTAGACTTGTTAAAGTCTTGGGATTTGGAGTCAATTTACTTCAGACTGAAAGGTTGATTTTTATTATTATTTTTCAGTGGTGAATGTTTTTTTTTTTTTTTAATTTTTTAAATATGGTGTAGTAAAGATGAATTTATTGAGAAGTTTTCGGTTTCAGTAAATTTTACAATTAAAATATTTGAAATTAAAAATTGGTGGTGCAGTAAATAGAATTAAAGCAATATGGGTATTCACCAGAGCTCTAAAATAATATTACTCATTTTGTTATAGTGTTGTTATGAAACAAGGTAAATAGAATAACATAATATAATTATAATAAATAGAGCTTTACTTTCATAAGGAACTCATTCCCATTTAAATAATTTTTCGTACAAAATTCTTGATATACAGATTTGTATTTGTTTCAGTTGTGCTTAGCTCCTTAATCGATAGTGTCCGAACCAATCGGATTTTAAAAAGAGTCTCCTAAATACAATGGCATTCTTGTGGAGATATTGTTGCAATTTTGACAGGTTCAAGTATATCTAAAGATATTTCAAGACATTTCCAATGTGGGTCTTTAAAATTCTTACGTCATTGGTGCCACAAAAAATTTAAAATAATTTTGGTATGTTTAATTGTGCTTTAAATGGGCTTTAATATGTGCAGCAATTGTGAGTGTTCTAAGTGTCTTGGACAATCCGCGAAAGTTATTTATCACAATTTTGTTACTTCATTATTTAAAGTTTCTCGCAACAAGGACTAATGTACTTGATGGACTAATGGTCCAGAACATCCTGAATTATTTCTGTGCTCAAACCGTTATCATAACTGTCAGTAATATAATCTAGTAAATTTGGAATACTCCAGGATTTTCTCAGCATCCGTCATGTTGTGGCCATTATCGGATATGCATGAATAAATTGGAACAAAAATTAAAATAAATATATCCCGATTTTCGTATCTTTCTTTTGTAGAAAGTTATCGTTTCTTAGATTTTCACTAGTGTGATTGAACTCCGATTCAGCCATTGATATCGCTATTATAACAATTTTGTAATTTGTAATTTTGTAAATTAATGCACATATTCTACGCGGGTGGCTCGTTGCACTGTCCATTTTAATACTCAAAAGCCTACCAGCACATATATTTCGAGTATATTGTCTCACATCCTCAGCTTTTGAAGTTATTATAGGAATAATGTTGCAGGGAGATATCATTTTAATATTCAATATAGTAATAATAAAAGTGAAAGGTCTTCCTTCCTTGATTACTAGATTTAACCAAACATCATACACTGTCTACATCATATTCTAATTTAATTTTTCTTCTCTATGCCGGTGTTTCTGAGAATGATCCCAATAGTTGTTCAGTGTGGCTTCAATAGTGTAGTTCAATTTCCTTTTAACCCACGAAATGATGTTTTAAGTTCCTCAAGTAAAATCCAGGTTATTTTTTCTGCAAATCAAGCACTTTGATTTCTTATTTTAATCATTGAATTCGAGACTTTCCAATCATTTTTCTATGGTCCGTTACCACACAAAAATATAAATTTAAGTCTCAACCCAGTTATGCCCTGAACACGCGGCGACTTTAATGCGTAATTAAATAAATTAGGAATCTAGCTACCTTCATAATATTGCTAAAACTATTTGTCAATATATTTTTTTTATACAAAAGTGGAAGGAAATCAACGGCAGATTAATAGTTTGATACGCAAACTAGATTTTCGACTGATTAAATTGCTCATTAAAGTCAACGTATGTCCAAGTCACATTCAGATTAATAATAATTTTAACTGATTTAACTAATCCCGAAATTTTCAACACATTTTGCTATGTTGTAAGATGTGTTTTTAATAGGTATACGGTATTGAAAATTTTCAAAGGTATTTCAGATTGTACTTCTTCACAATTGTCGTTGCATAATTAAATTTCCATGCTACGATACACCGTGTGACAGGATTTCAAGAACTATTTCAACCAAAATGTGAATACCCATATTTAGTTTCGAAATAAACTAGTCACACCACTGCGTATTTAAAAAATAAAATCAACTTTGCTTATTTTCATATCCAGAGGCTGGTGTAGGTATAGAAGAATTTCCTTATCTGACAGAAGCTGACATTAAACAAATCTTTCCAACATTTGACCTTATTGGTGTAAAAGCAAAGTTTCGTGTTAAACTGAATTCTTGGAATAAAAATTTGGTAAGAAATTGTACAAAATTATATCAATATTTGTCAGAAAGGAAATATATATTTTCAATTTAGTGTGAAAATGATCATGCTTTTATTGATTCAGAAGTGTTTAACTGGATAAAAAACTTACCGAGCACACCTACTTCTTCGACTTCAGGCCAAACTGACATTAATTTTGAAGTAAAACTCTTCTTTTATACTTATATATGTACATACATCTCTTATAAGGTCAAAATCATGTTTTAGGTTAATATAGAGATAGTATTGCAACAAAGTTCCAAAGGAAAAATTATATTAGAAAAATTTAAAGAGACAAAATCTCCTGCTGATCAACAAGTTATCACAAATGTACTTATTGACGCGCTACTAGTAAAGCACGGTAAACTAACAACAAGTAACCTAAAACAAGTGAGCTTGAAAATAGCTGAAAAATTTCCTGGAGAAAATCCTGTAAGTTTTTCAAATACCTAGCTTTAAAACCGACCATAACTAACGACTTTCAGGAGACGTACTATGTTCCAAGGGATCAGAAGAATAAAAGACCAGGAGGAAAACTCCACGATCGCTATTTCAATTTAAAAACCAGAATTAGAAAAACATCTAATGTTGAACCAACCTGTTCGAGAAACATTTTATTAGGAACAGGAGAAGCTTCTTCAAAACCACCAGAAGTTGACGAAACCATCGCCAAAAACCTTAAGTCTTGGCTGAAGTATAATTGTAAGCCTGATGATGAAGTAATTGATAAATGGAGTAAATCTGCTTCATTCCGTAACTTATCAATTGTGAGGTCAAAGGATAAAATTGAAGATATTATCAAGGAATGGCCACTATATAAAAATTCTGAATTGGGTCCCAAGCTGGTAAGTGTAACTTTTTTGTAGCATCTTTGACTTTTTCAGTTTTTGCATGATAATATTGCTAGTATTTGTAATTATAACAATTGCTTCATACTTTTATATTTTTAGATTAACATTGACTTTGAGTATTGTTATCCATCCAAAGGCGGCTATTTATTTGAAAAGTGGGAGGCATTTGTTAGAAGAATCGTTCCTTATTTTCGTAGAACTATTCGTGATAAGGAATCCTTGGCACTACTGACACTTCTTGAGAAAAATATAAACGAAGGTACATAGCTATACAATAATATGTGTTGTAATAAATTTAATATAAATACTTAACCCGAAACTTTTAAATAATTTGTCAAATTTTTCTCGTCTTATTAGTATGTATATCTAAAAAAATATTCTTATGAAATTACAGATTCAAGGGATTGTATCGTTTCTCTTCTACTAAATGCAATAATAATACCTTCAACGAAATTGAAAAGGGAGACGGAAGGACACATACATAAGAAAAGAAAAATTACTATAAAGGAAGCCAAAGAATCACTTATTCTTCACTTACTGGAGGCTATAGACTTTGAATCTGCGTTGACTGACTTGAGAGAAAGGTTTTATGAAAGGAAAGTAACACTACAACCAATAATTATAGTGGTAGGTCCTAACTTGCAATGTCTTACAGAATTCTATGTTTATTTTGATAACAAAAAACTTAAATTTTGAAACTTTTTATCGGCTCTAGATACTTGTTTTAAGATTTTTCAGATTTTTAATTTAGAATATCCGAAATATTGTTCGGGCGCTTGGATTTTTTTTCAGCGCTTTTTCTTTAAATTTGTTACAGATAATGAAAATGCCTTTCCTCAAGTATCAGGGCTTATAACATTTTTGGAAAACTCTACTTAAAAATATAATACTTTCCCATTCCTTATATTTTCTTTTAAAATAATGTATTTATGTTCAATTTGCCAGGCTAACTATAAGTCAGTGCCAGAACTTATTGAACATTTAAAACGATTTCATGAACTAGAAGCAGTTAGTACTTACAAATGTGGTCAAAACAAATGCTTTCAGGTTTTCTTAAACCGTAAAGCATTCAAGAAGCATTTGATTGTAACCCATAAACACTGTAGAGTTGATATTGCCTCCAGTTCTAATTTATGTGAGTCTACTAATTCTGGTTTTAAAAATGATAGCCAAAATTTCTTGCCTACCAATTTGAACAAAGAATGTAATAAACATATTTTATTTGAACCCGTTTCCAAAATCTCGGATTTTGATAAAAGCATGAAAAAACTTAATACTTTAACTTTAGAATTTACTTCTGATCTTTACTCAAGATTTAACATTAGCAGAAAAGATGCTTCTAGCATTCAAAGAAAAGTAAATACATTTTCTACTTGTATAATTGACACGTTAAAAAATTGCAAGCTTTTAGAAGAAAAAGATGAATGTCAAAATATTTTAAATATTTGTTCTAATCCTTTTGAAAAAATAAGAACAGAATACCGGTACATGCAATACATGAAAAGTGAAGATCTTTTTCATTCTCCGCTTGTTTACACTATAAACAATGAGATTCAAGAAACCCGAGTAAATGGTAAGCCCACTTTGGATGAAGTTTGTGCAAAGGGATACTTTTTATCACTATCTTTTCAATTTAAAAATTTTTTTGAGCTTCCGGGAGTTTTCGAACTATGAAAAGTCTTGGACAAAGCAAGACGTACTCTAATTTTATTAATGGTGATCTTTATAAAAATAAAGCTCGCTTAATTGGACATGAAAAGATTGTCATTCCCTTCTTTTTATATACAGACGACTTTGAGCTTAATAACCCATTAGGGAGCCATTCGGTTCAGGATAGTGTTTGCGGAATATATTACACATTTCCAGTTATCCCTGTGCATCTATTATCGAACTTAAATTTTATATTTACCGCTGGATTTATTAAAACAAAATACATTACTGAGCATGGGATTGACTCATCATTTTACTTTCTGATGGAAGAAATGAAGTCTCTAGAACAAAATGGAATAGAAATTAATATATCTGGAAAGAAGTACACACTATATTTTACTCTAGCATTAGTACTAGGTGATAACTTAGGTGTTAAGCATTTACTTGGGTTTGGTAAATCCTTTAATATAGAAAAGTTTTGTCGTTTGTGTAGCCGTACAAAAAGCTATTTAAAAACCGATACAATCGAACACCCAAGTTCTCTAAGAAATGAAGAACAGTATGTAAATGATTTAATTTCTGATGATTATAAGTCAACCGGAATAAAAGAAGAAAGTATATTCAATGCCATTCCGTCATTTCATGTTACTCAAAACTTTTCGGTAGATGTGATGCATGATATATTCGAAGGAATATGTCATTACGAAATTTGTCAAATTTTGCTAAAATTCATCGAATGTAACATGTTATCCCTTGAAAATTTGAACTATAGAAAAAAAATGTTTTCATATGGAATAACTGAAATGAACAATTTATCGAGTCCAATTCAGTCCAAACGTCTTCAGAACAAGAATCTTAAAATGTCAGCAAGGGAAATGTGGCATTTTGTTCACTTCTTACCACTTTTGATCGGTGATAGTATACCAGTAAAAAATAAATATTGGCTTCTGTTATGTTTTTTAATCAAAATAATAGATTTCGTCTTACTCCCGGAATATTCTGAGGTAGATGTCCTTCTTTTACAAAATCTTATTAAAGAGCATCATACACTTTATGTCAAACTTTTTGGTGCCTTGAAACCAAAGCACCATTTTTTGGTCCATTATCCAACCACAATTTTAAAAAGTGGGCCCCTCAAATATCTTTGGTGCTTCAGATTCGAAGCTAAACATAAATGCTTCAAACAATATGCTCGCACTATAACATCTAGGCGAAACATTTCATACTCATTGGCACTAAAATCATCTTTACATTTTACGAATTTTATTAAAGATAAAGAAGGTTTTCCTGCCGAAATAAAATTCAATGAAACTTCACCTAAAAACCTTAATTTAATCCCTGAATATTCTACTTTACCAGTCATAGAATCAGTAGACTACACATTTGTATACATTCCAGATCAAGTTGTTTACAGAGGCCTAACATACCAAAAACATTTGTATTTGACCACATTTATTTTAAAAAAATTGAAAGCATACAAAATTTTAGACTTAGTTATAACTAAAGATAATACATTCTTCATAATATGTAATGAAATTGGGATCGTAAAATTTAATGAGCACTATCAAAGCTATGAGGTAGGACAAAACCAGGGAAATTTATTAGTTTTTAATGTAAATAAGTTTTCAAGTCCACCATTGCACATATATAATATGGCAAGTGGTATTGCGTTAATACGAAATAAAACTTTGTAATCAGTATAAAAATGATTAAAAATAGTTCTATAGATCGTATTATACGAAGTGACAAACTGTGTATCTTTATCCTTGCCAAGCATGATTATAACTATGCAATACTTAATAAATTTTTATCATTCAAAATTATATATGTGTTTTAAATACCCCTTGAATACCTAGTTCTAGAACAAGCTAATGACGCACATAACGTTAACTTGAATTTCGGATATCGAGATTTCAGGTCCTTATATTTATCAAGTATATTTTAATTCAATAATTTCAGCAGAAAGTACATATATTTATTTCCATACCTAAGACAAATATTTCGATATTAAATCAAATTCATTTAATTTATTTAGCCAAGAATTAAACGCAAAATATTTTGAATCAAATGGTATAAATGGAAAAGTTTTTATTTTAGTTCAAACTAATGTTTGTTTAATTGAACAAAATAAACATTTGAATACATTCATTTGAATCAAAAATATAGTTTTCAATTCAAATGGATTAATTGTCGGTTTAAATGTATATTTTTCATTCATATCAATAACCAATCCGTTAGAATCAAACGAAGAAGCTTTTAAAGTTTTAAAATTTAACGCATTTAAGTCAAACACCCTTTTCTTCAGAGTAAACAAAACAAGCATTTGATTACCTAACGTTTGTATTAAACATCCTACGCATTCAAAACAAAACATTTTTACTATTGGCGCATTTTTAAATGTAAAAATGGTTGGTTCAAATAGCTTTTTTTTTGTTCTGACTAGTTCTTTTCTCTCCGTGCGGGTCCCTTTATATTGAAAAGCATTTTGACACCAGAAAGATACCACCGTTTCCTCAAGATATCCTTAGCTGTACGAATTCTATTAGGGGAGAAAAATTGCATAATAAATAACCAATGTGCAAAAATCGGTTGTACAGTTTTGTGAAAGAAATACCTAAATTCTACGACTTATCTATATTAACGTGCAATTTCCATTATTTACTACACATTCATGAGGATGCAATAAATTTCCGAGGACCACTAGAAAGTTTTAGTGCATTTAAATTTGAAAATTATTTACACGAATTGAAAGGATTTATGAAAAAATTATATATATTAGACAAGTGGAACATAGCTTGTGTAGCGGCTTGAAAAATAGTTCCAGTTCAAGACCTAAAAACCAGTTTGGAAATGTAATGGAACATAGAAATTTGAAAAAATTTTACATATCCCAAAGTAAGACCGATAATTTTTGCTTACTTGGAGAAGATATTGGTGAATCTCACTTTGAAGACAAAATGATTCTTAATACTGAACCATTTTTCACATTACCAATTGATTCAACAAATTTCCACATTAAATGGACGAATCAAGTCCAAGTAGGAGTTGCAGTTTCCTTTAGTTATAAAGATATCACCTACAAAATGATGTACCTGGAATTGAAAGATAAAAATTCCTTTGTTTTTATTCCACTTATACATGTGCAATAGCAACTCATCATCAAAAATGGCATATCGCTTCCTCAAACCTAATCTGTCTGATACTGAAGAGGACGATTTCACTTACACCAGCTTTTTACGAATAAAGCCAGGTAAAAATATTTCAATTCCCTCATTTCAATTCGCAAAGTCCACCTTTACCTTTCTTTACAGGAAGGCACCCTTGCAATTCAACCCAAATTAGAGCCCACACTGATGCAAGCCACACATTGGGAGATATCCAATACGTTTTCCTCCGAGTAATTGAATAAAAAAAAAATAAATAAAATTTAAATAGAAGGAAGCTTTGATTTTTAATTAATATTTATTTCACCCGAACTTTACAAGAATTGCGAATAGACTACTTATAAGCTGTACTTCTTTAATTATTGGCACTTGACATTTTAAATAATTATGCTGGCCAGGTGCTCTATTTTATGCTTGATCCCGTAAATATGCAAGGTGGCTGATTTGTGTGTGGCGCCAGGTAATAATATGATGATAGGAAGGTGTTGGGGGAACGTAACTCGCGTAAGAAATCACAGCTGGTGATGCCACATCAGAGGATTGTAATACAACATATTCCTATGAATTACAAGTGGACATGGTACGGCAAATAAATGAAAGTGTACTAGTTTTAGCACCATCCAATATTGATACGGCATCAAAATATACTAAAAGAACTCAAGGAGTTAAAAGAGTCAACGAAGGATGTAATAAAAAAACTAACGACTGAAGTAATTACACTCAGAAATGAAGTTGGAGAATTAAAAAACAACGAAATGTAGCGATATTTGGCCCAGATCAAACAAATTTGCTACCTCACTTCCCCCTTACTACAAATGAGCAGTTGAAGCAATTTGAATATGATCTGCGAAATAATGAAGAAATGCTTAACAAATTGGCAACTATACTAAACAGTTATTCTTGAATACCAATACTTGAATTCACTTTTTTGATTTTGCAGAAAAGACTAATTTTACGTCAGGCAGGAGAAGACTGACCAAATTTTATTAGATTCTCTATTAGGAAAATAGTATCCGACACCTTGGCAACGAATTATACGTGGAGAGGAACCGCGTCCAAGCCAGTTATAGGAACTTTCTTATTTGTTTCTATATTGAGAGGTATTGTTCTTCAGATTTTAAATACTTTAGAAGAGCAACTTACACTGAAATCTCTTCTTTAATAAAATAGTCGAAATATAGGTATGTTATTAATTTATAATAACAATTAACTTTTTTATTAGAACTTAATTTTTCGATAGAAAATAACAATTTTCACAAAGATTCTACAGAAGTGAAGGGCGGGGGGGGGGGGGGGGCTTCACTTTTGTTTCTAATTTACAACCATTATAACAAGTGTTGTAATAACATTTAGTTGAATTATGTGGCAGAGGATTGTGTAAAGTATGAAATTAGCATTTGTGAAGTTAAGGCTGGTATTGTGTTTAATAAAATATTTTTTTAGAAATAAAACCGCATACACACAGCGGTATAAATTACAAAATCAATAACAGAAATCTAGTTTTCCGACCTGTATGCATGAAAATATTAATCTGTGAAAATTGTATACCATTTACGCCAACCAATTATTTGACTGTATATTATTATACTGATGATGATACAGTATTGTAAATATAACTTAATTTCTGTTATTTTACATTAGCAATTTATGCCGCTTTGCATTTAGGGTATAGGACTAGGAATAGATTTTAATATAAAATTTGAAAAAGTTGTAATTTTTTCTATCGAGGAATTTAATTGTATGAAATGTAGTCATTGAAATTGATACAAAATTCCCACCATATGGAACTTCTTCATAAGGATAATAATTATTATTGTATTTATAATTTTAAATCAATTGTTAATCAGCTCCCCTCGATTTACTTTCGAAACAGGTGTCTGCCATCAAAAATTTTGCAATGCCAGCGACTTCACTATAAATACTATTTTACAGAAGAATTTTCTCCATGCCATAGACCGCGTTAATAAGCGAGAGAAGAAGTTGACAATAATTGTAATAATAATACATCTAACTAAAAATTTTAATTCCACTAGTTCACATTAAAAAAATTTAAATAAAATTAATATATACCTACTTTAAAGAAATGTATCCTTTATTCCCTTACCACAAATTTCAAAGGATTTATTTGGATTATTCTTGTATGATTTGCCTTGACGATAAGAAAGGGAATCATCTTAAAGAAACGAATGCGTTTCTTATACACGATATGAAAACAACTCGCCAGGGAGGAACGTTGGCAAATTACTATAGCACATCTTCTTCATATCGGTTAGAAGAAACGAATTCGTTTCCTCAAGAAGTTTTGCCTTTGGGGTAACAGTTTCTCCCATTGGAAGTTAAGAATCCAATACGAATATGATTATCATCCACGAGATATTTTATCGTCCAAGTAATAAGAAAGTGAATCTTCTGCGTGTCGCCATGTTTGCTTGGGTTAATTTCTTTGATACTTACATATGTTGTAAATAGTTGGTGTGTATCACGGATTTTGTTTGTATTTTCTTGTTTACGTTACCTTGGTAGTGCTGATTTTTCGCGAATAAGCATCGCTTTGAATCTTCAATTATGAAGCAAAAAGGACAGGCTATGAGGAAGAAAATCTCAAGCATTTTTGTTCATGTAGTAGAATCGCATCGATGGGTTTGTTTAGTCATGGAAGTCGTAAACAACGATATTTCCTGAGCGGGCAAGTAATTTGATGGTTGAAACTTTATCAAGTATTGAACAAGTTTTATATTTTCCTGTCACCGTGATTCGAATCATTTTTCAGTTTATAATTTTATAATTTTTTTATAACTATTTACATTTTTAAGAATGTTCGTAGTGCACCATTTATGTTGTGATATTATTTCTTGGCGTTGCCTTTGTATGACTGATGTCATTTAGACAGCCGATGACAATCTAGTTGTAAGTAAAAAAACCGGCATTGGAAAATATTAAGTGTTTTTACCACAGCTATTTATTTTTACAATTATTACGCTTACATTTTATTTAAAACATTTAAGTTTATAATTGAAATTAATAAACTCGCCTGAAAAGCGACTTTCTATGACAATAATTCCGGTTGTTTCTGCAGCACAGCACAACGCACTTCATCACCGTAATTATAGACTCCTGAGTCTCGATTATATTAAATCTCCTTCACAAAACAATATTTCACTATTGTTATCAAAACAATATTTCACTATTGTTATCACTATTATCAAAGTATGAATCACTTTAAGCCACGTTTTCATTCCCAAAATCAATAAAAGAACATCGGAGTTGTCGAACTGACAAAAACTAAACACCCAGCCCTCTTGTCATTTCCCTCCCGTATCAACAAAGAAAAATGTTTATCACACGTACATGAATTTTACGCAGCATAGCCTATCCTTTTTGCTAGATAATCCAAGATTTTACTACTTTTTTACGAAATGATTTATTATTTCATATGGATAATTCTTTCTTGTTTTATCAAGTCAAACTAAGAGAAAATAATAGAAAACTATATTTGGATGACGTTCTCCTTTTATAAATTCAGCATGTTGCCTTTTTTCTAGGTTTAGTCGAGGAAGCAGAATTTTTTTCATTTTTGATAGTGTGCATGCAAGACGTTATCAAGTGGAGAAATGCCAAGACCGGCCAGAAGATGAAAATATGTCTGATAAACAGTCTACTAAAAATTTAAAATTGTAAAAAAATATTACATTAAAAGTTTATTAATTGGCTGAAGTGGCTTGAAACCGTAGGGAGGATTAAGAGCCGGCCACTTCTGCATTAATTCTATTGGCACCATGACAATTATCCTTAATCAGTAGGTAAAGTTGAGTAGATTTTGCGAAGTAATTTGTCTCAGCAGATCGAACACAAATTTTGGTATTATAGGTATCTCTTGAAGAATTATGAAAATTATTAAATTGCTTATGTTTAATTCTAAATGTTTATATCCTGCATTATACCACTTAGTTTGTGGCTGCCAATAAAAATGTTTCCGTTCGAATAGCTACTTCATCCAATTTTAATTTCACAAAAAGATCAGTCAAATTCCGCTATGTAGATCGTTTCTCTGTATTAAAATTCAAGCCGTCAACATTCAATCTGTTCGATTCTAAGGAATCGCTTTACACTTGGAAGGACTAACATGTTAATTATGAAATCTAGAGAGCAGAATTTTTGATTGAAAAGCTCCCAACAGTGATCATACTCATATGAGAAGCTCTGCAATCAATGCAATGTTTGTTGGTCCCTTACCTGACCCTTAAGACGATGTACGCTGACGTGGTAATGTATAGATAGAGAAAATAAATGGACATGCAATAGTGTACTTATTACAACTGCATCCAATATGTTTTCCTAAAACCAAGTTCCCACTGAAATAATATTTTTAATGAAGGACCATTTATTCGCTCCTTGTACGCTCGTACGGTAAACGAGAAGAACATGCCTATGATGAACACGGTGCGGTTTAGTGTTTTGCTTCCTTTTAATTGTAGATTTTTGCAACGTTAAATTTTCACAGGAAAGGAAGGATAATTTATTTACATTTCTGTTTGTTACCATTTCATTCCACTCAAGAGCACTTTACTTCAACTTTCAAGGCATTTGTGGAAAAACAAAAATATTTTCTCATGCTGAGCTCGCACACACTTCTTCCTGCCGAAAAAGTAATTAAAGAAATTTGTTTTCTAAACTTTGTCTTCCAAATTCAAAAGTCTTCCATTTATTGTCTTTCGGAGTCCTGGAACTGGAAAACTTAAATTTGCACATGAACAAATGCCATTTTCATATGAAAGTATATGGATGCAGTATATCTGTACGAACGTATGGCTGTCGAATTTTGTTTGAATAGCGAGCATTCCATGACTCCTCCAATGTAATTCACGACCTTTGCAGCGAATATTGGCTAATTCCAAAGTCTTTGTATTCTACGCCACGCCGTCGAATAGAGAGAGTGAAAGAAAGCCGCCAAGCCAGAGAAAGTCTGGTGCTGGTTTGGTGTGTTTGTGGTGGTAGCACATCACACAAAAGCCAAAAGAAAAAGTTCATTAAAAGCTGAACGCACAAAAGGTTAAGAGCTTTTAATTATAGCAAATGAATTCGCCACTGTGCATACCGATTTCTTTAAATTCTAGGGGTGGCCCTTTTAGAGTGTACTCCAAGCATACCGAGTTGACTTTGAGGGCTCCTTGTGGTGGCCCGCTTCCAGTTATATTTTCGGCAATTTATTAGAGTTTTCAACTCAATAAATAAGTACAGGAAGGGAAAAACAATTTTTGTCCAACAGAGCTCTTGTTTTTGGCCTTTAACAACAGAAGCAAAAAGCCACATCTTGAGAATCTCCTCACAACTGCCGCTCAGGTGTACCTGTGACAGTACCGGTAATACTCTTTCAGCAAAACAACTATTTTTCGAGGGAGATTGTAGTGGCTCTGAAGTGGATACTGTGCTCAAGTTCTTTTAAAGTGTTTGTGGCAGTAGATACGAGCGATTGGTACCTGGCAGATCCTCAGAACATTTGCGACGTATATTTAGAGAATTTGTGAAGTGCTCTGGGATTGGCGAAGTGTAAAAAGAGTAGAGTTAGCACAAAAAAAAAACAAAAAAAAAACAAAAAAACATGTAAAAACTTTGATCCGAGATGTCAGTTCAGTTGATTCACCTGACGAAAATAGAAAAGCCTTCAGCAACTTATATATGTCGTAGACATTTGACGTAACACTGCATTTCACGAAAAGTCTAGGCACTTCATGGAAAGTAGGAAAATAATGAAACGGTTTTGACTTAGCCCCTTTTTACATTATGTGTCTGAAATTTTTAGTCATTTCATCAAATGCTAAAAGCGTTTACGCCGATACTGTAATACCACCCTATATAACCAAATACTAGTAGTGGGAGATGGGTGGGGGGGGGGTCGCACCCAGGCCTGCGACACACGTACCCACACACCACACATACACACACACACACCCAAATACACACTCATATACAAACATACACGCGCCGCGCGTGTATGTGTGTGTATGTGTGTATATGAGTGTGTATTTGGGTGTGCTTGTGTATGTGTGGTGTGTGGGTATGTGTGTCGCAGGCCTGGGTGCGACCTCCCCCTCCACCACCCATCTGCACTACTAGTATTTGGTTATATAGGGTGGTATTACAGTATCGGCGTAAACGCTTTTAGCATTTGATGAAATGACTAAAAATTTCAGACACATAATGTAAAAAGGGGCTAAGTCAAAACCGTTTCATTATTTTCCTACTTTCCATGAAGTGCCTAGACTTTTCGTGAAATGCTGAGTTACGTCAAATGTCTACGACATATATATCATACACTAAATTTAAATTGTAATTAATTAATGTCCTACTAGCCATAACCTTAATAACGATAGGTTTCAAAATCAGCGAAGTATTGAGTTGGACAGCAGACGATGTTCGAACCAAATCGCTTCGAACATATTTTTCTTAACAGATACCTTCTGAAAAGAAAAAATTCCTGAAAAAAAGCAAAAACCATTTTTTAAAATTAAATCAAATTTAATCACTCATTCAGAACACAGATATACAATCATACAAAGCCAGGTACTTATCATCTATATAACATATTGTACAAATGCAATATAAAAGTAGAGCCTCATTAAGCAGATTAAATTAAAATCATGATCATATGCGTACTAAAAAACAATTCCTGAAAGGGGAACATATTACAACAATACCATGCTGAAATTGAATTCTGAAAATCAAATAAATTCAATCTAATTGCAGTTTTCCCAAAAATAGGTACAACATCTAACAAAAGCATTGTCATGCAATGCCTGGCACAAATATGATCAGATCAAGCAGATCAATTTGCAACTTTATCATTATCATCATTATAAGTACCATCGAACGGGAATTTCTTCTCTACGTGATACAGAGAACATTTTTTGCAAATATAATTCAATTTAACACAGCAGCATGTGAAGCTCTAAATTTCTTGTTGCTATGCATTTTTGTTCGTTCCTAGGCAAATTTTATCCGTAGTACCGTAAGGTCACAGCTGCACTGCCAATTCTTGTGATCATGCGCCGCTGCTACTCTATCAGTGGTGTCGTGTGCAAGCAAGGGCTATATAAACGACAAGCTGACTGATCTCGCTCTCCTTTTGCACTTGGCATCGCTTGTGGTAAGTTGGCTTATTAGGGACTAAGATTTATACCGGGTATCGACGGGTATATTAATTACTAATAATCATTAATTTCTGGTCTCGACGGAAATTAAATTATCTTATTTCGGGTCTCGACTGAACTGAAGATAACTCTTTAAGCCGGGTCTCGACTAACTTAATGAACATTATCTCGGGTCTCGACTGAGATAATAATTTACTAACAAACACTTTATTTCTGGTCTCGACGGAAGTAAAGAATCTTACTTCGGATCTCGACTGATGTTAAGATAACTCTTTAAGTCGGGTCTCGACTGACTTAATGAACATTATCTCGGGTCTCGACTGAGATAATAACTTACTAACAAACACTTTATTTCTGGTCTCGACGGAAATAAAGGACCTTACTTCGGGTCTCCACTGAAGTTAAGATAACTTTTTAAGTCAGGTCGCGACTGACTTAATGAACATTATCTCGGGTCTCGACTGAGATAATATTTTACTAATAAACACTTTATTTCTGGTCTCGACGGAAATAAAGAATCTTACTTCGGGTCTGGACTGAAGTTAAGATAACTCTTTAAGCCGGGTCTCGACTGACTTAATGAACATTATCTCGGGTCTCGACTGAGATAATATTACTAATATTAACACTTTATTTCTGGTCTCGACGGAAATAAAGAATTGTTCTAACCAAGAACAAAGGGCTTAACATTAGCTTACAGCCAATTCCTCAAGTGCCAAGTTTGAGATCGGTGAGTACCAGCCACTTGTAACATTTTAATACTTATTCATATATCTATTTGACCGTATTGTAACTTATATATATATCTATATTATACATTTCGTGTGCACATCTATTTTACACATATAATTTTATTACATTTTTTGACGATATTATATTACATCTTTTTGCTAATAAGTGTTTTCCGTGTGATACAAAAATCTCAGACACAAACTTATGTACAGATTTTTGTCTCAACATATCTATTTCCGAAAATCGTACATCATAAATCGATGTAAATTAGTGTGTTTTCTAGTGTGTGTTGATCTCTGACCCAACAGTTTATATAATCCTGTCTTAATACGATTGCTCAAGATATTTAAGTTAAGCAAGTGTGCCACTGTTTTGAGGTTAAGTTATTTTCACTTTGCTCTATATTAACTCTATATTGAATATCTATTTATATATCTATATAAACAATCCTGTGAGATCTGGGCTCAACGTTAGGAGGGGGTGCCGGTTTGTAAATGGATAACTCAGCTTTGTCTTAATTCAAATATAAAATTTATTCAAATATATTGCTTATAAACTATTATCACAATTCAATTCTCTTATGACTAAACTAGCTTACGATTACGAATTCAAAAAAAAAACTTATCCTACCTTAAGCTACCAATTCAATTCAAATTCAATAATTCGATAATTCAAAAAAAATATTGTTCCCAGAAAGATGTTCCCCTTATTTCTGAAAAGAAAGAGAGAGAATCCACTATTAGTCCAATAGAAGTTTTGTGCTACACGTATAAGCACGGTAGCAGTAATACAAAAATATTTATAAAGACAGAAGTATGTTTCTGCAGCAGGAGTAGATTCCTGCTTAGACGTAGGATAAAATTAAAGTAGAAGTAAATTTCTACAGTAGAAGTAGATTCCTACTCAGGTGAGAGATAAAATATAAGCAGAATTAAGTTTCTGCAGTAGGAGTAAATTCCTACTCAGGTGGGAGATGAAATTTAAGCAGAATTAAATTTCTGCAGTAGGAGTAAATTCCTACTCAGGTGGGAGATAAAATATAAGCAGAATTAAATTTCTGCAGTAGGAGTAAATTCCTACTTAGGTGTGGGATGGATTTTGCAGAATTAAATTTCTGCAGTAGGAGTAAATTCCTACTTCGATATGGGATGGAGTTAGCAGAATTAAATTTCTGCAGTAGGAGTAAATTCCTACTAGATGGAAGCAAATAAGGTTTAGGATAGTTGGAAAAATCAGATTAAACTCTGATGTGTTCAGATTAAATTCTGAACTAGGAATGGATGATTCTGCTGCAGCTCGTCGCCTTTTTATAGCCGCCGCGAACCGCTACGTTTCGGCTTCATGATCGGTTGCCTTGACAACGCTCGTTCTCAAAGTTGTTATACTTTGATGGCGTCGTCCCGTAGTGACGTCATATGAGACCATTAGAGTTGCACTGAACTCTGACTGCGGCGAAGGCGAGAACATCTGATGTGATGTGTTGACATTTTGACATGTCAACATAAATAATCGCAGAGAAGCTTGAGAAATGGTAAGTTTGTAATATTTATTAATATTATTAGTTATTTATAAGATTTTTTGTTTATTTTCAGGTGAGAAAACAGTGGAGGAAGTTTTTAGGACGGCGTTGGACCAAAGGGAGGAAGTTCCCTTGTATCAGATAAGTATTTTGTTTTAAATTATTTTTAAGATAAAATTCTTTGTGTTTCTTTTTTTTGTTTCTTTTTAGGAAATATTATCGGAGGAGAAAATAGGGAATCATCGTGGGATACTGGTGTGGCCTGAACATCCTCCCGCCTCAAAATTGAAGAGGCAATTTAATATATATATATATGTGTTTTTATTATAGTTTTAATAAAATCGTTTGGTTTTAAATTAACTTACTGTGTCTTGTTTGAAGAAGTGGAATACTCCTTTTTTAATGGTAACCTTTATGACGACGTCACCAGGGAGTTGAAAGCGATAGAACTTTCTTGCCCTCTTAATGCTGTCCCAAGGTACGTTGGCATTTTCCAGCAATTTAATGATGATGGGAGTAGCCATTATTTTTCCAACTAAGTCGACTGGGATCCCTGGAGTCGCTAATTCGACGTTGTTTGGTGGATGGTCTCTAAATTGGACTGGTGGACTGATTTGTAAATCCATTAACTGAGGCAATGGTGTTTGACATGTTGCCTTTGAACTTATTTTATTATTCTCACTGGACGCTTGTGTATTAGTCGTTGATTCGTTGATGACGACTAGTGGCTTGTATATATCACTAATTTTATTAGGCGTGATTGGAGTGATGTTTGTCTCAATCAGGGCTGGCATGCTTGGTGCTGCGGATTGTTGTTCGAGAGGGATCCGTACCTCTCTACTATAGTTGCTATGCCTTGATTTGAGGCTCTTTGGTGTACCCCGAGCTACTACAGGCAGTCGTGGCTGCGTGTGGACTCGAACTTCTGGATGATATTCTCTAGCCCTTGACTTAAACTTCAAACTGTCATTTGGCTTGGGTCCTCTTTGTAGCCGTTTCACTTCGGGTGAGACTGGCCTAGACTCGAATGGCCCGAGAAGTTTTTTCACGGGTACGACCTCGTGAGGTGGAGGTCGGACGACGGCCGACTTGATTTTTCGACCTTTTTTTGGTGTTGGAGGTAGTGGGCTGACAGGCCTTATTTTCCTTGGAGGGATTAAGAGCTCCGGAGGTGTTGGTGTTAGCCCAACATCCATCGAATCCAAAGATTCGGAATTAAAAATTTCCAAAAGTTCCTCCATGGTAGAAAAAAAAATAAACTCAAAAAAAAAAAATGAAAAACGAAAATTGAAACCGCACTTGACAACTTTTAAAACTGGAATGACTTTTTGGCGGATTCTGAACTTGTTTATATTCAAATATAACGGCAAGTTTTGAAATTTGGTGATGCCAGAGAGCAGTGAATTTTGGTGGGGATTTTATAATTAATATTGAGAGGAGAGATTTTAAAATATTTGTGGGAAATGTACATTAAAGAGAGAACACATTTTGATATTCTTTAATTGGACCGAGAGTAGCTATTTTTTTTTTTTTTTATATTTTTCGTTTTCCTTTTTCCACTTGTGTCTTTTATGTGAATTATGGAGATATTTTGCTTCAGTTTGTGTCGCTGGGGAATTAGTATTCTCGTTTATTACTGGTGTAGAGTGAAAAGGTTTTTGACTATAGTGGCGCCATCTAGTACTGAGATTCTGAGTTTTTCTAGAATCGAATTCAGTTTGGGTCGGGTGTGAAGTAGCTGAACCTGATCGCGATGGCGATAGTTTTGATGTACCTTTTCCTTTTGTACTAAAGGTGGAGAATGTGGTTAAGGTGTAGTGTTTCACTACTTTACTTGAAGCATTTCTCCAGTTTTTTCTCTGATACTCTTTGTCTTTGGGAGCATCATGATTTTTGGTGAATGCATAATTTTTGGAGGGAAGGCGTTGCCTTGTTACAGCGTGGAGTCTGTCTTTTGGTGGTATTGTTGACGTATTGGTGCATTTACAAACTCTTTTTAGTTCGTTGTTTGATTTAATGTTTGTTGTGGTGTAGGTGGATAGCACAGTCGTAGTTGTGCGTTCTGTTTCTGGTACTCCTCCAACCAGAATCCAACCCAATTCTGTGTTTTGGGCTGTTGGAGAGTTGCCAGATCCTCTCTTTATACCATTTTTGATAATGGCGGCGTATACTTCTGCTCCAAGGAGAATATCGATTTCTCCTGGAATTGAGAAGGTAGGATCTGCTAGCGGGAGATTGTGAATATGTCTCCAGTTTGACACTTCAATTGCATTGTTTGGCAGCACATCTGTGATTTTTCTAATCACGAGCATGCTACTTGCAATTTTAAAATTGGTGTGTAAAGAATTAATTGTGACTGTAGTTTCTTGTACAGCTGTATTAGTGGGAGTTGTACCAAGTCCAATTAATTCTTGGGTGGTTGGAGATCCTTTAAGTCGTAATAGCTTAAAGGCCTTTTCTGTCATGATTGACACTTGTGACCCTGAGTCTATTAACGCTCGGAATGTCGTCGTGAGACCGGATGGTGCAGTGACGTTAATCAGAGCTGTAGAGAGAAGAGCTCTTTTCATGTTTGCGGTTAGAAAACTTTGAACTTGTTGTTCATCATTTCCATAGGTGGGTGTGCTTAATTCAGCTTCCATATTGGAATTTTGGGAGGATTGATTGGGTGATTCTGTCACCGAATCGTTTCGCTCATAGTGGAGCAATGTGTTATGATTTTGCTGACAATGATAACACTTTTTATTGCTAGTGCAATTTGAGGTTATGTGGTTGGGAGATAAGCAATTTTTGCATAAATGCTTATTTGTGACAACTTCATGTCGTTGTCGGGTGTTCATATTTCTAAAGGTAGGACATTGAAATATGATATGGTCACCCTTGCAATGGCTGCAAGAGGACCTTTTTGTAGGTGGGTGATTTGGTGCTGAACTTTTATGTCTGTTCAAGAGACCATATGTAGGTTTGGGTGAGAATTGTTTTCTCTGTGTCATATTGGATGACGTAACCTTGTTTCCAATCATTTCTAGAGTTCGGAAGCGAGACTCTAGAAATTTGGTTAAAGTCTTTAGTTCAGGTAGGTCTGTGCTACTCTGTAAACTTTGCTCCCATAATTGGTGTGTGTCTGGGTGTAGTTTTTGCACTGTCAAGTATATGATCAGTGGATCCCAATTCCTTGTTTCTATTCCTAAGTTTTGTAATGCTAATAACGCTTCGGTTATGTTGTCTAGCAGACGTTTAATATTATCGGCAGTGTCATGGTGTATGGGTGGGAGAGATAATAATTTCTTTAATTGTACGTTGACTAATATTCGCTTATTGGAATAGCGTTCTTTTAGGAGCTGCCAAGCTGGTCGGTAGTTTGCATCACACACTTCGTAATGCCTGAGCAATTTTTCAGCCTCTCCTATTAGATTTGTCTTTAGAAAATACAATTTGTCAACGTCTCTCAAATTATTGTTGTTGTGTATAACCGAGTTAAATAAATCGTGGAATGAAATCCACGTAGAGTATTCTCCATTGAAGGTAGGAAGTTTAATTCTGGGGAGTCTTTCATTATTACATGAATTTGTGCTAGCATGTGATGTCTGATTCTGAGGAGGATTGTTGACAGGCGTTGGTGTTAGTTTGTCTATATCCTCTTCCATGCTTCCTGCTTTTTCGATGTAATACTCCTGTACATCACTAAATGTCTCTTTCGTGAAATATTCTAATTTGCGATCTTCTTTTGTCGCTCTCTTTTGAATTACCCTATGCCGTGTTTGGAATTCTTTCCAATATTCGGTAAACGTTTGTAAACGTTTCTCTGTCGATTTGACAGTCTTTTTCCTGCCTTCTCTTTGATGCCTTTTAAATAGGTCTTCCATTAACTCTTTGACCTGTTTTTGGGACTCAACCAACTCTAATACTGAGCTAATGGTCTCGTCCCCGACGTCAGATTCGTTATCTGTAGACATTTTGAATGGAGAGGCTTAGTTTGTCTCACTGTGACGTGATAAGCAATATTTTTCTCAATTCTATATTTGAATAGCTGAGTTATCCGGCTCGAAAGGACCAATGTGAGATCTGGGCTCAACGTTAGGAGGGGGTGCCGGTTTGTAAATGGATAACTCAGCTTTGTCTTAATTCAAATATAAAATTTATTCAAATATATTGCTTATAAACTATTATCACAATTCAATTCTCTTATGACTAAACTAGCTTACGATTACGAATTCAAAAAAAAAACTTATCCTACCTTAAGCTACCAATTCAATTCAAATTCAATAATTCGATAATTCAAAAAAAATATTGTTCCCAGAAAGATGTTCCCCTTATTTCTGAAAAGAAAGAGAGAGAATCCACTATTAGTCCAATAGAAGTTTTGTGCTACACGTATAAGCACGGTAGCAGTAATACAAAAATATTTATAAAGACAGAAGTATGTTTCTGCAGCAGGAGTAGATTCCTGCTTAGACGTAGGATAAAATTAAAGTAGAAGTAAATTTCTACAGTAGAAGTAGATTCCTACTCAGGTGAGAGATAAAATATAAGCAGAATTAAGTTTCTGCAGTAGGAGTAAATTCCTACTCAGGTGGGAGATGAAATTTAAGCAGAATTAAATTTCTGCAGTAGGAGTAAATTCCTACTCAGGTGGGAGATAAAATATAAGCAGAATTAAATTTCTGCAGTAGGAGTAAATTCCTACTTAGGTGTGGGATGGATTTTGCAGAATTAAATTTCTGCAGTAGGAGTAAATTCCTACTTCGATATGGGATGGAGTTAGCAGAATTAAATTTCTGCAGTAGGAGTAAATTCCTACTAGATGGAAGCAAATAAGGTTTAGGATAGTTGGAAAAATCAGATTAAACTCTGATGTGTTCAGATTAAATTCTGAACTAGGAATGGATGATTCTGCTGCAGCTCGTCGCCTTTTTATAGCCGCCGCGAACCGCTACGTTTCGGCTTCATGATCGGTTGCCTTGACAACGCTCGTTCTCAAAGTTGTTATACTTTGATGGCGTCGTCCCGTAGTGACGTCATATGAGACCATTAGAGTTGCACTGAACTCTGACTGCGGCGAAGGCGAGAACATCTGATGTGATGTGTTGACATTTTGACATGTCAACATAAATAATCGCAGAGAAGCTTGAGAAATGGTAAGTTTGTAATATTTATTAATATTATTAGTTATTTATAAGATTTTTTGTTTATTTTCAGGTGAGAAAACAGTGGAGGAAGTTTTTAGGACGGCGTTGGACCAAAGGGAGGAAGTTCCCTTGTATCAGATAAGTATTTTGTTTTAAATTATTTTTAAGATAAAATTCTTTGTGTTTCTTTTTTTTGTTTCTTTTTAGGAAATATTATCGGAGGAGAAAATAGGGAATCATCGTGGGATACTGGTGTGGCCTGAACAAATCCTGTAAGTATGTTTCCCTATATGTTGGAATCGTTGACCTGAAAACTTTTATACATAATCTGATCTTAATACTGGGAAATTCTAAACAATAGTAGTTTCTCAAAAGTAAAAGAAAGTGAACAGTGTTGATTAATTGTTAGGAAATAGACCACTGATCTTGATCCAAGTTTACCAGTGCATTCATTTCAGTCACGTAATCAAATTTGCGTGTACGTGCTATTAACGAACAGTACGGACGATCCCTTATCCCCACAAGCTCTCCACTGAATTATGTTCTCGCTGCAATTCGTTTCCGAAAAAAGCGATGGCTAGGCTTGAGTGGACGGATGACTAAAAGCCGTGACACAAGAACGGCTCCGGCTCTGGCTCTGGTTTCACAGCCAGAACCGCCTCTTGTCAAATCGTTGAAATCGAAGCCAGCTATAACACAATGGTGGCTTCGGATATTTGTAGAGATGAAGTTAAATCCTTGTGTCATCGCCTTCATATATAGGGAGAATTCAATAAAATTAAATAAAATGAATAAAAATAAACCGATTCAAGTGTTAAGTTTAGTTGCGACAGCTAATTAGGATTGCTTGCTATTAATATCATTAAAAGAGGAAAAAAAAAAGACGGTTCTGGGTCCTTGAAATTTACATGCATTTACATGTGTTTTTTTAAACAAGTTATAAATTAATTAAATCGTCCGACCCTGAGATATTTAGGCAGACATTTAGAATGAGAGTGAGTAGCTTTAACGTTTTACTTGGTTTGGTTCATGAAAGGCTACAAACAGTTTTCATAAGAAAACCAATAGAGCCGGAGTGCAGATTGGTATTAACGTTATGTATTTCAGTACATTTATTTCATAAGAAATTAATGACAACTTTATTCCAGAGCTCCACGGGAAATAGTGGCTCTCAAATTTAGAATGGGAGTTTCTACTGTGACGAACATAATTTTGGAGACGAGTGATTTACTTTCACCAATTTACTTGTAAAATGTAAAGGAGATTGATCACAAATCGCTCAGGAGTTTGATGGCATGCGGAACTTGCCAAATTGTGTGGGAGCTATCGACATCAATCACATCCATATCGTCTGTGCACCGAATGCCGGGTCGGAATACTTTACCTACAAAAAAAAAGTACAGCATTGTACTAATGCCAGTATGAGACGCTAATTATCAATTTACCTGGATCGAAATTGAGGCCTCTAGCAACAGAAGTGACGACGGTATGTTTGTAGATAGTAGTTTCGGAGAGCATCTTTTAAGCAGCTCTTAGGATTTGCCTCTGGAGAAAGTGTTGAAAAGAAGTTCGCTGAAGATATCACATTAATTTGTTGGTGATGCGGAGTTCCCTCTTATGAGGCCGTTTCCAGGGCGAAATTTATCTGATCAATCGTCAATTATCAAAGGCCAGGAGAACAATTCGAAATGCTTTCGATATTATGTCTTGCCGGTGGAAAGTTTTACTACATGACATATAATGTCACCCAAGAGATGTGAGAAAATTTATTAGCTCTACAGTGGTTTTGCACAACTACTTGCGTAAGGAATGCGTTGACTATTGCTAACCGAATTTCGTAGACCATGACCTGGGTATGAATCAATCCAGGAAAGACAATGGTGACAAGAAACCATGCAGCTTCAGTTGGCATCTCCCTTTTGGGATATCAAATCATGCTTCGACATTGGCATTTGCAATGCGAGCGCAACTTCGCAAATACGTATGTGATTATAGGATTGAATAAAAAAATGAGTTTTATGTTTTAGTTTTCTTTTCTCGGTATAATTTCAATTTTTTATATAGTATAAGACTCCCTTCTGCATCTCATCTACCTCGCATGCGGACAGATTCGACTTATTAATTTTTTGGCAATTGATTGAATAAAATTTTCGGTAGGCGACAGCTCAGTTATCTTTAGAAATTTATTCATTTCGTCTTAAAAATGAGAATATTGCTTAACGAGTGCCGCCGATGACGCAGCAATCTTATCGCAAGATTTTCTTGTTGTGGAATTACTTTCCTGAACCTCTCCTTAGTTGAATTCTATCGCTATTATACCAGTTGATGATCGACGGCATAAGTAGACGTACTGTGGTCGGGGATGGGACTTTACTACAATTGTAGTATTTATACTTTATTTTCTTGCTTATACTACGCATACTTCGCACTTTTTATTTTATATTTCATTTTCGAAACATGAAGTAAATAACTTTTGACTGCAATAAAGCAGACGAAATATTAATCTGAGCAAACATCAGGGTTTAGAATTCAGATATATGTATGTACGTATTGAAAATAAGCTCACAGATGTTATCATATACCTAATGCCCATTTCGTTGTCATTTGTGGTGGATGGCTGTAGCGTTGTGATTGTATTGCGGTGCGTCCGTTCGTATTGACATTTTAAGCCTTACAATGTGACACTGTCGCCTGACGCGGTCGCTGTCGCTAAAACTGTAAAAAGTTAAAATGTATGTGTTAGAAATCGAGGATGAGGATGTCAGTTCCAGTAACGACAGCCAGATTGCTGAATTCAGTAATGATAACCGAACCAAAGAATCCGAAGGAACTGAGAAATTAAAGTATTTGTTGCTTTTTAAGATTAGTAATTTAATCGACAAATTTGTTGTCTCTAGTAAAAACAAAACAGTGAAGCTTAAGCAACGATATCGAAAGATATGGAAATAAACCGTCCTTGGCTAAAATGCGTTGATTCCATCGCTTTTTGAAGTGAGAAACAAATTACAAATAACGCTACACTCTTAGATTGATATGCTTATCCTTTGCACCATAAAATTAAATTATCAACAATTATTGAATCAAGGTCAATCGAAGAAGCTATAAAGCAGCATTTACAATAAATAAAAGGAAAAAAAGAATTAGAAATAATGTGCGTAATGTACGTAATCCAGCATAATTTACCTTTTACAGTTATGATTTCCCTACCACAATTAATAATAAAAGTAATATGTTCTGAATCAGCCACCAGAAATACAGGATATAAAATTTGGAAGAAAAAAGGCGATTGCAATGATTAATGAGTTAATTGCGCTCTTTGTTTTAGAAAAAAATATGTGATACTCTCGAAGCTGTCAATTTTCCATATTATTATATAAAAATACAGATATTTCAGCAAGCAAAAATTTAGTTGTTATTGCCCGATACTATGAGAAAAATCTTAATAAGGTGGCAGATACTTTTGGGTTTAATTTGTTTGGAAGAATCGACAGATGAAGTAATTTATACCGCAATAGTAAAATATTTTCAAAAATTACAAATATCTGTTTCTGGTGCCCTTACATATGTTCCTATTATGCAATGAAAAAAAAAAACACATCTAAAAATAGAGAAATGTTAATTTTAATTAATTAATTTTAATTAATAGTATTTCATGACGTGTTGCACACAGTCCAAGACGACTGTCAGATTTTGTAAAATTTCAACAAGGATTTAGTTCTAAGGTGCATAAAATTCTTAAAGTAAGTGGGACAAGATGAATAGAATTAGAAAATGTGATAATTTGAACATTACAGCAATGGTCAGCTCTTCAACATTATTTTAGCTTTATGTATATGAAGAAGGAAATATGAACACCAACACTGACGCGAAATCTGTGTTAAAGATTTTGGCTAATCTCGAGTCAAAAATGTATTTATATTTCCTTCAATATATTTTGAATTTAATAAACAATATGAATAAATTATTTCAATCCGAATACAATCTAATAGGTACATCGCGTTTAGGCCGCTATTGCAAGAACATTTCCTTAACATTTGAAAAACTGTTGTTCGCTTTGATCTGGTTTCGACTACCCTTAATTTTTCGGATTCAATTACACACATTTGCACAGTGTCAGAACACTATCGATCTTTCAAAAATTAAACACCACTTGGTGTCATTTTACATAACTATGCAGACAGATATTGAATCGTTTCGTTATTGAATAGAATACTTAGATCCACAAAAAATGCTGTCCGGAGCAATGGTAACAACTTCACCATTAATTAACATATTTCCTATAAAGGATTATATAAATTTAGATAATTTAGATGATAATTGGTAATCAAAATTTAAAAACTTACAATGATATTGTCCAATCTTGGATTGATAAAATTCAAAAATTTTGAACACTTTAGAGCAACCTACGAGTATGTATAGTAATATTTCTGAATACATGTTTATTCTTGCATGTCTACCTCATAGCACTGCAGCAGCAAAACGTGCATTTTCTTTTTTAGCTTACATAAAAAATAAAGCACGACAAAAATTAAATATCAAAAGAGTTTCTAATATAATGCTACCAAAAAGAACTTATTAAAATTAAATTATTAGAACTAATAAATATCTGTACATGCCTTCTGAAGATTTACTTAAATGTTTTGCAAAATTTAATTTTACTAATAGTTGTTATAAAAAACTATGCATATATAACTACAATAAACATTATATTATGCTTGCTAAAAAAGATAGAATTTATTAAACATGTAGAAAATAATAATTATAGCTGTGAAGAAAACCTGTGTTATTTTCTGCTTTTAATATACCTATTATTATTTTTGTATTTGAAAAATAAATAAATGAAGAAAATTTCGAATACTCTGCTTAGATTTTTCGAATAAATTAACTTAAATGCTACTTTAAAGCTCTCAATACTATGAAATTAAGAAATTTTCGTAGTTCTAGCTCATCTAAAGCTTTGAGGATAACTTTACTACACTTTTTCACAAAATACTACCCTTTCATGAAGTTTGTGCTACTAAAATTCTTTCGTGAATTCACATCCCTGACTGTGGTAGCTGATAACATGGTTGGTTCATCATACACTCTTAATTCAAATGCGCTTCCGGTGGCAATGGTTCGTAATTGTGTTTTCCTACAATATATAGTATATATATTTTTTTTTGCTGAAACAAATTTGTATTCTTTTTTCCTTCGACGACATTCAAGAGATCAAAATACTTCCGCTTTGGTCTCCCATCGCTCCACTTCCAGATAGAGTATTTCTTATCTTGCCGTATCGAGCATACATTCCGCAAAGACTTGCCTTCAATTTATCTTCTGTGATAAAAAAAAATTGTCAAGTTCAATGCGGATAGTTCTATTGTATTTATAGAGTTACGATAACTAATAATTAAATTCAATACAGTCAAAATAAAGACACACTCACTAGGAATACCAATCTCCCCATTTCTTTTCTACCAGGTCTTATCATTTTTATAATTATTTTTATAATCCATTTCGATTTTAATGTATAGAAATGGATTTTCCCGCACTAATTCAATAATTTTTTCTTCGTACGATGACATAGAGCCTCTTCAAAATCAACTATAAACTGATACTGGCAATACTAGAAGCCAGAATCGGAGCCGCCACTGTGTTATGCAGCACTACCATACTTCACATTTGGTTTTGACAGGTTTAGCTCTCAAACCTAGATCCAGAACCGGAGCCACCATTGTGTCATGGCCTTAAGACTTGAGCGGTAATGAATGATGGCAGTTTGTAATTGATTTTGTCGTTGATAAATGAAGAGTCAAAATAAATTTTAATGCATATCATTGTTAATCAAGTAGCTTAGAATGACAAATATCTTTAACACCAGCAAGCCTCTCCATTCATACTGTTACAGGTTTCTTCGAACAAGTCAATCTCATTTCTTCTACAATCAAGTTGGGTGTCATGGAGCGGTTCATTCTACGTGAACATATGAAAATCATAAATTGCATAATGTAATTAATCCAGAAACAATATTTATTAAATATAGCCTTATTTGTGAGTAAACTTATAGTACCGAAGATTTTCCCTGTCTTCTCTATGTATAGATGGAATTGTCCTCTGCTGGGAAAAGTCAAGAATATCCAGGATCAACTGTTCTTCACATATACGTTCGGTATTTTTGGAACGATGAGGGACTCATCTTGATACGATCTGATTCCATTATCAGTTCAGAAATTTTCTCAAGAATCTCTTCTATCATTGTCTGACCTTAGAAGACCTTCTACATTCATCCCGTATACAGAATTATCTGCTACAGTCTCGACTTCCAGCTTCGGAGATGTAAAGCTCAGTATGGTTTTCACTATTCCTGTCTCTGCTACAGAAATGCCACCAGCGATGCTTACGCCGACAATTCCCTGAATTTTGTATTATCCATCATGTCATCATACATACACCTAATTAATGGGTCAAACAAATCCGATATGTGATCCTGTATCTTATACCGTATTTCATCTGAACTCTCTGCGAAAAGCTTAGACTGACCTTCTTGCTGACATTGATAGAAGAATAGTTTGCCTAGGTATATATCTTTTACTAGTAATAGCGGACAAAACCATTGTTGATATTCAAATCAATCTCTTTGTAAATTTACTCCTTACCCAGACTTCTTGTTACACACTAGCAGCGACTGTTAGAATTCCAAGTTGTCAAAATAGGTTTCAACTGGTTTTCCCTAGTTCTTAGGGAACCACACCACCGTCTTGTGTCACTTAGTTTGATCTTTTCTTCCCCTAATTTAGAGTTATCCGCTTTCTATGGGGACAGCATATGCTACTTCTTATGCTACTACTGCTGCTTCCTTTCCACATTGTTTACAGGAAAATTTTTGTTTGATAAGCTTTGATATTCCAAGCCATGTATTCACACATTGCTTCCTTACAAATAAGGACCACCTTTGGTCCATTTCCAGGCGTTATGCCCTATTTTGAGAACAGCTAAAAATAAAGAAAATTCATTAGAATTTAAATAGTTGTTGTAATTAATACTTCCCTATGTCGATGTCCTGCTTCCAGTCATTACTGGCCTCCTGCATCTCCATCAACCCTCTGTAAGAAGAAAGATATAGATAAATAAGTTAAATGTAACTAACTTGAGTAAAGATTACACAAATCCACTTAAACAATAAGAAGATTTATTGGCAGTACAACAACAATAACATGTAAATGAAAAAATGCTAATTTCTTCTACATAATAATCATTTTCAAAATGGGCAAATAGGTTTAAATATGCAACTCGCAGCATGTACATACACTAAAAGGTGCGAAATTCACCAGGTAAGCCAATATTCGCGAAAAAAGACAAAATTAATTCCCATAATGAATGGGAAAGAGAAAGATGTGGAAATAAGACAGAAGAAATTAGAGGGAAACTTACGTTCCATATTGGAAATCGACTTAATTTGGTAGGGAGCCGCCATATTGATATTTTTTAGAAAAATTAAAATATTTTAACAATTCAATAAGGAAAATTCATGGATAATGAAATATAAATTAGATGACATATTTTTGCATATTTTGCCTTAATTGCACAAGGAAGGCAAGCATGAAAAATATGTGGAATTTACAGTTTTTGTGTGGAATTTATGATAAAATGGCGGCTCCGACACAAAAGGAGGTGCTCTCTAAGAAAATTCTCATTCAGTTGATCGTGATTATACATGCCATTTGGGTTTAAGATCACAGTGATTTTTAAGTGCAGTAGACGTGAATCTTCAGTGGAAATTTTCTAGCATAAATAAATGTACAAGTAAGTTACACTATTTTTATGCGACAAATGTAAGACTGTTTTTTGGAACTTTCTGTGGTGAAAAATGCAGGTTATGGTGATCATCAATTTCAGATAAGTAATTCAAATCTTGTCTGAAATGAATTTATTTTGTTGGTGGCAGCAAATTTTTAGACGAGGTTTTTCCACATAACGTGTGATAAATATGGAAATTCAAGTAATTAGTAATTATTAAAATGAATTTATCTAAAAGTGAAAGCAATTTAAGTCTGAGGTATAATATTGACTACATGTCACACTACGACACCTCAAGCACACAAACCAGCAGACTAAATAAATAATATAATAAGCATTGTGTGATTAAAATAAGCAGAATTAAGAGTATATTTGGCATTGAGTAATGAAGAATTTGTTTAATAAAGTAACAGTAAACACAAGCACACGTGATTTTAAGACACCGCTACACTAACCCACACAAAATGCAGTAATGTAGCTGTGGTGTTCACTTACAGCTACATTACAAAACACCTTAGATACGGGTATCTTGTGAATTTCGTATCATAATCATAAAAGGTATTTTGAACAATAATTGTCAACAAAATGGTATAGACCAAAAATCATGCGCTACACATTTTCTTGAGTAGCCGCACAGTAGAATTGCAGCTTGCTTCTGATGACCTTTTAACCTAACAATAGATAAAAAGTTTGGACAGATATTAACAAGGACAACGTATATATTACTTTTTTTAATTTACTGATGGATTTTGTTTAGCTCAATCACCAAATATTTTTCTCTCTCATAATTAAAAGGAACTACATTGCAGGTGTATTGCGTTTTCAGTTTGAACAATAATATTTCACCATAGAAACCAGTTAGAAAAAATTTGGTAAACCACAAGGTACTCTGTTCTGACCAGTATTATTTCAAATTGTTGTTGTTACTTCATATTTAAACATCAAGCTGGCGTGTTTATATTCCTCTCTACATATATGTGTTTCCAAATTTTCCAGCCGCTTCCAGATAACTAGTAGTCAAACCAGTACGAAGTAGTGCATTTAAAAATTGCTAGATATTCTATTCAAAAAAAGAGAGTTGAAAAACCATAACCATGATGAAATTCTAGGAGAAACGATGAAAGTGTGCCAGACACCATTAAGACTGCTGTTTTTAAAAATGGAGAACTGTTTTATTTAAAATATTCTGATGGTTAAGACATGCACTACAATCAAATGGAAAAAGATTTAATTTTGAAGTGGAAATATTATGTTTTAGGCTGCTTTTCATGGCAAAGTATTGGGCCAATTCATCGAATGGATGGTATTATGGATCGTTTCGTATACGTTGATATTTTACAAAACCTATCTGTGCCAAACGCGGAAAGGGAGACATTTCAGCAGGACAACTATACTAAGCATACCAATAAGCCTAGTTAGACTTGGCTGGAGACAAACCAGATAGAGGTTTAGGATTGGCCTGCGCAATCTCCCGATATTAATCCTATCGAGAACTTGTGGGAGATTTTGAACACGAGGATTAACGGGTTAAACTGTAGGATACAAAAAGTACTTGTCGCCGCTATCAAAACAGCGTTCAAAAGTATTTCTGAACAGTTTATTGACAATTGAATATTTTCAATACCAACAAGAGTGTTATTAAAAACAAAAGACTTGCGACGAAACACCGAAACCCCCCCACATTTGGTATATGTAATTCTGATATGACAAGTTATTTCCACATTGCCAGTGATCTTGAAAACTCTCTGCTGAACAATATCTGATAAAGGTAAGGCCGTGCGATCAACGCCAGCCCATATATGGCGATTTTACTCCATTTTAGGTCTAATGTAGGACTTATAAGGGAGCGTTAGATTTGACGGGCAGAAATATTTCTTACACCTTTTCAGAAATCCAAAACTTTTCGGTGCTTCTGTGACAACAGGGAAGATGTGATCTGTACGATTTAACTTACTGGAAATATTAATTCTACAAATGCTTAGGGACGATGAATCAGAAATTAATGCTTCATCAAAATAAACGGGAGTGATTAAGTGACGCCATTCGCCTTATCCCAAGTGAGGATATTGTCTAAGCTAGTTACTTAATGATCATTACATCTCGTTTAACGAATATAGCATTCCCCCTGGTATCTTCAAGGGTGTCAAAAATGTAAACGAAATCAAGGCTACGGTCATCAGCAAAACTATGGACGAGATTGAAAGTAAAGGAAAGCAGATCATTAACGAAAATTAAAAAGGGAGTTGTAGGGATAACAGAGCCTTGAGGCACACCGCCACATATGGGAGAAATTCAAATGTAACACCTTCTACTACTACACGTATTTGGAGACAAGATAGAAAACTTTCAATCCAGAGGAAGGGAAAGACTACATGCTTGAAGTTTCGCTAAAACGGCTGAATGTCAGACTCTGTCGGAGGCGTTAGAAATATCCAGAGCTACGATTTTGAACTCACCACAATTGTGAAGAAAGTGTTACGTTCCCCCTATGAACGTAATTGCGGCTGCTCAGGGAGAGGTGTGGGTTTTTGGTAATACTGAAAAATCGTGTAGGGCGCCACGTAGTTTTTAGGTTAAACCACGAAACCGATCACATAGAACGCACGGCTAGGTTGTGTTCATTATATATATTTATTTATATTCTTTTCTTTTTTTTCATACATTATAAAGCTTACAAAAAAAAAAGTAAAATTACAAAATCAAGGAAAAAAAATTTTACAGGAGAAAACGCGCGCCGAATCCAAATTACAACCACCAGCCAGCCGCGCACAAAACACGTAAATATTTAATTAAGGACAAATAGTACTTAGCTTTTGATTGTTGGGGTTTGTCCCCCTTTCTGGCCTTCGACCGACCTTCTCCTTTTCAACCTTGCCGTTCTTTGCGGGTACAAATAAAAATCACGCGGTAGTCCACATCCGTTTTTTTTTGTTTTGCTATATAAGTTTGCTTAATTTGCTATTTTTTTTTCTTTTTGTTTTGTTTGCCGAATCACTTCTTCTTGTCGTCTTTTCTTTTACTTTATTTCATTGGGCGTTCACCTGCTAAACTTAATTACATTTTCTGGTTCTATGTCCACTCGGCCGCACGTACAAACCACAAAAGAGGAAGACTTATGGGCTCAATGGCCATTCTTATTATTTTTCCTCCCGCTCCGGATATCGAACTTCTTGTTCGAAACTTTCGCAAAATAAACTGGCTGCACTGTTGCCAATATTGGTGACATAAATTAAGCCAGCTTTATTCTCATGTATTTAGCTTGTGCCCGAACCTTTGCTGTGATATTTCGGACTTTTGTTGACAGGGGGGATCTGGGCTTACTTTCGATTACTCGTTTATAGTGCGAATGTTAATTAATTTTAACGAGAAGGAAGATTTTAAACGAAAACCATAGCTTGACTTGATTAATATTATAATATATCATGAGAATTTGATTGGCTGGTTTAAATAAAGAACGCGGCTAGTTGGTTGTGTGAGAACAGTGCTTATGTTTACTAAGAGTTGTTTAGTTCAATTTTGAGGAAAATTACACGTACCTAGATTTAATTTTGAATCACTTAAAAAAAAATGAGAAAACCTGCTAAATTGACAGTATTTAAATTTGAAACTGCTCTTACTAAAATCTATCAAGATTATATCAAGCTTAAGATTCCAACTACGCCAAGTACATAGATCTGAAATAGAGCAACAAACGTTATACTTAATACGTGTGTGAATGCAAAACGAAAGTAAGTAGATATGTGTGAGTACGAAAGCCATTCTTAATTCTATACATAGTTCGAATTTTGTTTATCTAATTTAATGATCTAGCATACATAGTTGACATGAGATTGGACGTTGATGCTAAGAGTATTTCGACTAGTTCTTCGTATAAAACAACACGTTTAAGAAGATTCGAAGAAGGCAGATAAGTTGTGGCATCAATCTCGTTTATCCTCCAGCCATCGGGATGGTTACATCTAGGCCAACTCCAACCCGCGTAGAGAAAGAGATCTAGGAGGGCTGGCTTCTGGACCGCCAGAGCTTTCAACCTCAAATTGTTGACAGCGCGAGAGTTTAGTAGATTCGGATTTACTTGTTCTGAAAATAAGAAATTAGTAGTATTACCGATTATTACTAACACAACAACAGAAATATTATCACGAACGTCACCATTAACATTAAAGGCACATACTTGGGGATTTCTGGGATGTAACAACACTTCTTCTTCCCCCGGGAAATTTCCTCGAAATTTCATTAAAAACAATATTATATATACAAACAAAAGCAGAAGACTGACTTTGGTACTGATTTCAAAAATTGTGCGTCCCTATGCCACCCTTAAAACGCCGAATATCATATATACATTCTCAGAAAGAGGATGTAAATAAAAAGGATAAATAAACCCTGAGCTGATATTAAGGCAAATGACGATCCAGGCAATCATATGGTTAGCAATCCACGGTCATGGTCAAAGGAGTATTAAATTATACACTGATGAGGATTTGAAAGCGCTAGTGCCTCCCGCAGAAACCTGAGTCGATATTTCAACAGGATGTTGATTTTGCACTAGGTATATTAAGGAAAAGCCTGTAGAAGTTTGTAACAACTTGCTTGTAAACTTATCTTTCGATAAGCTAAAGTATGCCAGTCTGCATATCAATCTTCAAAATTATTTCTGTTGATTGTGTTGGTAGTGATAAGACAAAGACATTAATGGTATTTCTCATGTAATCACAAAAGAAGAGGCCACAATTGGTGCTATGAACGATTGTATCAAAATACCTAATATTAGACAAAGCAATGGAAAGCATAACATTTTTAACGGGAATGAATAAGGCGTTAACCTGGATTTTTTTTTTCGCGACTTGGGAATATGTTTCTTTAATGATATATGGGAGAAATTGAAATCAACTTATGAGGAAGATCTTAACATCACTGGAGATGACCCTAATGAGACTACTGATGAATCCGTCCATACTCTATAGTATCATTATTTACTATGGGTGTGGGCTTATCTGAAAATTATACTGTTCCTCACCATCTGCTTGCAAGGTCTGACAAATCTTTTTGTGATCTTTGAGATTTCTGAGAGAACAACTTGGCTGAGTATCCTTTCGATGAAGAATCATATGTATCTGCAGAAGTTAACCACTACCTAATCCAAGATACGCACGAGTTTTGCTCCTCATTCAGGTTTAACGTTCTAGAGTATTTAATAATTAATACTATTTAGAAGATGCTTATGCATCAGATGCCAGCTCGGCCTTGTCCAAAAAAACACAAATTTAGTATAGTGGTCGCAACAATTACTAATTCAACCGAATTTTCACTAAGTTATATTAGGGCTCATGCTCAGAGCAGCACAATAAAATTATCAAAAATCGCTGGGCCTCTTTTGTTCTTGCGTCATTCCTGGAGTTGTCCGGGAATATACGTCTTCAAGTCTTTCGCGTTCTAATTCCCTTTGCTTTTCCCAGAGTTATCTTCCAACTCATATGTCCACGCCGAAACAATTCTCTTAACGCGGAATGGACCAATAAAATTCGGTGCTAATTTAGCGTTAAAGTACTTTGTTGAGTCGGAAAGAACATGGTTCTTCCCCCAGACCATATCATTGACATAGTATCGACATTTAATCCTGCGCAAGTTATATCTAGCTCTACTACTGACTGCCACTTTCGTTAACCTTTTTCTTACGTCCGCAAAAACCTCTTGTAGTACCTTAGAACGAGCGACCCTATTTTGTTCCTCCTCCTGCCCTGACGATCCGTGTGATGCGCCAGACACTATCATCTCGCGTCCAAAATATACAAAGTACGGTGACAATTTCGTAGTCTCTTGTGTAGTTGTCCGAATAGCACACGCTATTTTAGCAAGGTGTGTATCCCAACTGCGGTGGGTATCAGCTACATATTCACGTAGCATGGACTTGACGAACTGATTTGTCCTTTCGGATGGATTAGCTTGTGGATGGTAATAAGCAGTACACTTTATCTCCAGTTGGTAATTCTCACATAGCCTCCTAAATTCCTTACTCTTAAACTGTGCCCCATTGTCACATATAATTGCCCCCTGGTACACCAAAAAATAGGAATACGTAATCCTCCAACACTAGGGAGATAGATTTTGCGGTCGCTGAACGTAGGGGAAATAATAAAGGAAACTTACTAAAGTGGTCGACTACCGTTAATATATAAACAAATCCACGATCCACGACTAGAGCGAAGTTGAGGGCCTATCAAATTCATACTGATTTTTTCCCAGGGTTTATCAGCTATCTTTCGAATTGCCATGTAACCTGCTGCCTTCTTAAGCTCAGGCTTGGTTGATTGACATATTATGCATCTTTTAACATAAGTTTATACATCCTTCTTCATTTTCGGCCAAGCAGAGACGGTCGTATGTCTTTTGCACTCCACAGTGACCTGAAGTTGGTGCAGCGTGAGCCTTGTACATAATTTTTTTCCTATATTGCTTCGATACTACTTCTTTCCAACTTTCTAATTGAGAGGACAAAGCAGGGTATCGGGGCCTAACGCGCTTCCAGAACTTCCCATCTCTTATATGCCAATCAGGAAATTTAGATGGACTCTTCTTGATTTGTCCCAACATTTTAGTATACCATTTTTCTTCTGAGGCTTTGGCTGCTTCTACCGTATCAACTAGTGGAACCGAGCGCGATAACCAGTCTGGCAGTAAGTGTTCTTTACCATAAGCTCGAAGTCATGCTGCTGCATCTTCATCGCTCATCTGGCCAGTCTACCTGTAAGGTCCTTGAGATTATGCAGCCAAACTAGAGACGCATGATCCGTGACCACAGTGAACCTTATGCCTTCGATGTACGGACGTAACTTGCCTACTACCCATAGTACTGCGAGGCATTCGCGTTCCGTCGTAGAATAGTTACGTTCACAGCGGTTCAAGGAACGACTTAAATAACAAATCACTTTATTCCCTCCATGTGTATTTTGTGCCAAGACTGCCCCTATCCCATAGCCTGAGATGTCAGCATGTACCGCAAATGGGAGGTTAAAGTCGGGGCAAGTTAAAATGGGTGCGCTGACTAGTTTATTTTTCACAGAATTAAAAGTTTCTTCGCACTCTTGTGACGAAACAAATTTTTCTTTGTCTTTAGTAATTCTGTTATGGGTGCTATAAGGGATGAAAAATTGGGGACGAATCTTCGGTACCAAGCCAAAACTCCTATGAATCTGCGAACCTCGGATATATTCCTGGGGCTCGAAATGTTCAAAATGAATTTGATTTTATCCGGGTCTACTTGAAGGCCGTACTCTCCGACAACATATCCGAGGTAACGCAGCTCTGATCGACAAAATTCGCATTTCTGATAATTAATCACGAGGCCAGCATTATGAAGCCTTTTTAATACCTTTGTAAGTACTTCTTTCTGCTCTTCAAATGTTGGTGTTACGATGATTACATCATCCAAATAGACAAATACATACACGGCCTTCTAATTTATCGACAAGATTTCTGTCTATGAGTCGTTGCCAGGTCGCAGGTGAATTTGTGAGCCCAAAGGGCATTCGACGGAACTGGAAGAGCCCTCTACCAGGAACAGTGAAAGCTGTATAGGGCTTAGAATTTTCAGCCATTGGGACCTGCCAGAAAGCTGATTTGATATCGGGGGAGGACATACACTTTGGAGAATTGAAGAATTTTAAGAATTTTTATTTTTAACGATTCCAAATCAAATTATAAATACAAGAAGAAAAAACAACCGTCTCATCCGCGGTTTCAAACCGGGACCTTCCGCTTGCCGGGCGACTGCTCTTACCACTGAGCTAACGAGACAGATGATTTTCCCTCCTGCACTTATGAATTTGTAATTAGCCTACTAAGCCACGTTGCTTTCAGCTGGCATTAACCAGTAACGATGAAAGCGCACAAATAAATTGTAAATTCAATTTTTATTTATTCCGGACTGGAATCGAACCTACACTTTTAGAATCGGTCAATGATGGAGAATTGAAGAATTTTGAGAATTTTTATTTTTAATGATTCCAAATCAAATTATAAATACAAGGAGAAAAAACAACCGTCTCATCCGGGGTTTGAAACCGGGACCTTCCGCTTGCCGGGCGACTGCTCTTACCACTGAGCTAACGAGACAGATGATTTTCCCTCCTGCACTTATCAATTTGTAATTAGCCTACTAAGCCACGTTGCTTTCAGCTGGCATTAACCAGTAACGATGAAAGCGCACAAATAAATTGTAAATTCAATTTTTATTTATTCCGGACTGGAATCGAACCTACACTTTTAGAATCGGTCAATGATGGAGAATTGAAGAATTTTAAGAATTTTTATTTTTAACGATTCCAAATCAAATTATAAATACAAGAAGAAAAAACAACCGTCTCATCCGGGGTTTGAAACCGGGACCTTCCGTTTGCCGGGAGACTGCTCTTACCACTGAGCTAACGAGACAGATGATTTTCCCTCCTGCACTTATCAATTTGTAATTAGCCTACTAAGCCACGTTGCTTTCAGCTGGCATTAACCAGTAACGATGAAAGCGCACAAATAAATTGTAAATTCAATTTTTATTTATTCCGGACTGGAATCGAACCTACACTTTTAGAATCGGTCAATGATGGAGAATTGAAGAATTTTAAGAATTTTTCTTTTTAACGATTCCAAATCAAATTATAAATACAAGAAGAAAAAACAACCGTCTCATCCGGGGTTTGAAACCGGGACCTTCCGCTTGCCGGGCGACTGCTCTTACCACTGAGCTAACGAGACAGATGATTTTCCCTCCTGCACTTATCAATTTGTAATTAGCCTACTAAGCCACGTTGCTTTCAGCTGGCATTAACCAGTAACGATGAAAGCGCACAAATAAATTGTAAATTCAATTTTTATTTATTCCGGACTGGAATCGAACCTACACTTTTAGAATCGGTCAATGATGGAGAATTGAAGAATTTTAAGAATTTTTATTTTTAACGATTCCAAATCAAATTATAAATACAAGAAGAAAAAACAACCGTCTCATCCGGGGTTTGAAACCGGGACCTTCCGCTTGCCGGGCGACTGCTCTTACCACTGAGCTAACGAGTCAGATGATTTTCCCTCCTGCACTTATCAATTTGTAATTAGCCTACAAAGCCACGTTGCTTTCAGCTGGCATTAACCAGTAACGATGAAAGCGCACAAATAAATTGTAAATTCAATTTTTATTTATTCCGGACTGGAATCGAACCTACACTTTTAGAATCGGTCAATGATGGAGAATTGAAGAATTTTAAGAATTTTTATTTTTAACGATTCCAAATCAAATTATAAATACAAGAAGAAAAAACAACCGTCTCATCCGGGGTTTGAAACCGGGACCTTCCGCTTGCCGGGCGACTGCTCTTACCACTGAGCTAACGAGACAGATGATTTTCCCTCCTGCACTTATCAATTTGTAATTAGCCTACTAAGCCACGTTGCTTTCAGCTGGCATTAACCAGTAACGATGAAAGCGCACAAATAAATTGTAAATTCAATTTTTATTTATTCCGGACTGGAATCGAACCTACACTTTTAGAATCGGTCAATGATGGAGAATTGAAGAATTTTAAGAATTTTTATTTTTAACGATTCCAAATCAAATTATAAATACAAGAAGAAAAACAACCGTCTCATCCGGGGTTTGAAACCGGGACCTTCCGCTTGCCGGGCGACTGCTCTTACCACTGAGCTAACGAGACAGATGATTTTCCCTCCTGCACTTATCAATTTGTAATTAGCCTACTAAGCCACGTTGCTTTCAGCTGGCATTAACCAGTAACGATGAAAGCGCACAAATAAATTGTAAATTCAATTTTTATTTATTCCGGACTGGAATCGAACCTACACTTTTAGAATCGGTCAATGATGGAGAATTGAAGAATTTTAAGAATTTTTATTTTTAACGATTCCAAATCAAATTATAAATACAAGAAGAAAAAACAACCGTCTCATCCGGGGTTTGAAACCGGGACCTTCCGCTTGCCGGGCGACTGCTCTTACCACTGAGCTAACGAGACAGATGATTTTCCCTCCTGCACTTATCAATTTGTAATTAGCCTACTAAGCCACGTTGCTTTCAGCTGGCATTAACCAGTAACGATGAAAGCGCACAAATAAATTGTAAATTCAATTTTTATTTATTCCGGACTGGAATCGAACCTACACTTTTAGAATCGGTCAATGATGGAGAATTGAAGAATTTTAAGAATTTTTATTTTTAACGATTCCAAATCAAATTATAAATACAAGAAGAAAAAACAACCGTCTCATCCGGGGTTTGAAACCGGGACCTTCCGCTTGCCGGGCGACTGCTCTTACCACTGAGCTAACGAGACAGATGATTTTCCCTCCTGCACTTATCAATTTGTAATTAGCCTACTAAGCCACGTTGCTTTCAGCTGGCATTAACCAGTAACGATGAAAGCGCACAAATAAATTGTAAATTCAATTTTTATTTATTTCGGACTGGAATCGAACCTACACTTTTAGAATCGGTCAATGATGGAGAATTGAAGAATTTTAAGAATTTTTATTTTTAACGATTCCAAATCAAATTATAAATACAAGAAGAAAAAACAACCGTCTCATCCGGGGTTTGAAACCGGGACCTTCCGCTTGCCGGGCGACTGCTCTTACCACTGAGCTAACGAGACAGATGATTTTCCCTCCTGCACTTATCAATTTGTAATTAGCCTACTAAGCCACGTTGCTTTCAGCTGGCATTAACCAGTAACGATGAAAGCGCACAAATAAATTGTAAATTAAATTTTTATTTATTCCGGACTGGAATCGAACCTACACTTTTAGAATCGGTCAATGATGGAGAATTGAAGAATTTTAAGAATTTTTATTTTTAACGATTCCAAATCAAATTATAAATACAAGAAGAAAAAACAACCGTCTCATCCGGGGTTTGAAACCGGGACCTTCCGCTTGCCGGGCGACTGCTCTTACCACTGAGCTAACGAGACAGATGATTTTCCCTCCTGCACTTATCAATTTGTAATTAGCCTACTAAGCCACGTTGCTTTCAGCTGGCATTAACCAGTAACGATGAAAGCGCACAAATAAATTGTAAATTCAATTTTTATTTATTCTGGACTGGAATCGAACCTACACTTTTAGAATCGGTCAATGATGGAGAATTGAAGAATTTTAAGAATTTTTATTTTTAACGATTCCAAATCAAATTATAAATACAAGAAGAAAAAACAACCGTCTCATCCGGGGTTTGAAACCGGGACCTTCCGCTTGCCGGGCGACTGCTCTTACCACTGAGCTAACGAGACAGATGATTTTCCCTCCTGCACTTATCAATTTGTAATTAGCCTACTAAGCCACGTTGCTTTCAGCTGGCATTAACCAGTAACGATGAAAGCGCACAAATAAATTGTAAATTCAATTTTTATTTATTCCGGACTGGAATCGAACCTACACTTTTAGAATCGGTCAATGATGGAGAATTGAAGAATTTTAAGAATTTTTATTTTTAACGATTCCAAATCAAATTATAAATACAAGAAGAAAAAACAACCGTCTCATCCGGGGTTTGAAACCGGGACCTTCCGCTTGCCGGGCGACTGCTCTTACCACTGAGCTAACGAGACAGATGATTTTCCTTCCTGCACTTATCAATTTGTAATTAGCCTACTAAGCCACGTTGCTTTCAGCTGGCATTAACCAGTAACGATGAAAGCGCACAAATAAATTGTAAATTCAATTTTTATTTATTCCGGACTGGAATCGAACCTACACTTTTAGAATCGGTCAATGATGGAGAATTGAAGAATTTTAAGAATTTTTATTTTTAACGATTCCAAATCAAATTATAAATACAAGAAGAAAAAACAACCGTCTCATCCGGGGTTTGAAACCGGGACCTTCCGCTTGCCGGGCGACTGCTCTTACCACTGAGCTAACGAGACAGATGATTTTCCCTCCTGCACTTATCAATTTGTAATTAGCCTACTAAGCCACGTTGCTTTCAGCTGGCATTAACCAGTAACGATGAAAGCGCACAAATAAATTGTAAATTCAATTTTTATTTATTCCGGACTGGAATCGAACCTACACTTTTAGAATCGGTCAATGATGGAGAATTGAAGAATTTTAAGAATTTTTATTTTTAACGATTCCAAATCAAATTATAAATACAAGAAGAAAAAACAACCGTCTCATCCGGGGTTTGAAACCGGGACCTTCCGCTTGCCGGGCGACTGCTCTTACCACTGAGCTAACGAGACAGATGATTTTCCCTCCTGCACTTATCAATTTGTAATCAGCCTACTAAGCCACGTTGCTTTCAGCTGGCATTAACCAGTAACGATGAAAGCGCACAAATAAATTGTAAATTCAATTTTTATTTATTCCGGACTGGAATCGAACCTACACTTTTAGAATCGGTCAATGATGGAGAATTGAAGAATTTTAAGAATTTTTATTTTTAACGATTCCAAATCAAATTATAAATACAAGAAGAAAAAACAACCGTCTCATCCGGGGTTTGAAACCGGGACCTTCCGCTTGCCGGGCGACTGCTCTTACCACTGAGCTAACGAGACAGATGATTTTCCCTCCTGCACTTATCAATTTGTAATTAGCCTACTAAGCCACGTTGCTTTCAGCTGGCATTAACCAGTAACGATGAAAGCGCACAAATAAATTGTAAATTCAATTTTTATTTATTCCGGACTGGAATCGAACCTACACTTTTAGAATCGGTCAATGATGGAGAATTGAAGAATTTTAAGAATTTTTATTTTTAACGATTCCAAATCAAATTATAAATACAAGAAGAAAAAACAACCGTCTCATCCGGGGTTTGAAACCGGGACCTTCCGCTTGCCGGGCGACTGCTCTTACCACTGAGCTAACGAGACAGATGATTTTCCCTCCTGCACTTATCAATTTGTAATTAGCCTACTAAGCCACGTTGCTTTCAGCTGGCATTAACCAGTAACGATGAAAGCGCACAAATAAATTGTAAATTCAATTTTTATTTATTCCGGACTGGAATCGAACCTACACTTTTAGAATCGGTCAATGATGGAGAATTGAAGAATTTTAAGAATTTTTATTTTTAACGATTCCAAATCAAATTATAAATACAAGAAGAAAAAACAACCGTCTCATCCGGGGTTTGAAACCGGGACCTTCCGCTTGCCGGGCGACTGCTCTTACCACTGAGCTAACGAGACAGATGATTTTCCCTCCTGCACTTATCAATTTGTAATCAGCCTACTAAGCCACGTTGCTTTCAGCTGGCATTAACCAGTAACGATGAAAGCGCACAAATAAATTGTAAATTCAATTTTTATTTATTCCGGACTGGAATCGAACCTACACTTTTAGAATCGGTCAATGATGGAGAATTGAAGAATTTTAAGAATTTTTATTTTTAACGATTCCAAATCAAATTATAAATACAAGAAGAAAAAACAACCGTCTTATCCGGGGTTTGAAACCGGGACCTTCCGCTTGCCGGGCGACTGCTCTTACCACTGAGCTAACGAGACAGATGATTTTCCCTCCTGCACTTATCAATTTGTAATTAGCCTACTAAGCCACGTTGCTTTCAGCTGGCATTAACCAGTAACGATGAAAGCGCACAAATAAATTGTAAATTCAATTTTTATTTATTCCGGACTGGAATCGAACCTACACTTTTAGAATCGGTCAATGATGGAGAATTGAAGAATTTTAAGAATTTTTATTTTTAACGATTCCAAATCAAATTATAAATACAAGAAGAAAAAACAACCGTCTCATCCGGGGTTTGAAACCGGGACCTTCCGCTTGCCGGGCGACTGCTCTTACCACTGAGCTAACGAGACAGATGATTTTCCCTCCTGCACTTATCAATTTGTAATTAGCCTACTAAGCCACGTTGCTTTCAGCTGGCATTAACCAGTAACGATGAAAGCGCACAAATAAATTGTAAATTCAATTTTTATTTATTCCGGACTGGAATCGAACCTACACTTTTAGAATCGGTCAATGATGGAGAATTGAAGAATTTTAAGAATTTTTATTTTTAACGATTCCAAATCAAATTATAAATACAAGAAGAAAAAACAACCGTCTCATCCGGGGTTTGAAACCGGGACCTTCCGCTTGCCGGGCGACTGCTCTTACCACTGAGCTAACGAGACAGATGATTTTCCCTCCTGCACTTATCAATTTGTAATTAGCCTACTAAGCCACGTTGCTTTCAGCTGGCATTAACCAGTAACGATGAAAGCGCACAAATAAATTGTATATTCAATTTTTATTTATTCCGGACTGGAATCGAACCTACACTTTTAGAATCGGTCAATGATGGAGAATTGAAGAATTTTAAGAATTTTTATTTTTAACGATTCCAAATCAAATTATAAATACAAGAAGAAAAAACAACCGTCTCATCCGGGGTTTGAAACCGGGACCTTCCGATTGCCGGGCGACTGCTCTTACCACTGAGCTAACGAGACAGATGATTTTCCCTCCTGCACTTATCAATTTGTAATTAGCCTACTAAGCCACGTTGCTTTCAGCTGGCATTAACCAGTAACGATGAAAGCGCACAAATAAATTGTAAATTCAATTTTTATTTATTCCGGACTGGAATCGAACCTACACTTTTAGAATCGGTCAATGATGGAGAATTGAAGAATTTTAAGAATTTTTATTTTTAACGATTCCAAATCAAATTATAAATACAAGAAGAAAAAACAACCGTCTCATCCGGGGTTTGAAACCGGGACCTTCCGCTTGCCGGGCGACTGCTCTTACCACTGAGCTAACGAGACAGATGATTTTCCCTCCTGCACTTATCAATTTGTAATTAGCCTACTAAGCCACGTTGCTTTCAGCTGGCATTAACCAGTAACGATGAAAGCGCACAAATAAATTGTAAATTCAATTTTTATTTATTCCGGACTGGAATCGAACCTACACTTTTAGAATCGGTCAATGATGGAGAATTGAAGAATTTTAAGAATTTTGATTTTTAACGATTCCAAATCAAATTATAAATACAAGAAGAAAAAACAACCGTCTCATCCGGGGTTTGAAACCGGGACCTTCCGCTTGCCGGGCGACTGCTCTTACCACTGAGCTAACGAGACAGATGATTTTCCCTCCTGCACTTATCAATTTGTAATTAGCCTACTAAGCCACGTTGCTTTCAGCTGGCATTAACCAGTAACGATGAAAGCGCACAAATAAATTGTAAATTCAATTTTTATTTATTCCGGACTGGAATCGAACCTACACTTTTAGAATCGGTCAATGATGGAGAATTGAAGAATTTTAAGAATTTTTATTTTTAACGATTCCAAATCAAATTATAAATACAAGAAGAAAAAACAACCGTCTCATCCGGGGTTTGAAACCGGGACCTTCCGCTTGCCGGGCGACTGCTCTTACCACTGAGCTAACGAGACAGATGATTTTCCCTCCTGCACTTATCAATTTGTAATCAGCCTACTAAGCCACGTTGCTTTCAGCTGGCATTAACCAGTAACGATGAAAGCGCACAAATAAATTGTAAATTCAATTTTTATTTATTCCGGACTGGAATCGAACCTACACTTTTAGAATCGGTCAATGATGGAGAATTGAAGAATTTTAAGAATTTTTATTTTTAACGATTCCAAATCAAATTATAAATACAAGAAGAAAAAACAACCGTCTCATCCGGGGTTTGAAACCGGGACCTTCCGCTTGCCGGGCGACTGCTCTTACCACTGAGCTAACGAGACAGATGATTTTCCCTCCTGCACTTATCAATTTGTAATTAGCCTACTAAGCCACGTTGCTTTCAGCTGGCATTAACCAGTAACGATGAAAGCGCACAAATAAATTGTAAATTCAATTTTTATTTATTCCGGACTGGAATCGAACCTACACTTTTAGAATCGGTCAATGATGGAGAATTGAAGAATTTTAAGAATTTTTATTTTTAACGATTCCAAATCAAATTATAAATACAAGAAGAAAAAACAACCGTCTCATCCGGGGTTTGAAACCGGGACCTTCCGCTTGCCGGGCGACTGCTCTTACCACTGAGCTAACGAGACAGATGACTTTCCCTCCTGCACTTATCAATTTGTAATTAGCCTACTAAGCCACGTTGCTTTCAGCTGGCATTAACCAGTAACGATGAAAGCGCACAAATAAATTGTAAATTCAATTTTTATTTATTCCGGACTGGAATCGAACCTACACTTTTAGAATCGGTCAATGATGGAGAATTGAAGAATTTTAAGAATTTTTGTTTTTAACGATTCCAAATCAAATTATAAATACAAGAAGAAAAAACAACCGTCTCATCCGGGGTTTGAAACCGGGACCTTCCGCTTGCCGGGCGACTGCTCTTACCACTGAGCTAACGAGACAGATGATTTTCCCTCCTGCACTTATCAATTTGTAATTAGCCTACTAAGCCACCTTGCTTTCAGCTGGCATTAACCAGTAACGATGAAAGCGCACAAATAAATTGTAAATTCAATTTTTATTTATTCCGGACTGGAATCGAACCTACACTTTTAGAATCGGTCAATGATGGAGAATTGAAGAATTTTAAGAATTTTTATTTTTAACGATTCCAAATCAAATTATAAATACAAGAAGAAAAAACAACCGTCTCATCCGGGGTTTGAAACCGGGACCTTCCGCTTGCCGGGCGACTGCTCTTACCACTGAGCTAACGAGACAGATGATTTTCCCTCCTGCACTTATCAATTTGTAATTAGCCTACTAAGCCACGTTGCTTTCAGCTGGCATTAACCAGTAACGATGAAAGCGCACAAATAAATTGTAAATTCAATTTTTATTTATTCCGGACTGGAATCGAACCTACACTTTTAGAATCGGTCAATGATGGAGAATTGAAGAATTTTAAGAATTTTTATTTTTAACGATTCCAAATCAAATTATAAATACAAGAAGAAAAAACAACCGTCTCATCCGGGGTTTGAAACCGGGACCTTCCGCTTGCCGGGCGACTGCTCTTACCACTGAGCTAACGAGACAGATGATTTTCCCTCCTGCACTTATCAATTTGTAATTAGTCTACTAAGCCACGTTGCTTTCAGCTGGCATTAACCAGTAACGATGAAAGCGCACAAATAAATTGTAAATTCAATTTTTATTTATTCCGGACTGGAATCGAACCTACACTTTTAGAATCGGTCAATGATGGAGAATTGAAGAATTTTAAGAATTTTTATTTTTAACGATTCCAAATCAAATTATAAATACAAGAAGAAAAAACAACCGTCTCATCCGGGGTTTGAAACCGGGACCTTCCGCTTGCCGGGCGACTGCTCTTACCACTGAGCTAACGAGACAGATGATTTTCCCTCCTGCACTTATCAATTTGTAATTAGCCTACTAAGCCACGTTGCTTTCAGCTGGCATTAACCAGTAACGATGAAAGCGCACAAATAAATTGTAAATTCAATTTTTATTTATTCCGGACTGGAATCGAACCTACACTTTTAGAATCGGTCAATGATGGAGAATTGAAGAATTTTAAGAATTTTTATTTTTAACGATTCCAAATCAAATTATAAATACAAGAAGAAAAAACAACCGTCTCATCCGGGGTTTGAAACCGGGACCTTCCGCTTGCCGGGCGACTGCTCTTACCACTGAGCTAACGAGACAGATGATTTTCCCTCCTGCACTTATCAATTTGTAATTAGCCTACTAAGCCACGTTGCTTTCAGCTGGCATTAACCAGTAACGATGAAAGCGCACAAATAAATTGTAAATTCAATTTTTATTTATTCCGGACTGGAATCGAACCTACACTTTTAGAATCGGTCAATGATGGAGAATTGAAAAATTTTAAGAATTTTTCTTTTTAACGATTCCAAATCAAATTATAAATACAAGAAGAAAAAACAACCGTCTCATCCGGGGTTTGAAACCGGGACCTTCCGCTTGCCGGGCGACTGCTCTTACCACTGAGCTAACGAGACAGATGATTTTCCCTCCTGCACTTATCAATTTGTAATTAGCCTACTAAGCCACGTTGCTTTCAGCTGGCATTAACCAGTAACGATGAAAGCGCGCAAATAAATTGTAAATTCAATTTTTATTTATTCCGGACTGGAATCGAACCTACACTTTTAGAATCGGTCAATGATGGAGAATTGAAGAATTTTAAGAATTTTTATTTTTAACGATTCCAAATCAAATTATAAATACAAGAAGAAAAAACAACCGTCTCATCCGGGGTTTGAAACCGGGACCTTCCGTTTGCCGGGAGACTGCTCTTACCACTGAGCTAACGAGACAGATGATTTTAACTCCTGCACTTATCAATTTGTAATTAGCCTACTAAGCCACGTTGCTTTCAGCTGGCATTAACCAGTAACGATGAAAGCGCACAAATAAATTGTAAATTCAATTTTTATTTATTCCGGACTGGAATCGAACTTACACTTTTAGAATCGGTCAATGATGGAGAATTGAAGAATTTTAAGAATTTTTATTTTTAACGATTCCAAATCAAATTATAAATACAAGAAGAAAAAACAACCGTCTCATCCGGGGTTTGAAGCCGGGACCTTCCGCTTGCCGGGCGACTGCTCTTACCACTGAGCTAACGAGACAGATGATTTTCCCTCCTGCACTTATCAATTTGTAATTAGCCTACTAAGCCACGTTGCTTTCAGCTGGCATTAACCAGTAACGATGAAAGCGCACAAATAAATTGTAAATTCAATTTTTATTTATTCCGGACTGGAATCGAACCTACACTTTTAGAATCGGTCAATGATGGAGAATTGAAGAATTTTAAGAATTTTTATTTTTAACGATTCCAAATCAAATTATAAATACAAGAAGAAAAAACAACCGTCTCATCCGGGGTTTGAAACCGGGACCTTCCGCTTGCCGGGCGACTGCTCTTACCACTGAGCTAACGAGACAGATGATTTTCCCTCCTGCACTTATCAATTTGTAATTAGCCTACTAAGCCACGTTGCTTTCAGCTGGCATTAACCAGTAACGATGAAAGCGCACAAATAAATTGTAAATTCAATTTTTATTTATTCCGGACTGGAATCGAACCTACACTTTTAGAATCGGTCAATGATGGAGAATTGAAGAATTTTAAGAATTTTTATTTTTAACGATTCCAAATCAAATTATAAATACAAGAAGAAAAAACAACCGTCTCATCCGGGGTTTGAAACCGGGACCTTCCGCTTGCCGGGCGACTGCTCTTACCACTGAGCTAACGAGACAGATGATTTTCCCTCCTGCACTTATCAATTTGTAATTAGCCTACTAAGCCACGTTGCTTTCAGCTGGCATTAACCAGTAACGATGAAAGCGCACAAATAAATTGTAAATTCAATTTTTATTTATTCCGGACTGGAATCGAACCTACACTTTTAGAATCGGTCAATGATGGAGAATTGAAGAATTTTAAGAATTTTTATTTTTAACGATTCCAAATCAAATTATAAATACAAGAAGAAAAAACAACCGTCTCATCCGGGGTTTGAAACCGGGACCTTCCGCTTGCCGGGCGACTGCTCTTACCACTGAGCTAACGAGACAGATGATTTTCCCTCCTGCACTTATCAATTTGTAATTAGCCTACTAAGCCACGTTGCTTTCAGCTGGCATTAACCAGTAACGATGAAAGCGCAAAAATAAATTGTAAATTCAATTTTTATTTATTCCGGACTGGAATCGAACCTACACTTTTAGAATCGGTCAATGATGGAGAATTGAAGAATTTTAAGAATTTTTATTTTTAATGATTCCAAATCAAATTATAAATACAAGAAGAAAAAACAACCGTCTCATCCGGGGTTTGAAACCGGGACCTTCCGCTTGCCGGGCGACTGCTCTTACCACTGAGCTAACGAGACAGATGATTTTCCCTCCTGCACTTATCAATTTGTATTAGCCTACTAAGCCACGTTGCTTTCAGCTGGCATTAACCAGTAACGATGAAAGCGCACAAATAAATTGTAAATTCAATTTTTATTTATTCCGGACTGGAATCGAACCTACACTTTTAGAATCGGTCAATGATGGAGAATTGAAGAATTTTAAGAATTTTTATTTTTAACGATTCCAAATCAAATTATAAATACAAGAAGAAAACACAACCGTCTCATCCGGGGTTTGAAACCGGGACCTTCCGCTTGCCGGGCGACTGCTCTTACCACTGAGCTAACGAGACAGATGATTTTCCCTCCTGCACTTATCAATTTGTAATTAGCCTACTAAGCCACGTTGCTTTCAGCTGGCATTAACCAGTAACGATGAAAGCGCACAAATAAATTGTAAATTCAATTTTTATTTATTCCGGACTGGAATCGAACCTACACTTTTAGAATCGGTCAATGATGGAGAATTGAAGAATTTTAAGAATTTTTATTTTTAACGATTCCAAATCAAATTATAAATACAAGAAGAAAAAACAACCGTCTCATCCGGGGTTTGAAACCGGGACCTTCCGCTGCTCTTACCACTGAGCTAACGAGACAGATGATTTTCCCTCCTGCACTTATCAATTTGTAATTAGCCTACTAAGCCACGTTGCTTTCAGCTGGCATTAACCAGTAACGATGAAAGCGCACAAATAAATTGTAAATTTAATTTTTATTTATTCCGGACTGGAATCGAACCTACACTTTTAGAATCGGTCAATGATGGAGAATTGAAGAATTTTAAGAATTTTTATTTTTAACGATTCCAAATCAAATTATAAATACAAGAAGAAAAAACAACCGTCTCATCCGGGGTTTGAAACCGGGACCTTCCGCTTGCCGGGCGACTGCTCTTACCACTGAGCTAACGAGACAGATGATTTTCCCTCCTGCACTTATCAATTTGTAATTAGCCTACTAAGCCACGTTGCTTTCAGCTGGCATTAACCAGTAACGATGAAAGCGCACAAATAAATTGTAAATTCAATTTTTATTTATTCCGGACTGGAATCGAACCTACACTTTTAGAATCGGTCAATGATGGAGAATTGAAGAATTTTAAGAATTTTTATTTTTAACGATTCCAAATCAAATTATAAATACAAGAAGAAAAAACAACCGTCTCATCCGGGGTTTGAAACCGGGACCTTCCGCTTGCCGGGCGACTGCTCTTACCACTGAGCTAACGAGACAGATGATTTTCCCTCCTGCACTTATCAATTTGTAATTAGCCTACTAAGCCACGTTGCTTTCAGCTGGCATTAACCAGTAACGATGAAAGCGCACAAATAAATTGTAAATTCAATTTTTATTTATTCCGGACTGGAATCGAACCTACACTTTTAGAATCGGTCAATGATGGAGAATTGAAGAATTTTAAGAATTTTTATTTTTAATGATTCCAAATCAAATTATAAATACAAGAAGAAAAAACAACCGTCTCATCCGGGGTTTGAAACCGGGACCTTCCGCTTGCCGGGCGACTGCTCTTACCACTGAGCTAACGAGACAGATGATTTTCCCTCCTGCACTTATCAATTTGTATTAGCCTACTAAGCCACGTTGCTTTCAGCTGGCATTAACCAGTAACGATGAAAGCGCACAAATAAATTGTAAATTCAATTTTTATTTATTCCGGACTGGAATCGAACCTACACTTTTAGAATCGGTCAATGATGGAGAATTGAAGAATTTTAAGAATTTTTATTTTTAACGATTCCAAATCAAATTATAAATACAAGAAGAAAACACAACCGTCTCATCCGGGGTTTGAAACCGGGACCTTCCGCTTGCCGGGCGACTGCTCTTACCACTGAGCTAACGAGACAGATGATTTTCCCTCCTGCACTTATCAATTTGTAATTAGCCTACTAAGCCACGTTGCTTTCAGCTGGCATTAACCAGTAACGATGAAAGCGCACAAATAAATTGTAAATTCAATTTTTATTTATTCCGGACTGGAATCGAACCTACACTTTTAGAATCGGTCAATGATGGAGAATTGAAGAATTTTAAGAATTTTTATTTTTAACGATTCCAAATCAAATTATAAATACAAGAAGAAAAAACAACCGTCTCATCCGGGGTTTGAAACCGGGACCTTCCGCTTGCCGGGCGACTGCTCTTACCACTGAGCTAACGAGACAGATGATTTTCCCTCCTGCACTTATCAATTTGTAATTAGCCTACTAAGCCACGTTGCTTTCAGCTGGCATTAACCAGTAACGGTGAAAGCGCACAAATAAATTGTAAATTCAATTTTTATTTATTCCGGACTGGAATCGAACCTACACTTTTAGAATCGGTCAATGATGGAGAATTGAAGAATTTTAAGAATTTTTATTTTTAACGATTCCAAATCAAATTATAAATACAAGAAGAAAAAACAACCGTCTCATCCGGGGTTTGAAACCGGGACCTTCCGCTTGCCGGGCGACTGCTCTTACCACTGAGCTAACGAGACAGATGATTTTCCCTCCTGCACTTATCAATTTGTAATTAGCCTACTAAGCCACGTTGCTTTCAGCTGGCATTAACCAGTAACGATGAAAGCGCACAAATAAATTGTAAATTCAATTTTTATTTATTCCGGACTGGAATCGAACCTACACTTTTAGAATCGGTCAATGATGGAGAATTGAAGAATTTTAAGAATTTTTATTTTTAATGATTCCAAATCAAATTATAAATACAAGAAGAAAAAACAACCGTCTCATCCGGGGTTTGAAACCGGGACCTTCCGCTTGCCGGGCGACTGCTCTTACCACTGAGCTAACGAGACAGATGATTTTCCCTCCTGCACTTATCAATTTGTATTAGCCTACTAAGCCACGTTGCTTTCAGCTGGCATTAACCAGTAACGATGAAAGCGCACAAATAAATTGTAAATTCAATTTTTATTTATTCCGGACTGGAATCGAACCTACACTTTTAGAATCGGTCAATGATGGAGAATTGAAGAATTTTAAGAATTTTTATTTTTAACGATTCCAAATCAAATTATAAATACAAGAAGAAAACACAACCGTCTCATCCGGGGTTTGAAACCGGGACCTTCCGCTTGCCGGGCGACTGCTCTTACCACTGAGCTAACGAGACAGATGATTTTCCCTCCTGCACTTATCAATTTGTAATTAGCCTACTAAGCCACGTTGCTTTCAGCTGGCATTAACCAGTAACGATGAAAGCGCACAAATAAATTGTAAATTCAATTTTTATTTATTCCGGACTGGAATCGAACCTACACTTTTAGAATCGGTCAATGATGGAGAATTGAAGAATTTTAAGAATTTTTATTTTTAACGATTCCAAATCAAATTATAAATACAAGAAGAAAAAACAACCGTCTCATCCGGGGTTTGAAACCGGGACCTTCCGCTTGCCGGGCGACTGCTCTTACCACTGAGCTAACGAGACAGATGATTTTCCCTCCTGCACTTATCAATTTGTAATTAGCCTACTAAGCCACGTTGCTTTCAGCTGGCATTAACCAGTAACGGTGAAAGCGCACAAATAAATTGTAAATTCAATTTTTATTTATTCCGGACTGGAATCGAACCTACACTTTTAGAATCGGTCAATGATGGAGAATTGAAGAATTTTAAGAATTTTTATTTTTAACGATTCCAAATCAAATTATAAATACAAGAAGAAAAAACAACCGTCTCATCCGGGGTTTGAAACCGGGACCTTCCGCTTGCCGGGCGGCTGCTCTTACCACTGAGCTAACGAGACAGATGATTTTCCCTCCTGCACTTATCAATTTGTAATTAGCCTACTAAGCCACGTTGCTTTCAGCTGGCATTAACCAGTAACGATGAAAGCGCACAAATAAATTGTAAATTCAATTTTTATTTATTCCGGACTGGAATCGAACCTACACTTTTAGAATCGGTCAATGATGGAGAATTGAAGAATTTTAAGAATTTTTATTTTTAACGATTCCAAATCAAATTATAAATACAAGAAGAAAAAACAACCGTCTCATCCGGGGTTTGAAACCGGGACCTTCCGCTTGCCGGGCGACTGCTCTTACCACTGAGCTAACGAGACAGATGATTTTCCCTCCTGCACTTATCAATTTGTAATCAGCCTACTAAGCCACGTTGCTTTCAGCTGGCATTAACCAGTAACGATGAAAGCGCACAAATAAATTGTAAATTCAATTTTTATTTATTCCGGACTGGAAACGAACCTACACTTTTAGAATCGGTCAATGATGGAGAATTGAAGAATTTTAAGAATTTTTATTTTTAACGATTCCAAATCAAATTATAAATACAAGAAGAAAAAACAACCGTCTCATCCGGGGTTTGAAACCGGGACCTTCCGCTTGCCGGGCGACTGCTCTTACCACTGAGCTAACGAGACAGATGATTTTCCCTCCTGCACTTATCAATTTGTAATTAGCCTACTAAGCCACGTTGCTTTCAGCTGGCATTAACCAGTAACGATGAAAGCGCACAAATAAATTGTAAATTCAATTTTTATTTATTCCGGACTGGAATCGAACCTACACTTTTAGAATCGGTCAATGATGGAGAATTGAAGAATTTTAAGAATTTTTATTTTTAACGATTCCAAATCAAATTATAAATACAAGAAGAAAAAACAACCGTCTCATCCGGGGTTTGAAACCGGGACCTTCCGCTTGCCGGGCGACTGCTCTTACCACTGAGCTAACGAGACAGATGATTTTCCCTCCTGCACTTATCAATTTGTAATTAGCCTACTAAGCCACGTTGCTTTCAGCTGGCATTAACCAGTAACGATGAAAGCGCACAAATAAATTGTAAATTCAATTTTTATTTATTCCGGACTGGAATCGAACCTACACTTTTAGAATCGGTCAATGATGGAGAATTGAAGAATTTTAAGAATTTTTATTTTTAACGATTCCAAATCAAATTATAAATACAAGAAGAAAAAACAACCGTCTCATCCGGGGTTTGAAACCGGGACCTTCCGCTTGCCGGGCGACTGCTCTTACCACTGAGCTAACGAGACAGATGATTTTCCCTCCTGCACTTATCAATTTGTAATTAGCCTACTAAGCCACGTTGCTTTCAGCTGGCATTAACCAGTAACGATGAAAGCGCACAAATAAATTGTAAATTCAATTTTTATTTATTCCGGACTGGAATCGAACCTACACTTTTAGAATCGGTCAATGATGGAGAATTGAAGAATTTTAAGAATTTTTATTTTTAACGATTCCAAATCAAATTATAAATACAAGAAGAAAAAACAACCGTCTCATCCGGGGTTTGAAACCGGGACCTTCCGCTTGCCGGGCGACTGCTCTTACCACTGAGCTAACGAGACAGATGATTTTCCCTCCTGCACTTATCAATTTGTAATTAGCCTACTAAGCCACGTTGCTTTCAGCTGGCATTAACCAGTAACGATGAAAGCGCACAAATAAATTGTAAATTCAATTTTTATTTATTCCGGACTGGAATCGAACCTACACTTTTAGAATCGGTCAATGATGGAGAATTGAAGAATTTTAAGAATTTTTATTTTTAACGATTCCAAATCAAATTATAAATACAAGAAGAAAAAACAACCGTCTCATCCGGGGTTTGAAACCGGGACCTTCCGCTTGCCGGGCGACTGCTCTTACCACTGAGCTAACGAGACAGATGATTTTCCCTCCTGCACTTATCAATTTGTAATTAGCCTACTAAGCCACGTTGCTTTCAGCTGGCATTAACCAGTAACGATGAAAGCGCACAAATAAATTGTAAATTCAATTTTTATTTATTCCGGACTGGAATCGAACCTACACTTTTAGAATCGGTCAATGATGGAGAATTGAAGAATTTTAAGAATTTTTATTTTTAATGATTCCAAATCAAATTATAAATACAAGAAGAAAAAACAACCGTCTCATCCGGGGTTTGAAACCGGGACCTTCCGCTTGCCGGGCGACTGCTCTTACCACTGAGCTAACGAGACAGATGATTTTCCCTCCTGCACTTATCAATTTGTATTAGCCTACTAAGCCACGTTGCTTTCAGCTGGCATTAACCAGTAACGATGAAAGCGCACAAATAAATTGTAAATTCAATTTTTATTTATTCCGGACTGGAATCGAACCTACACTTTTAGAATCGGTCAATGATGGAGAATTGAAGAATTTTAAGAATTTTTATTTTTAACGATTCCAAATCAAATTATAAATACAAGAAGAAAACACAACCGTCTCATCCGGGGTTTGAAACCGGGACCTTCCGCTTGCCGGGCGACTGCTCTTACCACTGAGCTAACGAGACAGATGATTTTCCCTCCTGCACTTATCAATTTGTAATTAGCCTACTAAGCCACGTTGCTTTCAGCTGGCATTAACCAGTAACGATGAAAGCGCACAAATAAATTGTAAATTCAATTTTTATTTATTCCGGACTGGAATCGAACCTACACTTTTAGAATCGGTCAATGATGGAGAATTGAAGAATTTTAAGAATTTTTATTTTTAACGATTCCAAATCAAATTATAAATACAAGAAGAAAAAACAACCGTCTCATCCGGGGTTTGAAACCGGGACCTTCCGCTGCTCTTACCACTGAGCTAACGAGACAGATGATTTTCCCTCCTGCACTTATCAATTTGTAATTAGCCTACTAAGCCACGTTGCTTTCAGCTGGCATTAACCAGTAACGATGAAAGCGCACAAATAAATTGTAAATTTAATTTTTATTTATTCCGGACTGGAATCGAACCTACACTTTTAGAATCGGTCAATGATGGAGAATTGAAGAATTTTAAGAATTTTTATTTTTAACGATTCCAAATCAAATTATAAATACAAGAAGAAAAAACAACCGTCTCATCCGGGGTTTGAAACCGGGACCTTCCGCTTGCCGGGCGACTGCTCTTACCACTGAGCTAACGAGACAGATGATTTTCCCTCCTGCACTTATCAATTTGTAATTAGCCTACTAAGCCACGTTGCTTTCAGCTGGCATTAACCAGTAACGATGAAAGCGCACAAATAAATTGTAAATTCAATTTTTATTTATTCCGGACTGGAATCGAACCTACACTTTTAGAATCGGTCAATGATGGAGAATTGAAGAATTTTAAGAATTTTTATTTTTAACGATTCCAAATCAAATTATAAATACAAGAAGAAAAAACAACCGTCTCATCCGGGGTTTGAAACCGGGACCTTCCGCTTGCCGGGCGACTGCTCTTACCACTGAGCTAACGAGACAGATGATTTTCCCTCCTGCACTTATCAATTTGTAATTAGCCTACTAAGCCACGTTGCTTTCAGCTGGCATTAACCAGTAACGATGAAAGCGCACAAATAAATTGTAAATTCAATTTTTATTTATTCCGGACTGGAATCGAACCTACACTTTTAGAATCGGTCAATGATGGAGAATTGAAGAATTTTAAGAATTTTTATTTTTAATGATTCCAAATCAAATTATAAATACAAGAAGAAAAAACAACCGTCTCATCCGGGGTTTGAAACCGGGACCTTCCGCTTGCCGGGCGACTGCTCTTACCACTGAGCTAACGAGACAGATGATTTTCCCTCCTGCACTTATCAATTTGTATTAGCCTACTAAGCCACGTTGCTTTCAGCTGGCATTAACCAGTAACGATGAAAGCGCACAAATAAATTGTAAATTCAATTTTTATTTATTCCGGACTGGAATCGAACCTACACTTTTAGAATCGGTCAATGATGGAGAATTGAAGAATTTTAAGAATTTTTATTTTTAACGATTCCAAATCAAATTATAAATACAAGAAGAAAACACAACCGTCTCATCCGGGGTTTGAAACCGGGACCTTCCGCTTGCCGGGCGACTGCTCTTACCACTGAGCTAACGAGACAGATGATTTTCCCTCCTGCACTTATCAATTTGTAATTAGCCTACTAAGCCACGTTGCTTTCAGCTGGCATTAACCAGTAACGATGAAAGCGCACAAATAAATTGTAAATTCAATTTTTATTTATTCCGGACTGGAATCGAACCTACACTTTTAGAATCGGTCAATGATGGAGAATTGAAGAATTTTAAGAATTTTTATTTTTAACGATTCCAAATCAAATTATAAATACAAGAAGAAAAAACAACCGTCTCATCCGGGGTTTGAAACCGGGACCTTCCGCTTGCCGGGCGACTGCTCTTACCACTGAGCTAACGAGACAGATGATTTTCCCTCCTGCACTTATCAATTTGTAATTAGCCTACTAAGCCACGTTGCTTTCAGCTGGCATTAACCAGTAACGGTGAAAGCGCACAAATAAATTGTAAATTCAATTTTTATTTATTCCGGACTGGAATCGAACCTACACTTTTAGAATCGGTCAATGATGGAGAATTGAAGAATTTTAAGAATTTTTATTTTTAACGATTCCAAATCAAATTATAAATACAAGAAGAAAAAACAACCGTCTCATCCGGGGTTTGAAACCGGGACCTTCCGCTTGCCGGGCGACTGCTCTTACCACTGAGCTAACGAGACAGATGATTTTCCCTCCTGCACTTATCAATTTGTAATTAGCCTACTAAGCCACGTTGCTTTCAGCTGGCATTAACCAGTAACGATGAAAGCGCACAAATAAATTGTAAATTCAATTTTTATTTATTCCGGACTGGAATCGAACCTACACTTTTAGAATCGGTCAATGATGGAGAATTGAAGAATTTTAAGAATTTTTATTTTTAACGATTCCAAATCAAATTATAAATACAAGAAGAAAAAACAACCGTCTCATCCGGGGTTTGAAACCGGGACCTTCCGCTTGCCGGGCGACTGCTCTTACCACTGAGCTAACGAGACAGATGATTTTCCCTCCTGCACTTATCAATTTGTAATTAGCCTACTAAGCCACGTTGCTTTCAGCTGGCATTAACCAGTAACGATGAAAGCGCACAAATAAATTGTAAATTCAATTTTTATTTATTCCGGACTGGAATCGAACCTACACTTTTAGAATCGGTCAATGATGGAGAATTGAAGAATTTTAAGAATTTTTATTTTTAATGATTCCAAATCAAATTATAAATACAAGAAGAAAAAACAACCGTCTCATCCGGGGTTTGAAACCGGGACCTTCCGCTTGCCGGGCGACTGCTCTTACCACTGAGCTAACGAGACAGATGATTTTCCCTCCTGCACTTATCAATTTGTATTAGCCTACTAAGCCACGTTGCTTTCAGCTGGCATTAACCAGTAACGATGAAAGCGCACAAATAAATTGTAAATTCAATTTTTATTTATTCCGGACTGGAATCGAACCTACACTTTTAGAATCGGTCAATGATGGAGAATTGAAGAATTTTAAGAATTTTTATTTTTAACGATTCCAAATCAAATTATAAATACAAGAAGAAAACACAACCGTCTCATCCGGGGTTTGAAACCGGGACCTTCCGCTTGCCGGGCGACTGCTCTTACCACTGAGCTAACGAGACAGATGATTTTCCCTCCTGCACTTATCAATTTGTAATTAGCCTACTAAGCCACGTTGCTTTCAGCTGGCATTAACCAGTAACGATGAAAGCGCACAAATAAATTGTAAATTCAATTTTTATTTATTCCGGACTGGAATCGAACCTACACTTTTAGAATCGGTCAATGATGGAGAATTGAAGAATTTTAAGAATTTTTATTTTTAACGATTCCAAATCAAATTATAAATACAAGAAGAAAAAACAACCGTCTCATCCGGGGTTTGAAACCGGGACCTTCCGCTTGCCGGGCGACTGCTCTTACCACTGAGCTAACGAGACAGATGATTTTCCCTCCTGCACTTATCAATTTGTAATTAGCCTACTAAGCCACGTTGCTTTCAGCTGGCATTAACCAGTAACGGTGAAAGCGCACAAATAAATTGTAAATTCAATTTTTATTTATTCCGGACTGGAATCGAACCTACACTTTTAGAATCGGTCAATGATGGAGAATTGAAGAATTTTAAGAATTTTTATTTTTAACGATTCCAAATCAAATTATAAATACAAGAAGAAAAAACAACCGTCTCATCCGGGGTTTGAAACCGGGACCTTCCGCTTGCCGGGCGACTGCTCTTACCACTGAGCTAACGAGACAGATGATTTTCCCTCCTGCACTTATCAATTTGTAATTAGCCTACTAAGCCACGTTGCTTTCAGCTGGCATTAACCAGTAACGATGAAAGCGCACAAATAAATTGTAAATTCAATTTTTATTTATTCCGGACTGGAATCGAACCTACACTTTTAGAATCGGTCAATGATGGAGAATTGAAGAATTTTAAGAATTTTTATTTTTAACGATTCCAAATCAAATTATAAATACAAGAAGAAAAAACAACCGTCTCATCCGGGGTTTGAAACCGGGACCTTCCGCTTGCCGGGCGACTGCTCTTACCACTGAGCTAACGAGACAGATGATTTTCCCTCCTGCACTTATCAATTTGTAATCAGCCTACTAAGCCACGTTGCTTTCAGCTGGCATTAACCAGTAACGATGAAAGCGCACAAATAAATTGTAAATTCAATTTTTATTTATTCCGGACTGGAAACGAACCTACACTTTTAGAATCGGTCAATGATGGAGAATTGAAGAATTTTAAGAATTTTTATTTTTAACGATTCCAAATCAAATTATAAATACAAGAAGAAAAAACAACCGTCTCATCCGGGGTTTGAAACCGGGACCTTCCGCTTGCCGGGCGACTGCTCTTACCACTGAGCTAACGAGACAGATGATTTTCCCTCCTGCACTTATCAATTTGTAATTAGCCTACTAAGCCACGTTGCTTTCAGCTGGCATTAACCAGTAACGATGAAAGCGCACAAATAAATTGTAAATTCAATTTTTATTTATTCCGGACTGGAATCGAACCTACACTTTTAGAATCGGTCAATGATGGAGAATTGAAGAATTTTAAGAATTTTTATTTTTAACGATTCCAAATCAAATTATAAATACAAGAAGAAAAAACAACCGTCTCATCCGGGGTTTGAAACCGGGACCTTCCGCTTGCCGGGCGACTGCTCTTACCACTGAGCTAACGAGACAGATGATTTTCCCTCCTGCACTTATCAATTTGTAATTAGCCTACTAAGCCACGTTGCTTTCAGCTGGCATTAACCAGTAACGATGAAAGCGCACAAATAAATTGTAAATTCAATTTTTATTTATTCCGGACTGGATTCGAACCTACACTTTTAGAATCGGTCAATGATGGAGAATTGAAGAATTTTAAGAATTTTTATTTTTAACGATTCCAAATCAAATTATAAATACAAGAAGAAAAAACGACCGTCTCATCCGGGGTTTGAAACCGGGACCTTCCGCTTGCCGGGCGACTGCTGTTACCACTGAGCTAACGAGACAGATGATTTTCCCTCCTGCACTTATCAATTTGTAATTAGCCTACTAAGCCACGTTGCTTTCAGCTGGCATTAACCAGTAACGGTGAAAGCGCACAAATAAATTGTAAATTCAATTTTTATTTATTCCGGACTGGAATCGAACCTACACTTTTAGAATCGGTCAATGATGGAGAATTGAAGAATTTTAAGAATTTTTATTTTTAACGATTCCAAATCAAATTATAAATACAAGAAGAAAAAACAACCGTCTCATCCGGGGTTTGAAACCGGGACCTTCCGCTTGCCGGGCGACTGCTCTTACCACTGAGCTAACGAGACAGATGATTTTCCCTCCTGCACTTATCAATTTGTAATTAGCCTACTAAGCCACGTTGCTTTCAGCTGGCATTAACCAGTAACGATGAAAGCGCACAAATAAATTGTAAATTCAATTTTTATTTATTCCGGACTGGAATCGAACCTACACTTTTAGAATCGGTCAATGATGGAGAATTGAAGAATTTTAAGAATTTTTATTTTTAACGATTCCAAATCAAATTATAAATACAAGAAGAAAAAACAACCGTCTCATCCGGGGTTTGAAACCGGGACCTTCCGCTTGCCGGGCGACTGCTCTTACCACTGAGCTAACGAGACAGATGATTTTCCCTCCTGCACTTATCAATTTGTAATTAGCCTACTAAGCCACGTTGCTTTCAGCTGGCATTAACCAGTAACGATGAAAGCGCACAAATAAATTGTAAATTCAATTTTTATTTATTCCGGACTGGAATCGAACCTACACTTTTAGAATCGGTCAATGATGGAGAATTGAAGAATTTTAAGAATTTTTATTTTTAATGATTCCAAATCAAATTATAAATACAAGAAGAAAAAACAACCGTCTCATCCGGGGTTTGAAACCGGGACCTTCCGCTTGCCGGGCGACTGCTCTTACCACTGAGCTAACGAGACAGATGATTTTCCCTCCTGCACTTATCAATTTGTATTAGCCTACTAAGCCACGTTGCTTTCAGCTGGCATTAACCAGTAACGATGAAAGCGCACAAATAAATTGTAAATTCAATTTTTATTTATTCCGGACTGGAATCGAACCTACACTTTTAGAATCGGTCAATGATGGAGAATTGAAGAATTTTAAGAATTTTTATTTTTAACGATTCCAAATCAAATTATAAATACAAGAAGAAAACACAACCGTCTCATCCGGGGTTTGAAACCGGGACCTTCCGCTTGCCGGGCGACTGCTCTTACCACTGAGCTAACGAGACAGATGATTTTCCCTCCTGCACTTATCAATTTGTAATTAGCCTACTAAGCCACGTTGCTTTCAGCTGGCATTAACCAGTAACGATGAAAGCGCACAAATAAATTGTAAATTCAATTTTTATTTATTCCGGACTGGAATCGAACCTACACTTTTAGAATCGGTCAATGATGGAGAATTGAAGAATTTTAAGAATTTTTATTTTTAACGATTCCAAATCAAATTATAAATACAAGAAGAAAAAACAACCGTCTCATCCGGGGTTTGAAACCGGGACCTTCCGCTTGCCGGGCGACTGCTCTTACCACTGAGCTAACGAGACAGATGATTTTCCCTCCTGCACTTATCAATTTGTAATTAGCCTACTAAGCCACGTTGCTTTCAGCTGGCATTAACCAGTAACGGTGAAAGCGCACAAATAAATTGTAAATTCAATTTTTATTTATTCCGGACTGGAATCGAACCTACACTTTTAGAATCGGTCAATGATGGAGAATTGAAGAATTTTAAGAATTTTTATTTTTAACGATTCCAAATCAAATTATAAATACAAGAAGAAAAAACAACCGTCTCATCCGGGGTTTGAAACCGGGACCTTCCGCTTGCCGGGCGACTGCTCTTACCACTGAGCTAACGAGACAGATGATTTTCCCTCCTGCACTTATCAATTTGTAATTAGCCTACTAAGCCACGTTGCTTTCAGCTGGCATTAACCAGTAACGATGAAAGCGCACAAATAAATTGTAAATTCAATTTTTATTTATTCCGGACTGGAATCGAACCTACACTTTTAGAATCGGTCAATGATGGAGAATTGAAGAATTTTAAGAATTTTTATTTTTAACGATTCCAAATCAAATTATAAATACAAGAAGAAAAAACAACCGTCTCATCCGGGGTTTGAAACCGGGACCTTCCGCTTGCCGGGCGACTGCTCTTACCACTGAGCTAACGAGACAGATGATTTTCCCTCCTGCACTTATCAATTTGTAATCAGCCTACTAAGCCACGTTGCTTTCAGCTGGCATTAACCAGTAACGATGAAAGCGCACAAATAAATTGTAAATTCAATTTTTATTTATTCCGGACTGGAAACGAACCTACACTTTTAGAATCGGTCAATGATGGAGAATTGAAGAATTTTAAGAATTTTTATTTTTAACGATTCCAAATCAAATTATAAATACAAGAAGAAAAAACAACCGTCTCATCCGGGGTTTGAAACCGGGACCTTCCGCTTGCCGGGCGACTGCTCTTACCACTGAGCTAACGAGACAGATGATTTTCCCTCCTGCACTTATCAATTTGTAATTAGCCTACTAAGCCACGTTGCTTTCAGCTGGCATTAACCAGTAACGATGAAAGCGCACAAATAAATTGTAAATTCAATTTTTATTTATTCCGGACTGGAATCGAACCTACACTTTTAGAATCGGTCAATGATGGAGAATTGAAGAATTTTAAGAATTTTTATTTTTAACGATTCCAAATCAAATTATAAATACAAGAAGAAAAAACAACCGTCTCATCCGGGGTTTGAAACCGGGACCTTCCGCTTGCCGGGCGACTGCTCTTACCACTGAGCTAACGAGACAGATGATTTTCCCTCCTGCACTTATCAATTTGTAATTAGCCTACTAAGCCACGTTGCTTTCAGCTGGCATTAACCAGTAACGATGAAAGCGCACAAATAAATTGTAAATTCAATTTTTATTTATTCCGGACTGGATTCGAACCTACACTTTTAGAATCGGTCAATGATGGAGAATTGAAGAATTTTAAGAATTTTTATTTTTAACGATTCCAAATCAAATTATAAATACAAGAAGAAAAAACGACCGTCTCATCCGGGGTTTGAAACCGGGACCTTCCGCTTGCCGGGCGACTGCTGTTACCACTGAGCTAACGAGACAGATGATTTTCCCTCCTGCACTTATCAATTTGTAATTAGCCTACTAAGCCACGTTGCTTTCAGCTGGCATTAACCAGTAACGATGAAAGCGCACAAATAAATTGTAAATTCAATTTTTATTTATTCCGGACTGGAATCGAACCTACACTTTTAGAATCGGTCAATGATGGAGAATTGAAGAATTTTAAGAATTTTTATTTTTAACGATTCCAAATCAAATTATAAATACAAGAAGAAAAAACAACCGTCTCATCCGGGGTTTGAAACCGGGACCTTCCGCTTGCCGGGCGACTGCTCTTACCACTGAGCTAACGAGACAGATGATTTTCCCTCCTGCACTTATCAATTTGTAATTAGCCTACTAAGCCACGTTGCTTTCAGCTGGCATTAACCAGTAACGATGAAAGCGCACAAATAAATTGTAAATTCAATTTTTATTTATTCCGGACTGGAATCGAACCTACACTTTTAGAATCGGTCAATGATGGAGAATTGAAGAATTTTAAGAATTTTTATTTTTAACGATTCCAAATCAAATTATAAATACAAGAAGAAAAAACAACCGTCTCATCCGGGGTTTGAAACCGGGACCTTCCGCTTGCCGGGCGACTGCTCTTACCACTGAGCTAACGAGACAGATGATTTTCCCTCCTGCACTTATCAATTTGTAATTAGCCTACTAAGCCACGTTGCTTTCAGCTGGCATTAACCAGTAACGATGAAAGCGCACAAATAAATTGTAAATTCAATTTTTATTTATTCCGGACTGGAATCGAACCTACACTTTTAGAATCGGTCAATGATGGAGAATTGAAGAATTTTAAGAATTTTTATTTTTAACGATTCCAAATCAAATTATAAATACAAGAAGAAAAAACAACCGTCTCATCCGGGGTTTGAAACCGGGACCTTCCGCTTGCCGGGCGACTGCTCTTACCACTGAGCTAACGAGACAGATGATTTTCCCTCCTGCACTTATCAATTTGTAATTAGCCTACTAAGCCACGTTGCTTTCAGCTGGCATTAACCAGTAACGATGAAAGCGCACAAATAAATTGTAAATTCAATTTTTATTTATTCCGGACTAGAATCGAACCTACACTTTTAGAATCGGTCAATGATGGAGAATTGAAGAATTTTAAGAATTTTTATTTTTAACGATTCCAAATCAAATTATAAATACAAGAAGAAAAAACAACCGTCTCATCCGGGGTTTGAAACCGGGACCTTCCGCTTGCCGGGCGACTGCTCTTACCACTGAGCTAACGAGACAGATGATTTTCCCTCCTGCACTTATCAATTTGTAATTAGCCTACTAAGCCACGTTGCTTTCAGCTGGCATTAACCAGTAACGATGAAAGCGCACAAATAAATTGTAAATTCAATTTTTATTTATTCCGGACTGGAATCGAACCTACACTTTTAGAATCGGTCAATGATGGAGAATTGAAGAATTTTAAGAATTTTTATTTTTAACGATTCCAAATCAAATTATAAATACAAGAAGAAAAAACAACCGTCTCATCCGGGGTTTGAAACCGGGACCTTCCGCTTGCCGGGCGACTGCTCTTACCACTGAGCTAACGAGACAGATGATTTTCCCTCCTGCACTTATCAATTGGTAATTAGCCTACTAAGCCACGTTGCTTTCAGCTGGCATTAACCAGTAACGATGAAAGCGCACAAATAAATTGTAAATTCAGTTTTTATTTATTCCGGACTGGAATCGAACCTACACTTTTAGAATCGGTCAATGATGGAGAATTGAAGAATTTTAAGAATTTTTATTTTTAACGATTCCAAATCAAATTATAAATACAAGAAGAAAAAACAACCGTCTCATCCGGGGTTTGAAACCGGGACCTTCCGCTTGCCGGGCGACTGCTCTTACCACTGAGCTAACGAGACAGATGATTTTCCCTCCTGCACTTATCAATTTGTAATTAGCCTACTAAGCCACGTTGCTTTCAGCTGGCATTAACCAGTAACGATGAAAGCGCACAAATAAATTGTAAATTCAATTTTTATTTATTCCGGACTGGAATCGAACCTACACTTTTAGAATCGGTCAATGATGGAGAATTGAAGAATTTTAAGAATTTTTATTTTTAACGATTCCAAATCAAATTATAAATACAAGAAGAAAAAACAACCGTCTCATCCGGGGTTTGAAACCGGGACCTTCCGCTTGCCGGGCGACTGCTCTTACCACTGAGCTAACGAGACAGATGATTTTCCCTCCTGCACTTATCAATTTGTAATTAGCCTACTAAGCCACGTTGCTTTCAGCTGGCATTAACCAGTAACGATGAAAGCGCACAAATAAATTGTAAATTCAATTTTTATTTATTCCGGACTGGAATCGAACCTACACTTTTAGAATCGGTCAATGATGGAGAATTGAAGAATTTTAAGAATTTTTATTTTTAACGATTCCAAATCAAATTATAAATACAAGAAGAAAAAACAACCGTCTCATCCGGGGTTTGAAACCGGGACCTTCCGCTTGCCGGGCGACTGCTCTTACCACTGAGCTAACGAGACAGATGATTTTCCCTCCTGCACTTATCAATTTGTAATTAGCCTACTAAGCCACGTTGCTTTCAGCTGGCATTAACCAGTAACGATGAAAGCGCACAAATAAATTGTAAATTCAGTTTATATTTATTCCGGACTGGAATCGAACCTACACTTTTAGAATCGGTCAATGATGGAGAATTGAAGAATTTTAAGAATTTTTATTTTTAACGATTCCAAATCAAATTATAAATACAAGAAGAAAAAACAACCGTCTCATCCGGGGTTTGAAACCGGGACCTTCCGCTTGCCGGGCGACTGCTCTTACCACTGAGCTAACGAGACAGATGATTTTCCCTCCTGCACTTATCAATTTGTAATTAGCCTACTAAGCCACGTTGCTTTCAGCTGGCATTAACCAGTAACGATGAAAGCGCACAAATAAATTGTAAATTCAATTTTTATTTATTCCGGACTGGAATCGAACCTACACTTTTAGAATCGGTCAATGATGGAGAATTGAAGAATTTTAAGAATTTTTATTTTTAACGATTCCAAATCAAATTATAAATACAAGAAGAAAAAACAACCGTCTCATCCGGGGTTTGAAACCGGGACCTTCCGCTTGCCGGGCGACTGCTCTTACCACTGAGCTAACGAGACAGATGATTTTCCCTCCTGCACTTATCAATTTGTAATTAGCCTACTAAGCCACGTTGCTTTCAGCTGGCATTAACCAGTAACGATGAAAGCGCACAAATAAATTGTAAATTCAATTTTTATTTATTCCGGACTGGAATCGAACCTACACTTTTAGAATCGGTCAATGATGGAGAATTGAAGAATTTTAAGAATTTTTATTTTTAACGATTCCAAATCAAATTATAAATACAAGAAGAAAAAACAACCGTCTCATCCGGGGTTTGAAACCGGGACCTTCCGCTTGCCGGGCGACTGCTCTTACCACTGAGCTAACGAGACAGATGATTTTCCCTCCTGCACTTATCAATTTGTAATCAGCCTACTAAGCCACGTTGCTTTCAGCTGGCATTAACCAGTAACGATGAAAGCGCACAAATAAATTGTAAATTCAATTTTTATTTATTCCGGACTGGAATCGAACCTACACTTTTAGAATCGGTCAATGATGGAGAATTGAAGAATTTTAAGAATTTTTATTTTTAACGATTCCAAATCAAATTATAAATACAAGAAGAAAAAACAACCGTCTCATCCGGGGTTTGAAACCGGGACCTTCCGCTTGCCGAGCGACTGCTCTTACCACTGAGCTAACGAGACAGATGATTTTCCCTCCTGCACTTATCAATTTGTAATTAGCCTACTAAGCCACGTTGCTTTCAGCTGGCATTAACCAGTAACGATGAAAGCGCACAAATAAATTGTAAATTCAATTTTTATTTATTCCGGACTGGAATCGAACCTACACTTTTAGAATCGGTCAATGATGGAGAATTGAAGAATTTTAAGAATTTTTATTTTTAACGATTCCAAATCAAATTATAAATACAAGAAGAAAAAACAACCGTCTCATCCGGGGTTTGAAACCGGGACCTTCCGCTTGCCGGGCGACTGCTCTTACCACTGAGCTAACGAGACAGATGATTTTCCCTCCTGCACTTATCAATTTGTAATTAGCCTACTAAGCCACGTTGCTTTCAGCTGGCATTAACCAGTAACGATGAAAGCGCACAAATAAATTGTAAATTCAATTTTTATTTATTCCGGACTGGAATCGAACCTACACTTTTAGAATCGGTCAATGATGGAGAATTGAAGAATTTTAAGAATTTTTATTTTTAACGATTCCAAATCAAATTATAAATACAAGAAGAAAAAACAACCGTCTCATCCGGGGTTTGAAACCGGGACCTTCCGCTTGCCGGGCGACTGCTCTTACCACTGAGCTAACGAGACAGATGATTTTCCCTCCTGCACTTATCAATTTGTAATTAGCCTACTAAGCCACGTTGCTTTCAGCTGGCATTAACCAGTAACGATGAAAGCGCACAAATAAATTGTAAATTCAATTTTTATTTATTCCGGACTGGAATCGAACCTACACTTTTAGAATCGGTCAATGATGGAGAATTGAAGAATTTTAAGAATTTTTATTTTTAACGATTCCAAATCAAATTATAAATACAAGAAGAAAAAACAACCGTCTCATCCGGGGTTTGAAACCGGGACCTTCCGCTTGCCGGGCGACTGCTCTTACCACTGAGCTAACGAGACAGATGATTTTCCCTCCTGCACTTATCAATTTGTAATTAGCCTACTAAGCCACGTTGCTTTCAGCTGGCATTAACCAGTAACGATGAAAGCGCACAAATAAATTGTAAATTCAATTTTTATTTATTCCGGACTGGAATCGAACCTACACTTTTAGAATCGGTCAATGATGGAGAATTGAAGAATTTTAAGAATTTTTATTTTTAACGATTCCAAATCAAATTATAAATACAAGAAGAAAAACAACCGTCTCATCCGGGGTTTGAAACCGGGACCTTCCGCTTGCCGGGCGACTGCTCTTACCACTGAGCTAACGAGACAGATGATTTTCCCTCCTGCACTTATCAATTTGTAATTAGCCTACTAAGCCACGTTGCTTTCAGCTGGCATTAACCAGTAACGATGAAAGCGCACAAATAAATTGTAAATTCAATTTTTATTTATTCCGGACTGGATTCGAACCTACACTTTTAGAATCGGTCAATGATGGAGAATTGAAGAATTTTAAGAATTTTTATTTTTAACGATTCCAAATCAAATTATAAATACAAGAAGAAAAAACGACCGTCTCATCCGGGGTTTGAAACCGGGACCTTCCGCTTGCCGGGCGACTGCTGTTACCACTGAGCTAACGAGACAGATGATTTTCCCTCCTGCACTTATCATTTTGTAATTAGCCTACTAACCCACGTTGCTTTCAGCTGGCATTAACCAGTAACGATGAAAGCGCACAAATAAATTGTAAATTCAATTTTTATTTATTCCGGACTGGAATCGAACCTACACTTTTAGAATCGGTCAATGATGGAGAATTGAAGAATTTTAAGAATTTTTATTTTTAACGATTCCAAATCAAATTATAAATACAAGAAGAAAAAACAACCGTCTCATCCGGGGTTTGAAACCGGGACCTTCCGCTTGCCGGGCGACTGCTCTTACCACTGAGCTAACGAGACAGATGATTTTCCCTCCTGCACTTATCAATTTGTAATTAGCCTACTAAGCCACGTTGCTTTCAGCTGGCATTAACCAGTAACGATGAAAGCGCACAAATAAATTGTAAATTCAATTTTTATTTATTCCGGACTGGAATCGAACCTACACTTTTAGAATCGGTCAATGATGGAGAATTGAAGAATTTTAAGAATTTTTATTTTTAACGATTCCAAATCAAATTATAAATACAAGAAGAAAAAACAACCGTCTCATCCGGGGTTTGAAACCGGGACCTTCCGCTTGCCGGGCGACTGCTCTTACCACTGAGCTAACGAGACAGATGATTTTCCCTCCTGCACTTATCAATTTGTAATTAGCCTACTAAGCCACGTTGCTTTCAGCTGGCATTAACCAGTAACGATGAAAGCGCACAAATAAATTGTAAATTCAATTTTTATTTATTCCGGACTGGAATCGAACCTACACTTTTAGAATCGGTCAATGATGGAGAATTGAAGAATTTTAAGAATTTTTATTTTTAACGATTCCAAATCAAATTATAAATACAAGAAGAAAAAACAACCGTCTCATCCGGGGTTTGAAACCGGGACCTTCCGCTTGCCGGGCGACTGCTCTTACCACTGAGCTAACGAGACAGATGATTTTCCCTCCTGCACTTATCAATTTGTAATTAGCCTACTAAGCCACGTTGCTTTCAGCTGGCATTAACCAGTAACGATGAAAGCGCACAAATAAATTGTAAATTCAGTTTTTATTTATTCCGGACTGGAATCGAACCTACACTTTTAGAATCGGTCAATGATGGAGAATTGAAGAATTTTAAGAATTTTTATTTTTAACGATTCCAAATCAAATTATAAATACAAGAAGAAAAAACAACCGTCTCATCCGGGGTTTGAAACCGGGACCTTCCGCTTGCCGGGCGACTGCTCTTACCACTGAGCTAACGAGACAGATGATTTTCCCTCCTGCACTTATCAATTTGTAATTAGCCTACTAAGCCACGTTGCTTTCAGCTGGCATTAACCAGTAACGATGAAAGCGCACAAATAAATTGTAAATTCAATTTTTATTTATTCCGGACTGGAATCGAACCTACACTTTTAGAATCGGTCAATGATGGAGAATTGAAGAATTTTAAGAATTTTTATTTTTAACGATTCCAAATCAAATTATAAATACAAGAAGAAAAAACACCGTCTCATCCGGGGTTTGAAACCGGGACCTTCCGCTTGCCGGGCGACTGCTCTTACCACTGAGCTAACGAGACAGATGATTTTCCCTCCTGCACTTATCAATTTGTAATTAGCCTACTAAGCCACGTTGCTTTCAGCTGGCATTAACCAGTAACGATGAAAGCGCACAAATAAATTGTAAATTCAATTTTTATTTATTCCGGACTGGAATCGAACCTACACTTTTAGAATCGGTCAATGATGGAGAATTGAAGAATTTTAAGAATTTTTATTTTTAACGATTCCAAATCAAATTATAAATACAAGAAGAAAAAACAACCGTCTCATCCGGGGTTTGAAACCGGGACCTTCCGCTTGCCGGGCGACTGCTCTTACCACTGAGCTAACGAGACAGATGATTTTCCCTCCTGCACTTATCAATTTGTAATTAGCCTACTAAGCCACGTTGCTTTCAGCTGGCATTAACCAGTAACGATGAAAGCGCACAAATAAATTGTAAATTCAATTTTTATTTATTCCGGACTGGAATCGAACCTACACTTTTAGAATCGGTCAATGATGGAGAATTGAAGAATTTTAAGAATTTTTATTTTTAACGATTCCAAATCAAATTATAAATACAAGAAGAAAAAACAACCGTCTCATCCGGGGTTTGAAACCGGGACCTTCCGCTTGCCGGGCGACTGCTCTTACCACTGAGCTAACGAGACAGATGATTTTCCCTCCTGCACTTATCAATTTGTAATTAGCCTACTAAGCCACGTTGCTTTCAGCTGGCATTAACCAGTAACGATGAAAGCGCACAAATAAATTGTAAATTCAATTTTTATTTATTCCGGACTGGAATCGAACCTACACTTTTAGAATCGGTCAATGATGGAGAATTGAAGAATTTTAAGAATTTTTATTTTTAACGATTCCAAATCAAATTATAAATACAAGAAAAAACAACCGTCTCATCCGGGGTTTGAAACCGGGACCTTCCGCTTGCCGGGCGACTGCTCTTACCACTGAGCTAACGAGACAGATGATTTTCCCTCCTGCACTTATCAATTTGTAATTAGCCTACTAAGCCACGTTGCTTTCAGCTGGCATTAACCAGTAACGATGAAAGCGCACAAATAAATTGTAAATTCAGTTTTTATTTATTCCGGACTGGAATCGAACCTACACTTTTAGAATCGGTCAATGATGGAGAATTGAAGAATTTTAAGAATTTTTATTTTTAACGATTCCAAATCAAATTATAAATACAAGAAGAAAAAACAACCGTCTCATCCGGGGTTTGAAACCGGGACCTTCCGCTTGCCGGGCGACTGCTCTTACCACTGAGCTAACGAGACAGATGATTTTCCCTCCTGCACTTATCAATTTGTAATTAGCCTACTAAGCCACGTTGCTTTCAGCTGGCATTAACCAGTAACGATGAAAGCGCACAAATAAATTGTAAATTCAATTTTTATTTATTCCGGACTGGAATCGAACCTACACTTTTAGAATCGGTCAATGATGGAGAATTGAAGAATTTTAAGAATTTTTATTTTTAACGATTCCAAATCAAATTATAAATACAAGAAGAAAAAACAACCGTCTCATCCGGGGTTTGAAACCGGGACCTTCCGCTTGCCGGGCGACTGCTCTTACCACTGAGCTAACGAGACAGATGATTTTCCCTCCTGCACTTATCAATTTGTAATTAGCCTACTAAGCCACGTTGCTTTCAGCTGGCATTAACCAGTAACGATGAAAGCGCACAAATAAATTGTAAATTCAATTTTTATTTATTCCGGACTGGAATCGAACCTACACTTTTAGAATCGGTCAATGATGGAGAATTGAAGAATTTTAAGAATTTTTATTTTTAACGATTCCAAATCAAATTATAAATACAAGAAGAAAAAACAACCGTCTCATCCGGGGTTTGAAACCGGGACCTTCCGCTTGCCGGGCGATTGCTCTTACCACTGAGCTAACGAGACAGATGATTTTCCCTCCTGCACTTATCAATTTGTAATCAGCCTACTAAGCCACGTTGCTTTCAGCTGGCATTAACCAGTAACGATGAAAGCGCACAAATAAATTGTAAATTCAATTTTTATTTATTCCGGACTGGAATCGAACCTACACTTTTAGAATCGGTCAATGATGGAGAATTGAAGAATTTTAAGAATTTTTATTTTTAACGATTCCAAATCAAATTATAAATACAAGAAGAAAAAACAACCGTCTCATCCGGGGTTTGAAACCGGGACCTTCCGCTTGCCGAGCGACTGCTCTTACCACTGAGCTAACGAGACAGATGATTTTCCCTCCTGCACTTATCAATTTGTAATTAGCCTACTAAGCCACGTTGCTTTCAGCTGGCATTAACCAGTAACGATGAAAGCGCACAAATAAATTGTAAATTCAATTTTTATTTATTCCGGACTGGAATCGAACCTACACTTTTAGAATCGGTCAATGATGGAGAATTGAAGAATTTTAAGAATTTTTATTTTTAACGATTCCAAATCAAATTATAAATACAAGAAGAAAAAACAACCGTCTCATCCGGGGTTTGAAACCGGGACCTTCCGCTTGCCGGGCGACTGCTCTTACCACTGAGCTAACGAGACAGATGATTTTCCCTCCTGCACTTATCAATTTGTAATTAGCCTACTAAGCCACGTTGCTTTCAGCTGGCATTAACCAGTAACGATGAAAGCGCACAAATAAATTGTAAATTCAATTTTTATTTATTCCGGACTGGAATCGAACCTACACTTTTAGAATCGGTCAATGATGGAGAATTGAAGAATTTTAAGAATTTTTATTTTTAACGATTCCAAATCAAATTATAAATACAAGAAGAAAAAACAACCGTCTCATCCGGGGTTTGAAACCGGGACCTTCCGCTTGCCGGGCGACTGCTCTTACCACTGAGCTAACGAGACGGATGATTTCCCCTCCTGCACTTATCAATTTGTAATTAGCCTACTAAGCCACGTTGCTTTCAGCTGGCATTAACCAGTAACGATGAAAGCGCACAAATAAATTGTAAATTCAATTTTTATTTATTCCGGACTGGAATCGAACCTACACTTTTAGAATCGGTCAATGATGGAGAATTGAAGAATTTTAAGAATTTTTATTTTTAACGATTCCAAATCAAATTATAAATACAAGAAGAAAAAACAACCGTCTCATCCGGGGTTTGAAACCGGGACCTTCCGCTTGCCGGGCGACTGCTCTTACCACTGAGCTAACGAGACAGATGATTTTCCCTCCTGCACTTATCAATTTGTAATTAGCCTACTAAGCCACGTTGCTTTCAGCTGGCATTAACCAGTAACGATGAAAGCGCACAAATAAATTGTAAATTCAATTTTTATTTATTCCGGACTGGAATCGAACCTACACTTTTAGAATCGGTCAATGATGGAGAATTGAAGAATTTTAAGAATTTTTATTTTTAACGATTCCAAATCAAATTATAAATACAAGAAGAAAAAACAACCGTCTCATCCGGGGTTTGAAACCGGGACCTTCCGCTTGCCGGGCGACTGCTCTTACCACTGAGCTAACGAGACAGATGATTTTCCCTCCTGCACTTATCAATTTGTAATTAGCCTACTAAGCCACGTTGCTTTCAGCTGGCATTAACCAGTAACGATGAAAGCGCACAAATAAATTGTAAATTCAATTTTTATTTATTCCGGACTGGAATCGAACCTACACTTTTAGAATCGGTCAATGATGGAGAATTGAAGAATTTTAAGAATTTTTATTTTTAACGATTCCAAATCAAATTATAAATACAAGAAGAAAAAACAACCGTCTCATCCGGGGTTTGAAACCGGGACCTTCCGCTTGCCGGGCGACTGCTCTTACCACTGAGCTAACGAGACAGATGATTTTCCCTCCTGCACTTATCAATTTGTAATTAGCCTACTAAGCCACGTTGCTTTCAGCTGGCATTAACCAGTAACGATGAAAGCGCACAAATAAATTGTAAATTCAATTTTTATTTATTCCGGACTGGAATCGAGCCGACACTTTTAGAATCGGTCAATGATGGAGAATTGAAGAATTTTAAGAATTTTTATTTTTAATGATTCCAAATCAAATTATAAATACAAGAAGAAAAAACAACCGTCTCATCCGGGGTTTGAAACCGGGACCTTCCGCTTGCCGGGCGACTGCTCTTACCACTGAGCTAACGAGACAGATGATTTTCCCTCCTGCATTTATCAATTTGTAATTAGCCTACTAAGCCACGTTGCTTTCAGCTGACATTAACCAGTAACGATGAAAGCGCACAAATAAATTGTAAATTCAATTTTTATTTATTCCGGACTGGAATCGAACCTACACTTTTAGAATCGGTCAATGATGGAGAATTGAAGAATTTTAAGAATTTTTATTTTTAACGATTCCAAATCAAATTATAAATACAAGAAGAAAACACAACAGTCTCATCCGGATGATTTTCCCTCCTGCACTTATCAATTTGTAATTAGCCTACTAAGCCACGTTGCTTTCAGCTGGCATTAACCAGTAACGTTGAAAGCGCACAAATAAATTGTAAATTCAATTTTTATTTATTCCGGACTGGAATCGAACCTACACTTTTAGAATCGGTCAATGATGGAGAATTGAAGAATTTTAAGAATTTTTATTTTTAACGATTCCAAATCAAATTATAAATACAAGAAGAAAAAACAACCGTCTCATCCGGGGTTTGAAACCGGGACCTTCCACTTGCCGGGCGACTGCTCTTACCACTGAGCTAACGAGACAGATGATTTTCCCTCCTGCACTTATCAATTTGTAATTAGCCTACTAAGCCACGTTGCTTTCAGCTGGCATTAACCAGTAACGATGAAAGCGCACAAATAAATTGTAAATTCAATTTTTATTTATTCCGGACTGGAATCGAACCTACACTTTTAGAATCGGTCAATGATGGAGAATTGAAGAATTTTAAGAGTTTTTATTTTTAACGATTCCAAATCAAATTATAAATACAAGAAGAAAAACAACCGTCTCATCCGGGGTTTGAAACCGGGACCTTCCGCTTGCCGGGCGACTGCTCTTACCACTGAGCTAACGAGACAGATGATTTTCCCTCCTGCACTTATCAATTTGTAATTAGCCTACTAAGCCACGTTGCTTTCAGCTGGCATTAACCAGTAACGATGAAAGCGCACAAATAAATTGTAAATTCAATTTTTATTTATTCCGGACTGGAATCGAACCTACACTTTTAGAATCGGTCAATGATGGAGAATTGAAGAATTTTAAGAATTTTTATTTTTAACGATTCCAAATCAAATTATAAATACAAGAAGAAAAACAACCGTCTCATCCGGGGTTTGAAACCGGGACCTTCCGCTTGCCGGGCGACTGCTCTTACCACTGAGCTAACGAGACAGATGATTTTTCCTCCTGCACTTATCAATTTGTAATTAGCCTACTAAGCCACGTTGCTTTCAGCTGGCATTAACCAGTAACGATGAAAGCGCACAAATAAATTGTAAATTCAATTTTTATTTATTCCGGACTGGAATCGAACCTACACTTTTAGAATCGGTCAATGATGGAGAATTGAAGAATTTTAAGAATTTTTATTTTTAACGATTCCAAATCAAATTATAAATACAAGAAGAAAAAACAACCGTCTCATCCGGGGTTTGAAACCGGGACCTTCCGCTTGCCGGGCGACTGCTCTTACCACTGAGCTAACGAGACAGATGATTTTCCCTCCTGCACTTATCAATTTGTAATTAGCCTACTAAGCCACGTTGCTTTCAGCTGGCATTAACCAGTAACGATGAAAGCGCACAAATAAATTGTAAATTCAATTTTTATTTATTCCGGACTGGAATCGATACACTTTTAGAATCGGTCAATGATGGAGAATTGAAGAATTTTAAGAATTTTTATTTTTAACGATTCCAAATCAAATTATAAATACAAGAAGAAAAAACAACCGTCTCATCCGGGGTTTGAAACCGGGACCTTCCGCTTGCCGGGCGACTGCTCTTACCACTGAGCTAACGAGACAGATGATTTTGCCTCCTGCACTTATCAATTTGTAATTAGCCTACTAAGCCACGTTGCTTTCAGCTGGCATTAACCAGTAACGATGAAAGCGCACAAATAAATTGTAAATTCAATTTTTATTTATTCCGGACTGGAATCGAACCTACACTTTTAGAATCGGTCAATGATGGAGAATTGACGAATTTTAAGAATTTTTATTTTTAACGATTCCAAATCAAATTATAAATACAAGAAGAAAACACAACCGTCTCATCCGGATGATTTTCCCTCCTGCACTTATCAATTTGTAATTAGCCTACTAAGCCACGTTGCTTTCAGCTGGCATTAACCAGTAACGATGAAAGCGCACAAATAAATTGTAAATTCAATTTTTATTTATTCCGGACTGGAATCGAACCTACACTTTTAGAATCGGTCAATGATGGAGAATTGAAGAATTTTAAGAATTTTTATTTTTAACGATTCCAAATCAAATTATAAATACAAGAAGAAAAACAACCGTCTCATCCGGGGTTTGAAACCGGGACCTTCCGCTTGCCGGGCGACTGCTCTTACCACTGAGCTAACGAGACAGATCATTTTCCCTCCTGCACTTATCAATTTGTAATTAGCCTACTAAGCCACGTTGCTTTCAGCTGGCATTAACCAGTAACGATGAAAGCGCACAAATAAATTGTAAATTCAATTTTTATTTATTCCGGACTGGAATCGAACCTACACTTTTAGAATCGGTCAATGATGGAGAATTGAAGAATTTTAAGAATTTTTATTTTTAACGATTCCAAATCAAATTATAAATACAAGAAGAAAAACAACCGTCTCATCCGGGGTTTGAAACCGGGACCTTCCGCTTGCCGGGCGACTGCTCTTACCACTGAGCTAACGAGACAGATGATTTTCCCTCCTGCACTTATCAATTTGTAATTAGCCTACTAAGCCACGTTGCTTTCAGCTGGCATTAACCAGTAACGATGAAAGCGCACAAATAAATTGTAAATTCAATTTTTATTTATTCCGGACTGGAATCGAACCTACACTTTTAGAATCGGTCAATGATGGAGAATTGAAGAATTTTAAGAATTTTTATTTTTAACGATTCCAAATCAAATTATAAATACAAGAAGAAAAACAACCGTCTCATCCGGGGTTTGAAACCGGGACCTTCCGCTTGCCGGGCGACTGCTCTTACCACTGAGCTAACGAGACAGATGATTTTCCCTCCTGCACTTATCAATTTGTAATTAGCCTACTAAGCCACGTTGCTTTCAGCTGGCATTAACCAGTAACGATGAAAGCGCACAAATAAATTGTAAATTCAATTTTTATTTATTCCGGACTGGAATCGAACCTACACTTTTAGAATCGGTCAATGATGGAGAATTGAAGAATTTTAAGAATTTTTATTTTTAACGATTCCAAATCAAATTATAAATACAAGAAGAAAAAACAACCGTCTCATCCGGGGTTTGAAACCGGGACCTTCCGCTTGCCGGGCGACTGCTCTTACCACTGAGCTAACGAGACAGATGATTTTCCCTCCTGCACTTATCAATTTGTAATTAGCCTACTAAGCCACGTTGCTTTCAGATGGCATTAACCAGTAACGATGAAAGCGCACAAATAAATTGTAAATTCAATTTTTATTTATTCCGGACTGGAATCGAACCTACACTTTTAGAATCGGTCAATGATGGAGAATTGAAGAATTTTAAGAATTTTTATTTTTAACGATTCCAAATCAAATTATAAATACAAGAAGAAAAAACAACCGTCTCATCCGTGGTTTGAAACCGGGACCTTCCGCTTGCCGGGCGACTGCTCTTACCACTGAGCTAACGAGACAGATGATTTTCCCTCCTGCACTTATCAATTTGTAATTAGCCTACTAAGCCACGTTGCTTTCAGCTGGCATTAACCAGTAACGATGAAAGCGCACAAATAAATTGTAAATTCAATTTTTATTTATTCCGGACTGGAATCGAACCTACACTTTTAGAATCGGTCAATGATGGAGAATTGAAGAATTTTAAGAATTTTTATTTTTAACGATTCCAAATCAAATTATAAATACAAGAAGAAAAAACAACCGTCTTATCCGGGGTTTGAAACCGGGACCTTCCGTTTGCCGGGAGACTGCTCTTACCACTGAGCTAACGAGACAGATGATTTTCGCTCCTGCACTTATCAATTTGTAATTAGCCTACTAAGCCACGTTGCTTTCAGCTGGCATTAACCAGTAACGATGAAAGCGCACAAATAAATTGTAAATTCAATTTTTATTTATTCCGGACTGGAATCGAACCTACACTTTTAGAATCGGTCAATGATGGAGAATTGAAGAATTTTAAGAATTTTTATTTTTAACGATTCCAAATCAAATTATAAATACAAGAAGAAAAAACAACCGTCTCGTCCGGGGTTTGAAACCGGGACCTTCCGCTTGCCGGGCGACTGCTCTTACCACTGAGCTAACGAGACAGATGATTTTCCCTCCTGCACTTATCAATTTGTAATTAGCCTACTAAGCCACGTTGCTTTCAGCTGGCATTAACCAGTAACGATGAAAGCGCACAAATAAATTGTAAATTCAATTTTTATTTATTCCGGACTGGATTCGAACCTACACTTTTAGAATCGGTCAATGATGGAGAATTGAAGAATTTTAAGAATTTTTATTTTTAACGATTCCAAATCAAATTATAAATACAAGAAGAAAAAACAACCGTCTCGTCCGGGGTTTGAAACCGGGACCTTCCGCTTGCCGGGCGACTGCTCTTACCACTGAGCTAACGAGACAGATGATTTTCCCTCCTGCACTTATCAATTTGTAATTAGCCTACTAAGCCACGTTGCTTTCAGCTGGCATTAACCAGTAACGATGAAAGCGCACAAATAAATTGTAAATTCAATTTTTATTTATTCCGGACTGGAATCGAACCTACACTTTTAGAATCGGTCAATGATGGAGAATTGAAGAATTTTAAGAATTTTTATTTTTAATGATTCCAAATCAAATTATAAATACAAGAAGAAAAAACAACCGTCTCATCCGGGGTTTGAAACCGGGACCTTCCGCTTGCCGGGCGACTGCTCTTACCACTGAGCTAACGAGACAGATGATTTTCCCTCCTGCACTTATCAATTTGTAATTAGCCTACTAAGCCACGTTGCTTTCAGCTGGCATTAACCAGTAACGATGAAAGCGCACAAATAAATTGTAAATTCAATTTTTATTTATTCCGGACTGGATTCGAACCTACACTTTTAGAATCGGTCAATGATGGAGAATTGAAGAATTTTAAGAATTTTTATTTTTAACGATTCCAAATCAAATTATAAATACAAGAAGAAAAAACAACCGTCTCGTCCGGGGTTTGAAACCGGGACCTTCCGCTTGCCGGGCGACTGCTCTTACCACTGAGCTAACGAGACAGATGATTTTCCCTCCTGCACTTATCAATTTGTAATTAGCCTACTAAGCCACGTTGCTTTCAGCTGGCATTAACCAGTAACGATGAAAGCGCACAAATAAATTGTAAATTCAATTTTTATTTATTCCGGACTGGAATCGAACCTACACTTTTAGAATCGGTCAATGATGGAGAATTGAAGAATTTTAAGAATTTTTATTTTTAATGATTCCAAATCAAATTATAAATACAAGAAGAAAAAACAACCGTCTCATCCGGGGTTTGAAACCGGGACCTTCCGCTTGCCGGGCGACTGCTCTTACCACTGAGCTAACGAGACAGATGATTTTCCCTCCTGCACTTATCAATTTGTAATTAGCCTACAAAGCCACGTTGCTTTCAGCTGGCATTAACCAGTAACGATGAAAGCGCACAAATAAATTGTAAATTCAATTTTTATTTATTCCGGACTGGAATCGAACCTACACTTTTAGAATCGGTCAATGATGGAGAATTGAAGAATTTTAAGAATTTTTATTTTTAATGATTCCAAATCAAATTATAAATACAAGAAGAAAAAACAACCGTCTCATCCGGGGTTTGAAACCGGGACCTTCCGCTTGCCGGGCGACTGCTCTTACCACTGAGCTAACGAGACAGATGATTTTCCCTCCTGCACTTATCAATTTGTAATTAGCCTACAAAGCCACGTTGCTTTCAGCTGGCATTAACCAGTAACGATGAAAGCGCACAAATAAATTGTAAATTCAATTTTTATTTATTCCGGACTGGAATCGAACCTACACTTTTAGAATCGGTCAATGATGGAGAATTGAAGAATTTTAAGAATTTTTATTTTTAATGATTCCAAATCAAATTATAAATACAACAAGAAAAAACAACCGTCTCATCCGGGGTTTGAAACCGGGACCTTCCGCTTGCCGGGCGACTGCTCTTACCACTGAGCTAACGAGACAGATGATTTTCCCTCCTGCACTTATCAATTTGTAATTAGCCTACAAAGCCACGTTGCTTTCAGCTGGCATTAACCAGTAACGATGAAAGCGCACAAATAAATTGTAAATTCAATTTTTATTTATTCCGGACTGGAATCGAACCTACACTTTTAGAATCGGTTAATGATGGAGAATTGAAGAATTTCAAGAATTTTTATTTTTAACGATTCCAAATCAAATTATAAATACAAGAAGAAAAAACAACCGTCTCATCCGGGGTTTGAAACCGGGACCTTCCTCTTGCCGGGCGACTGCTCTTACCACTGAGCTAACGAGACAGATGATTTTCCCTCCTGCACTTATCAATTTGTAATTAGCCTACTAAGCCACGTTGCTTTCAGCTGGCATTAACCAGTAACGATGAAAGCGCACAAATAAATTGTAAATTCAATTTTTATTTATTCCGGACTGGAATCGAACCTACACTTTTAGAATCGGTCAATGATGGAGAATTGAAGAATTTTAAGAATTTTTATTTTTAACGATTCCAAATCAAATTATAAATACAAGAAGAAAAAACAACCGTCTCATCCGTGGTTTGAAACCGGGACCTTCCGCTTGCCGGGCGACTGCTCTTACCACTGAGCTAACGAGACAGATGATTTTCCCTCCTGCACTTATCAATTTGTAATTAGCCTACTAAGCCACGTTGCTTTCAGCTGGCATTAACCAGTAACGATGAAAGCGCACAAATAAATTGTAAATTCAATTTTTATTTATTCCGGACTGGAATCGAACCTACACTTTTAGAATCGGTCAATGATGGAGAATTGAAGAATTTTAAGAATTTTTATTTTTAACGATTCCAAATCAAATTATAAATACAAGAAGAAAAAACAACCGTCTTATCCGGGGTTTGAAACCGGGACCTTCCGTTTGCCGGGAGACTGCTCTTACCACTGAGCTAACGAGACAGATGATTTTCGCTCCTGCACTTATCAATTTGTAATTAGCCTACTAAGCCACGTTGCTTTCAGCTGGCATTAACCAGTAACGATGAAAGCGCACAAATAAATTGTAAATTCAATTTTTATTTATTCCGGACTGGAATCGAACCTACACTTTTAGAATCGGTCAATGATGGAGAATTGAAGAATTATAAGAATTTTTATTTTTAACGATTCCAAATCAAATTATAAATACAAGAAGAAAAAACAACCGTCTCATCCGGGGTTTGAAACCGGGACCTTCCGCTTGCCGGGCGACTGCTCTTACCACTGAGCTAACGAGACAGATGATTTTCCCTCCTGCACTTATCAATTTGTAATTAGCCTACAAAGCCACGTTGCTTTCAGCTGGCATTAACCAGTAACGATGAAAGCGCACAAATAAATTGTAAATTCAATTTTTATTTATTCCGGACTGGAATCGAACCTACACTTTTAGAATCGGTTAATGATGGAGAATTGAAGAATTTCAAGAATTTTTATTTTTAACGATTCCAAATCAAATTATAAATACAAGAAGAAAAAACAACCGTCTCATCCGGGGTTTGAAACCGGGACCTTCCTCTTGCCGGGCGACTGCTCTTACCACTGAGCTAACGAGACAGATGATTTTCCCTCCTGCACTTATCAATTTGTAATTAGCCTACTAAGCCACGTTGCTTTCAGCTGGCATTAACCAGTAACGATGAAAGCGCACAAATAAATTGTAAATTCAATTTTTATTTATTCCGGACTGGAATCGAACCTACACTTTTAGAATCGGTCAATGATGGAGAATTGAAGAATTTTAAGAATTTTTATTTTTAACGATTCCAAATCAAATTATAAATACAAGAAGAAAAAACAATCGTCTCATCCGGGGTTTGAAACCGGGACCTTCCGCTTGCCGGGCGACTGCTCTTACCACTGAGCTAACGAGACAGATGATTTTCCCTCCTGCACTTATCAATTTGTAATTAGCCTACTAAGCCACGTTGCTTTCAGCTGGCATTAACCAGTAACGATGAAAGCGCACAAATAAATTGTAAATTCAATTTTTATTTATTCCGGACTGGATTCGAACCTACACTTTTAGAATCGGTCAATGATGGAGAATTGAAGAATTTTAAGAATTTTTATTTTTAACGATTCCAAATCAAATTATAAATACAAGAAGAAAAAACAACCGTCTCGTCCGGGGTTTGAAACCGGGACCTTCCGCTTGCCGGGCGACTGCTCTTACCACTGAGCTAACGAGACAGATGATTTTCCCTCCTGCACTTATCAATTTGTAATTAGCCTACTAAGCCACGTTGCTTTCAGCTGGCATTAACCAGTAACGATGAAAGCGCACAAATAAATTGTAAATTCAATTTTTATTTATTCCGGACTGGAATCGAACCTACACTTTTAGAATCGGTCAATGATGGAGAATTGAAGAATTTTAAGAATTTTTATTTTTAATGATTCCAAATCAAATTATAAATACAAGAAGAAAAAACAACCGTCTCATCCGGGGTTTGAAACCGGGACCTTCCGCTTGCCGGGCGACTGCTCTTACCACTGAGCTAACGAGACAGATGATTTTCCCTCCTGCACTTATCAATTTGTAATTAGCCTACTAAGCCACGTTGCTTTCAGCTGGCATTAACCAGTAACGATGAAAGCGCACAAATAAATTGTAAATTCAATTTTTATTTATTCCGGACTGGAATCGAACCTACACTTTTAGAATCGGTTAATGATGGAGAATTGAAGAATTTCAAGAATTTTTATTTTTAACGATTCCAAATCAAATTATAAATACAAGAAGAAAAAACAACCGTCTCATCCGGGGTTTGAAACCGGGACCTTCCTCTTGCCGGGCGACTGCTCTTACCACTGAGCTAACGAGACAGATGATTTTCCCTCCTGCACTTATCAATTTGTAATTAGCCTACTAAGCCACGTTGCTTTCAGCTGGCATTAACCAGTAACGATGAAAGCGCACAAATAAATTGTAAATTCAATTTTTATTTATTCCGGACTGGAATCGAACCTACACTTTTAGAATCGGTCAATGATGGAGAATTGAAGAATTTTAAGAATTTTTATTTTTAACGATTCCAAATCAAATTATAAATACAAGAAGAAAAAACAATCGTCTCATCCGGGGTTTGAAACCGGGACCTTCCGCTTGCCGGGCGACTGCTCTTACCACTGAGCTAACGAGACAGATGATTTTCCCTCCTGCACTTATCAATTTGTAATTAGCCTACTAAGCCACGTTGCTTTCAGCTGGCATTAACCAGTAACGATGAAAGCGCACAAATAAATTGTAAATTCAATTTTTATTTATTCCGGACTGGATTCGAACCTACACTTTTAGAATCGGTCAATGATGGAGAATTGAAGAATTTTAAGAATTTTTATTTTTAACGATTCCAAATCAAATTATAAATACAAGAAGAAAAAACAACCGTCTCGTCCGGGGTTTGAAACCGGGACCTTCCGCTTGCCGGGCGACTGCTCTTACCACTGAGCTAACGAGACAGATGATTTTCCCTCCTGCACTTATCAATTTGTAATTAGCCTACTAAGCCACGTTGCTTTCAGCTGGCATTAACCAGTAACGATGAAAGCGCACAAATAAATTGTAAATTCAATTTTTATTTATTCCGGACTGGAATCGAACCTACACTTTTAGAATCGGTCAATGATGGAGAATTGAAGAATTTTAAGAATTTTTATTTTTAATGATTCCAAATCAAATTATAAATACAAGAAGAAAAAACAACCGTCTCATCCGGGGTTTGAAACCGGGACCTTCCGCTTGCCGGGCGACTGCTCTTACCACTGAGCTAACGAGACAGATGATTTTCCCTCCTGCACTTATCAATTTGTAATTAGCCTACTAAGCCACGTTGCTTTCAGCTGGCATTAACCAGTAACGATGAAAGCGCACAAATAAATTGTAAATTCAATTTTTATTTATTCCGGACTGGAATCGAACCTACACTTTTAGAATCGGTCAATGATGGAGAATTGAAGAATTTTAAGAATTTTTATTTTTAACGATTCCAAATCAAATTATAAATACAAGAAGAAAACACAACCGTCTCATCCGGGGTTTGAAACCGGGACCTTCCGCTTGCCGGGCGACTGCTCTTACCACTGAGCTAACGAGACAGATGATTTTCCCTCCTGCACTTATCAATTTGTAATTAGCCTACTAAGCCACGTTGCTTTCAGCTGGCATTAACCAGTAACGATGAAAGCGCACAAATAAATTGTAAATTCAATTTTTATTTATTCCGGACTGGAATCGAACCTACACTTTTAGAATCGGTCAATGATGGAGAATTGAAGAATTTTAAGAATTTTTATTTTTAACGATTCCAAATCAAATTATAAATACAAGAAGAAAAACAAGCGTCTCAGCCGGGGTTTGAAACCGGGACCTTCCGCTTGCCGGGCGACTGCTCTTACCACTGAGCTAACGAGACAGATGATTTTCCCTCCTGCACTTATCAATTTGTAATTAGCCTACTAAGCCACGTTGCTTTCAGCTGGCATTAACCAGTAACGATGAAAGCGCACAAATAAATTGTAAATTCAATTTTTATTTATTCCGGACTGGAATCGAACTTACACTTTTAGAATCGGTCAATGATGGAGAATTGAAGAATTTTAAGAATTTTTATTTTTAACGATTCCAAATCAAATTATAAATACAAGAAGAAAAAAGAACCGTCTCATCCGGGGTTTGAAACCGGGACCTTCCACTTGCCGGGCGACTGCTCTTACCACTGAGCTAACGAGACAGATGATTTTCCCTCCAGCACTTATCAATTTGTAATTAGCCTACTAAGCCACGTTGCTTTCAGCTGGCATTAACCAGTAACGATGAAAGCGCACAAATAAATTGTAAATTCAATTTTTATTTATTCCGGACTGGAATCGAACCTACACTTTTAGAATCGGTCAATGATGGAGAATTGAAGAATTTTAAGAATTTTTATTTTTAACGATTCCAAATCAAATTATAAGAGCAGTCGCCCGGCAAGCGGAAGGTCCCGGTTTCAAACCCCGGATGAGACGGTTGTTTTTTCTTCTTGTATTTATAATGTGATTTGGAATCGTTAAAAATAAAAATTCTTAAAATTCTTCAATTCTCCATCATTGACCGATTCTAAAAGTGTAGGTTCGATTCCAGTCCGGAATAAATAAAAATTGAATTTACAATTTATTTGTGCGCTTTCATCGTTACTGGTTAATGCCAGCTGAAAGCAACGTGGCTTAGTAGGCTAATTACAAATTGATAAGTGCAGGAGGGAAAATCATCTGTCTCGTTAGCTCAGTGGTAAGAGCAGTCGCCCGGCAAGCGGAAGGTCCCGGTTTCAAACCCCGGATGAGATGGTTGTTTTTTCTTCTTGTATTTATAATTTGATTTGGAATCGTTAAAAATAAAAATTCTTAAAATTCTTCAATTCTCCATCATTGACCGATTCTAAAAGTGTAGGTTCGATTCCAGTCCGGAATAAATAAAAATTGAATTTACAATTTATTTGTGCGCTTTCATCGTTACTGGTTAATGCCAGCTGAAAGCAACGTGGCTTAGTAGGCTAATTACAAATTGATAAGTGCAGGAGGGAAAATCATCTGTCTCGTTAGCTCAGTGGTAAGAGCAGTCGCCCGGCAAGCGGAAGGTCCCGGTTTCAAACCCCGATGAGACGGTTGTTTTTTCTTCTTGTATTTATAATTTGATTTGGAATCGTTAAAAATAAAAATTCTTAAAATTCTTCAATTCTCCATCATTGACCGATTCTAAAAGTGTAGGTTCGATTCCAGTCCGGAATAAATAAAAATTGAATTTACAATTTATTTGTGCGCTTTCATCGTTACTGGTTAATGCCAGCTGAAAGCAACGTGGCTTAGTAGGCTAATTACAAATTGATAAGTGCAGGAGGGAAAATCATCTGTCTCGTTAGCTCAGTGGTAAGAGCAGTCGCCCGGCAAGCGGAAGGTCCCGGTTTCAAACCCCGGATGAGACGGTTGTTTTTTCTTCTTGTATTTATAATTTGATTTGGAATCGTTAAAAATAAAAATTCTTAAAATTCTTCAATTCTCCATCATTGACCGATTCTAAAAGTGTAGGTTCGATTCCAGTCCGGAATAAATAAAAATTGAATTTACAATTTATTTGTGCGCTTTCATCGTTACTGGTTAATGCCAGCTGAAAGCAACGTGGCTTAGTAGGCTAATTACAAATTGATAAGTGCAGGAGGGAAAATCATCTGTTTCGTTAGCTCAGTGGTAAGAGCAGTCGCCCGGCAAGCGGAAGGTCCCGGTTTCAAACCCCGGATGAGACGGTTGTTTTTTCTTCTTGTATTTATAATTTGATTTGGAATCGTTAAAAATAAAAATTCTTAAAATTCTTCAATTCTCCATCATTGACCGATTCTAAAAGTGTAGGTTCGATTCCAGTCCGGAATAAATAAAAATTGAATTTACAATTTATTTGTGCGCTTTCATCGTTACTGGTTAATGCCAGCTGAAAGCAACGTGGCTTAGTAGGCTAATTACAAATTGATAAGTGCAGGAGGGAAAATCATCTGTCTCGTTAGCTCAGTGGTAAGAGCAGTCGCCCGGCAAGCGGAAGGTCCCGGTTTCAAACCCCGGATGAGACGGTTGTTTTTTCTTCTTGTATTTATAATTTGATTTGGAATCGTTAAAAATAAAAATTCTTAAAATTCTTCAATTCTCCATCATTGACCGGTTCTAAAAGTGTAGGTTCGATTCCAGTCCGGAATAAATAAAAATTGAATTTACAATTTATTTGTGCGCTTTCATCGTTACTGGTTAATGCCAGCTGAAAGCAACGTGGCTTAGTAGGCTAATTACAAATTGATAAGTGCAGGAGGGAAAATCATCTGTCTCGTTAGCTCAGTGGTAAGAGCAGTCGCCCGGCAAGCGGAAGGTCCCGGTTTCAAACCCCGGATGAGACGGTTGTTTTTTCTTCTTGTATTTATAATTTGATTTGGAATCGTTAAAAATAAAAATTCTTAAAATTCTTCAATTCTCCATCATTGACCGATTCTAAAAGTGTAGGTTCGATTCCAGTCCGGAATAAATAAAAATTGAATTTACAATTTATTTGTGCGCTTTCATCGTTACTGGTTAATGCCAGCTGAAAGCAACGTGGCTTAGTAGGCTAATTACAAATTGATAAGTGCAGGAGGGAAAATCATCTGTCTCGTTAGCTCAGTGGTAAGAGCAGTCGCCCGGCAAGCGGAAGGTCCCGGTTTCAAACCCCGGATGAGACGGTTGTTTTTTCTTCTTGTATTTATAATTTGATTTGGAATCGTTAAAAATAAAAATTCTTAAAATTCTTCAATTCTCCATCATTGACCGATTCTAAAAGTGTAGGTTCGATTCCAGTCCGGAATACATACACTTTGCTCCTCTCAACTAATCTAAGGTTGCTGACACGTAAGGCAAAGGGTATGCGTCCTTTTCGTAACCTTGTTCAACTTCCTGAAATCAACGCAAAACCTATATGTTCTATCCTTTATTTTAACTAGTACGACCGGTGAAGCCCAAGGGCTGTTAGATGGCTCTATTCTGCCCTCTCGTAGCATCTCATCGAGCTGTCTGTTAATTATGTTTTGAATAGCCGGTGATACGGGATAGTATCGCTGTTTTATAGGTAACGAAGCGGTTTAAATACTATGTTCAACTTGATTCGCACAGCCGAGCCTCTTTCCCATTTTAGTCTCAGCATCGCTTATTATGTCCTCTAACTCACTTTGTTGTTGAGGCGTTAGCTTCGATCGGCCTTCGATGGCGTTCACGACACATTCCCCCTGTTATTTTGAAAATTCCCAATATTCTTCGCTGAGATTGGCCCGATAAACCCATCAGTCTCCAATAGTCTGCGCCAAGAATCATGTGATGAGGTAACTCGGGAATTATTAGAACATCACAAAGTCTTACTTTTCCTTGCAGTTTTATCTACTTTCCGAGCCCGAAAATTTAAATTTTTAAAAATGGTCGCGTGTCGTTCTCGGCCTTAGCAAAGGCATAATCCACAGTCCTAGCGAGGGGTTACTACTGTTATTGCTACTTTTCGAATTGGCGGCATTAAAGTACGGACTGGGGCCCGTTTCGCCGCTGTTTAGTGAGCTCGGTTCTCGTTTCTAAATAGACTCGGAGACGTAATTTGAGCCGCTTGATTCGTATTTCGGTTGTTACTATGTTTTTTGCTTGGGGTATTTTAGCTACTATGATTGAATGTCCGTTGACTCTCTGTAGTTGCGGTATTCTTACAGTGGCCGCAATTTGGGCGGATCACCCCGAGTTTTCCACACCCATAACATTTGCAACTCCTCCGACAGCATCGCGCTATATGTCCTTCCATTCCGCACTTATGACATTTTGGGGATGGTCTACGATTACCAGAGTGCGGTACGGAAATATCGCAGGCAGTTGAAACATATCACGTATCTTCTGCCGGCTGGTGAATGGGAGGACACATAGGCCAAATCTGGTTCCAACGAATATGGATTCCTTTTTGATGGGAGTGAAACGAAAGATTCAACTGTTGTACGTATGGTTTCCAGTTTTCTTCCTATATTAATGAGTTGTTCTATATCTTCAATCTCTATCAAACCGAACTGGGTTTGGAAATACGGACTAACATTCCTTTTCAGTACTCTCAGCTGTTCAAGCTCCGTCATAGGAATTGTCAGTCGGGAGAACATACTCCTCATGACAGCAACATATGTCCCAATAGTCTCATCCTCCCTTGCGTCCTTCGCTTAATTTCTTCCGTTAGACGTTCATCATAATCTCTTGGCAAGAACTCCTTTCGCATCTCCTTGACCAGCTCTGACCAAGATTGGACCCTATTCTTGTTAGCCCGGTACCAAATCAGGGCGCACCCTGAGAAGAGGTCTAAAGCTGAATGGAAAACTTGTGCTCTTGTTACACCCCTAGCTTCGGCTAATTCCAGTACTCGTTCCAAAAAAGATCTTACAGATTGACCCGGTTCTCCACTAAATTTCAGGTTCCATTTATACAGCGGAACTCTGGACCGTGAACTGGCCTGAATCGTTGCTGACAGAGAATTGTTTTCTCCTACAAAGGAATCCTCATTTTCCGACTCGTTTCCCTAGGCCTTACCTTGCAGTGAACCCAAATCTAGAATCAACTCTGCTCTTATTCTCTTATTTTCCTTCTGTTGCTCATCTCCCGTTGTTTTTATATGCCCATGCCTACTAAACGACCACTCTAACTTGGTTATAATCTTCTTGTAATCGGGGGAACCTACTTCGCCTATAAATGACCAAATTAATTCCTTTATTTCCCCTAACTTCTTCTCTAAAGCAGTTCTTCCGGCCCTTAAAGCCGTTCTGAGGTTAGCCCTCATATCACCTACCTTACCGGTAGGAAGGCCTCTTATAGTGAGTTCGTATGTAAGCTCGTCTTGGTTTAGACGGTTAATCTCCATATTTAAACCAATTCGTGTTACCTAAATAAGGATGGATGCTAATATCCCTCGAGTCGACAAAATAAGTTGGTAGGGTGTAAAGAAACCTTGCACAGATGCACGTAAAGTGTACCTCGTACAAAACAAAAGGGACTATTGATTTCCTGAATATCTTTTTTATCTTATCTTACTATTGCGAGAACGTATCGCTCTCGTATTAAGAGGAATTCAAATACGGTTAATGTCCAACGCCTAATTCTACAGGATGGAGTAGCTCTTTGTGACTCCTTGCAAAGAAACAATTATAATAGTAATTATAAACGTTGTACGGAACGTTGACACAGACCTCTAAATCCAATACGGTCTTGGAAAACAACTATTACGTAAGCTATCATATGTAGGTTTCTCCCTATAGCAGATATATGTAATTAAAAAATTAAAATTAAAAATTACTGATGATGAATCCCAGTTAAATATAATACTACCCTTTTGTATGTAAGTTTCTCCATATAGCATGCATGTATTATAAAGTCTACCGAGAGGACGACATTCAGTTAACGAATACTATGTCATTTTATTTAAGCTTCTCCATAGAGCATGTATGTATTGTAAAGTTTACTAATAGGACGAATTCCAATAACCGAATACTATAAAAAACAACCACTAGACTTAATGGAATCCTTGCTAGCTCTCACCATTTCAGTCAGAACTGACAACACAATAGATTAACTATTACAAATGTGTAAAAAAAATATCGGCACTCCTATGCCCTTCTTATGTTATCCTCGAAGTACTCGCCTTTTACTTCGTTTCTACGTAGCAAAGGTTATTTTATTCTTAAACCTACAAATTACATAAATTCATATATATCTTATTCAAATGCACTAGGGAGGGATAATTCCATTACTCCTTTACATTAAAACATGTAAAAATTATTGTTATTGGAATATATTAAATTGCTGGTAAATAAGGTGTTTATATATACCACTATAATTTATAATAAAATATAAAAGAAATTAATTCACTAGTAGTATCATTCATAAGCTGCAGAACAGTGTCACGGTCTAGCATTAAATTCCAAAGAAAATTTCAATTGTATTTATCCGTAATAATAAGACTGTAAGGGAGGCAAAGTATAATACTTTCAATTATATGCAGTTTCCTGGCGGTAGAAGAGATGTCGTTTGCGAAGGGTTTATATCTAACATCGCGACTGACTGCTGGCTGTTGATAGGTTATCGTCCGTATCACTGTACACTTCGCCTCATTTGAAATTATCCCGAGCTTTTCTTGGTACCTGTATACCCAAGATTTCCAACATCGGCTATAATGAGTTATACTGATGCTGGTACTGGTGCTTATTTTACTAATGATCGCACTTAATATCTTCATTAATATCGCATTAATTCGTTAGCGGAGGTGAACTTGAAAATTGACATCTATAAACAGGCGCTTCATTGGGGAGTTTTCGATGATTCCTACAGTAACAAATTTTAAATTGCAATTTTAGTACGGCATAATGCGTATCTTCCTTTAGACTCACGCCAGTCAATTGTCAGTATATCTGAAGCCTTTGTCACTATTGCGGCCGTCTCACAGTAATTGTAATAACTTATAATGTTAATTTACAATGACTAGGTGTAGCAAATGTCAACCTATCGCGACGGCGTCGAATATCAACGATGCTGTGCAACCTTCCACTTGCGTTTATTTAAATGGTTGACTGGATGTCAAAACAAGAAAATACTACTCAACCTTGCACTTGCGTTTGGATGACTTTCAAGCTAACCTATTAACCCCGAGGTATTACAAGCTCTACGTCACTGAAATGGGGAAATTTATTTATGTATGTGTGACCCCATAAGTATCACACTTGAAATATTTTTGATAGAAAATGTCGGTAATTTACATGCTACCAAATGACACTACTGAATTTTCTTTTCTAGCTACTCACTAAAATACTTAACCATCTGTATACTTCGGATCACAAAAAAACAAAATGTAAGGTTTCACAGGACGTGCACAGCTGGCACTCTAATACCAATTGTTCGCTCTGGCCCCACGTTGGGCGCCAAATTTATGTAACGTTCCCCATATGAACGTAATTGCTCAGGGAAAGGTGTGGGTTTTTGGTAATACTGAAAAATCGTGTAGAGCGCTACGTAGGCTTTAGGTTAAAGCACGAAACCGATCACATAGACCGCACGGCTAGGTTGAGTTCATTATATATATTTATTTATATTCTTTCCTTTTTTTATACGTTATAAAGCTTACAAAAAAAAAGAAGCTTTCGTACCACCAGTAAAATGACAAAATCAAGGAAAAAAAAACGAGAAATCCTCCCAAATTGACAATATTTAAATTTGCAACTGCTCTTACTAATAATAACAAGATTATATCAAGCTTAAGATTCTAACTACGCCAAGTACATAGATCGGAAATAGAGCAACAAACGTTATACTTAATACGTGTGTGAATGCAAAACAAAAGCAGGTAATTAATTCTACACATAGTTCGAATTTTGTTTATCTAATTTTATGATCTGGCATACATAGTTGACTGAGGTTGGACGTTGATGCTAAGAGTATTTCGACTAGTTGTTCGTATAAAACAACACGTTTAAGCAGATTCGAAGAAGGCAGATGAGTTATGGCATCAATTTCGTTTATCCTCTAGCCATCGGGATGGTTACATCTAGGCCAACTCCAACCCGCGTTGAGAAGGAGATCTAGGCGGGCTGGTTTCTGGACCGCCAGAGCTTTCAACCTCAAACTGTTGACAGCGCGAGAGTTTAGTAAATTCGGATTTACTTGTTCTGAAAATAAGAAATTCTGAGTAGTATTTCCGATTATTACTAATAAAACAGCAAAAATATTATCACGAACGTCACCATCAACATTAAAGGCACATACTTGGGGATTTCTGGGATGTAACAAAAGATCAGCAAATCGCTACCTAAATGAGCGCCCAGCTCATTGGGCATATTTACCATAGTTGATGAGTTAATTTGTTTCTAGGTTCCTCATTAATTTGGAGTTAATGATAGATTTGAAAACCTTTAAATGAAATGAAGTGATTGCAATTGGTCAATAATGTGAGTAATCGCTACTCTCACCTTTCTTGGAAATAAGTTGAACTTGAGCTAGTTTCCAAGCAGTTGGAAATTTTCCTGTCGAACAAGACAAGTAGAATAGACTGCGCAGAGGTTTAGTCAAGGATGGATCGTAGCTTTTAATTAACTAAGGCGAGAAAGCAACAGGACCTGCCGCTTTGGATACGTTGATCTCCTTAAGAACCTTGAGCGCATCTCTCGTACGGATGTGTATTGGCTCTTGTACACATCGACACGTGAGATACAAAACAGGTGTTTGGAAAATGGGTGCTAGATTAGAGTATGAAGCGAATCTAGCAGCTAAAATATTAGCTTTATCCAGAGAATCAACAGCCACTTCACCATTTCTAAGTAGTAAACTGTGATGTACGCTAGGTAACAGACGTGTTCCAGTCCAGCTCCGTATTTAGTACCTTTAAATCGGTATTTCAATAGTTTCATTACGTTTTAAGCATTAATCATTGCTTTATTTTTTATACATAAAACTTTAGCACATAAAAGGAGAAATTCAATTATAGTTCTTTTAAATTAATCGGAAGATTGCTAGCTGAGATGCGCTGTACGTGTATTGGTGTATGTGGGCTGATCTTTTGACTGTCCACAAATGGCGACGAGGTGAAAGAAGAAAACGTTACCATCTACATCAAATACAAATTCTGAGGAGAGTATTTCAATCGACATGCGTAAGGCCGGAAAGTGCCATTTGGATATTCCGTGCTCTACAGGTGTTTCAGGTGCTTCTATAGACAAATTGGTAGCGATAATGGAGACCCGTTTAGTTGATAGAATGAATAAGTTGTTCGATCAGTTGAAAGCACGTATCGCTTCAAAAATCGATGATTTCATCTCTGGCCTAAACGGTAAAATGGTTTTTTGTGCAGCATCTATTAAGAGACGATGAACATTCTAAGAGAGCACGTCGATGATCATCAGCGGGTACAGCGATTAAGCGATGTCATACTACGGGACGAACTACAACAACCCAATAAGAGAGTGCTTAGCGTCGTTAAAATAATTGCTTCAGATTGGCCATGTGGTTTCCCCTTACACTTAAAAGGAAATAATCCTCGTCGCAGCTGACGGGGGCGGAACTCCGGTCGTCGTACGTTTGTCTTGTCATGCAGAGCACAAAGCTTTTTTGTCAGCTTTCCGTAGATGAAAAAGTCTCCAATTATCGAAGCTGGATGGGTTTTTCTCAGAAACATAAAACATATAAAGCGACAGCCTATCGCCGCATTATTCTTTTCTCTTCCGGGAAGCTATCAAACTTCACAAATTAGGAAAAATTATTCATGCACGTACGAGAAATGGCTTTTTATATATTAAGCGTAGAAAGACAGACCGGGAGATGAAAATAATCAACCCAAGAGCTACTACATAATTATTGTTTAAACTAAATTGACAATGATTGGTGAACTGTATCCATTGATGTTGAGGATTCACTACTTAGACAATTTAAAGCTCATTAATTCTAACTTTGAATTTTCTGAATTTATTGCTTTAACTGCATAACTATTTGTATTTCATTGCATATATATCTTTAGGGTTAAAGGATTATTAGTTCTAATTTCGACTTTATTGTTTTAACTATACATACTTGGATTTCTCCTTTATTCTATTATACATATTCTTACATGAATTTACGATGCAATCCTTTCGAATATCCTTGTTCGGTCGTGCTAGTTTTGATAAATGCTTTGGTGGACCCCGATGTGTGCTTGATAGTGGATAGTTACTGATGTTAGGATAGGTGAGAACTCTACTTGGAATCTTATGTAATCGTTCTGTAGGTTTGAATGTCGCGCGAAGTATCAGAAATGAAATTGACGAGTTTCGTTGCATGTTCTCGGACTTGAAAGTGTATGTAATTCTTGTGTGTAAAGCATGGTTGAACGAGGTTATCCCTTCATCACTTATATCTATTCCAAGCTACACGATGGTGGGATTGCGATTTTCGTTAGAGATTTCCTGAGAGCTAAGGTCATTGCCTCTTCCAGGGAACAATCAACTGAGTTCATTAGCACCGAGATAGGTTCTACAAATGACAATTGCGTTGTGTCTTGGGTATACTGTCCTCCCAACTGTTTTGATAGTACTAATGCTAATGGGTTTCAGAATGTGATGTCACATATAGGACAACGTTATGAGAACGTGATTGTGGGAAGCGATTTCAATGCTAATTTGAGACGACATAATAATTTAGTCAACCAATTCTCTCCACCTGCATATAGTGAACTCATTTCCTACGTACCTAAATGTCACTAATCTTTCGATTCTCGATTTGTTTCTCGTTGCTGTCTGTGGCAAAGTTTTATTACACGACCAAATTGATCCACCTAGCACTTTTGAACCATGCTCTATAATTTATGAACTATGAATTCTCTCCAGCTCCCAGGATCCATCATAACTCTTATTCCTACTGCGATTATAATAACATCGACGCTAATGCTCTAATTGATGAATGTACATCTTTGTGTTGGCACACGATATTTGACTCTGTCTCAGTAAACCACCAAGTGTCTACATTTAACTTGTTTATTACTAATCTGCTCAAAAAATATCATCGTCATTGGCGCCTTAGTACTATTGAATCGCACAGGTTATACAAAATTGCATGCAATAAAGCTTGACTATCGTAAGTGCTTACCGTCAGTGCTAATTTAATTAATTTGCTATTCTTCTAAGTTCAACTTTAGTCTTCCTCCCCGAATACTATGGCAAATTTAAAACTGGCGGGTGTATATGACAAAGGCAGGAGTGATGAGTGCAGTCTGCACCCTGTCGAAATAAATGAATTTTTCATTTCCGCTTTCCTGATGATCTATTAGAAGAAAATGCAGTCACTAATCCTTCTAACACACACCGCGGTTCATCAAAATATTATTTCGGTACATTGGTAAGTTTATCTTACATATTATTAACACTTGCCTAAAGTCATAATAGTTCCATACTGAGTGGAAAGCAGCAACTGTACTTCTGGTGCAAGTTTGGTTGACATTATGCATTTCAGTAAGTCTGTGGTAGTTCAGATATCCCTGCCGTATTCGTGATTTATTTTATACTGAACTCGGATGACACGTAAGGACGATTGAGAAAACCCCAACGTTTCAGATAACAGCAGTCTGGTTAAACATATGTACCTACAAGGATGGTAGTTACTTACGGTCGGAAATCATTAGAACATCATTGTGGTCACCACCAGGACAGAAAGACAGAGCGGGTGGCTATGGTGGTTGTTTATTATCCAATAAATATTTACATAATTGTTATCATAAATAAACCACAGTATCCCTCTTCATCATAGTCTCGGGAGCTTATGGACTGAAAGGGTCTTTTTGTTTTACTGGAATTGCAAAACATATCATCAGAGTTTTTTTGCTCCAGCTCGACGTAGAAGAGTATCTCCAAAGGATGGCTGTATCCTATTTCGCCTTCGGTTCTAAGGATGAAATGTGAGAGAAGATCTTCTCCTTAGAATATATGCTCTCCAATGTCACAGTTACCGTCTAGGCGTTATTTATACCTAGACTAAAGCTGAGAACTTATTGTAATTACATTATTTGTTCTTTGAACGTGAATATGTACCATATTAGTTTGGGATTGGTATCTCTTGGGAAAATATAGTTTGGTATACCATTAGTTAAGAATATTAGTGAGAAAACTATTTAGTCAACACCACATAATATGTTCATACTAGTTTTTCCAAAACACTCCTTATATCTCTAGAGTTGTCACTCTGGAAAAATCAATTCTAAACCCTACAAATTTAAACAGATGCAGTTTCCACTAAAAGCATTTTCCTTCTAAAAGAAACTACCAGCGAGACACTTTACTAGTGTTTTCACCAGAATGGAAAAATTTGATTCCACGCTGGGACGAGGCAATGACATGGTTAAAGTTGGTGTCACGTCGATACAGGGTATTACATCGGATCAATTGGCCGTGTTATACGGCTCTGTGGGAAACTCTACATAATATACACAACCCTAGAATGCAATCACCATTCTGCATAAGCTATATAAGCAACTTTAGCTATCACGATGCATGCACGCTTTCTACATTGGATATAGACAATACCCAGGTAAATGTAGAGCTATAAGCTTACTCATTTCAATCCTTAAGGCACTTTCACTTCAAATACAAGAACCGAAAAAGTGTAGCCCGAAAAACTCAATTTATTCAACTTTAAAACAAGATTTTTACTCCAATGATTAATAAAATCATTGGAAATAGGATAAACTAATAATTTTACTAATAAAAAAGTGCCCTAAGGCTGTGTGATAGGTATTCAGATAGCTGCTGAGCTCGGTTAGGTAAAACCATGTAGAATCTAGCGGATGTGAGGAAACACATTTCTGCTCAGGACCTCATATCTGGGAATTTTGTATGCTAATTGTCGTTAAGCAATTGGTTCGAATTAACTTTTGGATGCAAAAATAGTTGCTCCAAGTGGAATTGGACTCCTATATGGGCGCAATTATTTGATCCAAGAATTTGTGGAGCATTTTGCGAATTATATAAGTTAACTGAGATGAGAAATATACACCTCGTCCTCCCACCTATTCCCATTTAATACCTGAGTTATGATTAGGATGGTAGGAGAAGCTTATTACTTTTGTTTTGTTTGTAATTAATGATTTTCCTGCATATTTAATTCTCTTCATTGAATAAATAAATTTAGAAAAATTAATCGTTTGAATGAAGCAAGTCGCAAATTTATCATTAGGTACACAATTCTGTCGATCGATTTGGAAATAGTAGCAATCCTTCCGAGTTTGTATAACCGCTTCAGTTGTTCATGGTTTTAATTTCCCACGAGTTTTTTCAGGATATAGCAGAAAGTCCTCGAATTGCATGATGTGGCATACTATCTTTGTCATGGCGGTTTTGTCTTTTCCTGACTCACCAAATTATATCGTTTGAAACTTAAGTACGTGTTCTCGAGAAACTCCCAACCCGAGGAGGGAAAATCAGATTCTTAACTACACAACTGATGCTTTTGAATGAAAATAAGGATCCAACCAACATTTTTTATAATATTCAGGAAAAAAAACAAAACACTTACCTTCTATGATATCATGTATCCATTCACAGATCGCAATAGTAATCGAGAATAGGTCCACTCAAGACAGTGCTATATACAAATCCGTACAGGTAATCATCTAATGAAGCTGACCCGTGATAAAATCCAAGGTGAATGGATTAGAGTAGATTACAATTCAAGAAATCATCATTGTTCGATGGTGAAAATTATGCAGTATGCAGACTTCGGTATGTTCTAATAATTTTAATTATTATACACATTCGAAGGAAGTCTTGATTAGAAGGGAAATCTCAGCAATCTTCGGTGGTTGGTATAAAACACATAATTATGTCCAAGATATTTGGAAGGGAAAACTATTCTAGAATAAATCATTTGACGCATAATAGCTACAAATTTCACTCTTATTTTGTTTAAGAGACTATTATTTATTATTCAAACAATTAAACTTGCCGAAAAAATGATTTCCTGAAAACACAATGGCCCTTACCAATAAAATGATGCTAATTTGAAATTAAATTTAGCAATGAACTAGTACCCGTGAACTAAATTTAAAGTTGATATTTACAAATGCTACCAATAATATTTTAAAGCTTCCACTAAATTAGTTAAGGTTTTTACATTTTTCACAGTCAGATGGTGCTGCAAATACTGTGATATTTTAAACTTTAGATGAGTTGACTCTAGTGGATGGAGGCTTAAAACAATAAGAGAAGAAGAGCATGTGCGTTTGTGCGTAGAATATGGAAGTGGAAAAAAAACTGTAAATAATATTTATAATTGTTTATAACATATAACAATAAAACATTTATTTTTAGCCTGGTGCAAGATCAATGCGGGAAATACTGTGATCAACGATAGGACCAAAAATTAGCATTTTAGACTCCAAAGAAAATTCTATAGCGTGCATTAAGTTAAAGTACGATGCATGGCAGTATATTGAAAGGGATATGGAGTCATCTGGATATAAAATACCAGCAAAACGATTACGTGGAACCGAATTAAAATGCAATCAAGAAGTACAATTTCGCAATTCAATCGGGAGCTAAAAGCAACTGGTGGAGGGAACTTTCCAAAAGAGCCATATGAATTTAATTACTCAGTTATGAGTATACACCAATCGACTTTCAGAATGACGATGAGCAGTTTGATACTGATGCCATGGTAAGAGTATTTGCTTTCTTATTCTTCTATTGTTAATTTTCTTTTGTCTTCCGTATGTTTCCCTGCCGGTAATATTGGCTTGCAAAGTTTGGAAATATCCCCTTTTGAATAAAAATCTTTATAATATCCCCTTTTGTTCTGTACCATTTTGTAAATATCCATTTTTGTGTTGAACGCTTTTGTAAATATCCTCTTTTGATTTGTACATTATACTAGAATAAAATTATTAAAGCATATTTTGGGTATTCTTATCAGTTTTTATTTTTTAATTCTTACTTCTATTTTTACTCAAAAATATAACACAGAAACTTCTCCCTTAAAAATTTATTTCGACTATTGAAATCGTACTGTAAATATCCCTTTTTGAAATGAAATCAAAGTAACAGTAATAATGTCATATTTTTTTATGTAAATATCCCCTTTTGATCGGAACAAGTGTTTTCAAGTAAGATTTCCTATGAGTTTATCGCGTTTTGTTTCGGTTTACAGTGACGAAATCTTGAATTTCAGAGTAGAGAATATAATCTCATACTTAACTTAAAAAAAATGAAAATAGTAAATATCCCCTTTTGAAAAGACACTCCTCCATTGTCACCTAATATAACACCACCTCTCAGGTCTATTTGCTCCAATTTCGACTTAATAGCTGATTCACGCCATATATGGGAGTCGTGAGCTGAACCTCTACAACATCCAAAATTTTACAGTTAGAATAGCAAATACCTAACCGGAAAAAATACATTTATCAAAATATTATTTAGCTGAAGATATCTTAAAAAGACAAGTTATAAAATTTCCAATTGTGACGATACAAATATAGGCCTATATGCAGAAAAAAATGTATTCAGCAAGATTCGCCAATCCAGGGTCAATAAGAAATATTATTATCTACAAGTAAGATTACTGAATATATATGTATGAAGCTTCGGAATACCTGTTGCGTTCAGTTTTGAAATTATGTTACGTCTCAACAAAATTAGAAATATCTGGCAAACAGCCTATCCTTTGTTCATATAAATTTACCTGAACGTTCAACGAATAGAATAGTTTTCAACATTTGTGACGAACCTCTAGTTCTCCACCTGGGTTTTTAATTCTAAATTACGTGCGATCAATTGAACCAACGCACTGAGGGAATCCTGCTATTTTGAAAAGCCAGTTTTTGTTTTCTGAATATCTTCAGGAAGGAAATGAATTTTTTCATTTCGGAAGCCAGCGCAGCCACTATGTTTTGGATTATCCTTGCCATTGACTGCTGCGATATTCCATGTGCATCAGCTATAAATTAAATGTTACTGCTTTTTTGTATATAAGCAGACTTGCCAATATCTTTTTGATATAAACCTTTTTTGCAATATATCTTATTGTTGCCACCAGCATTATTTCGGGTGAAATTGATGACACATGCTTAGCATTATCTCGAACTAGATCTTCGTTTAAAAGATTGACAATTTCTATTGCTGAATTTTTGTTAAATCTGAGTATATATATTTATAATAAAAATTTATTTTAATTTCTGATCAGTTCGATATGTTTGCTTACCGATACAAGTCTTCAAAATCCCTGTCTGAGTAAATATCGAAAAGATTAACTCTTTTTTTGTAAAATTTTACTTTCCTCTTATAAAAGCTGTCCACAATATTATTGCAATTTTCAAAAATGAAATTGTCGCTAGAATCCATCCTTTGAGAAGTTTTCAAAATGATCTTTCATACGTGGGTATACATAAACATTTCGAAAAGAAAGGTTAGGAAACAATTACTAAAGAGTTAATGCTGGGTTTTCTAAATGCTATAATTAAGGCCAAGTTTAAATAAAATTCTTCAACTAAATCTGTTATTATTACTTATTTTTGACTAGTTTTAGATTAGGCCGTTATTAGCGGGCTAGTTGAAAGTCATGGCTAAGGGCTACTGCCGCTTGTTTCTAAAACACCGAATAGCGCACTTCATCACCAAATTTAAAGACTCCAGAGTGTCTATTATATATAAACTATTCTTAGGTTTTCGCTTTTATAAAGTATTAATCACTTTGAATCCCTTTTATACACAAAAACCAGCACCAGACTTAGCTGTAGAGGGTACTTTGGTGAGATTTTTAGAGAATTTTTTATATTAATATAGCAAGAGATAGTCTAAATCATGATGCTCTTTCCTTATCAGTAGATAGCTATTCGACTTTACAGCTTCGGATCAAGTATAGCAAAAAATATATGAAGACTGAATGTCAACTTAATGTATAACTAAATTATAATTTGTTATATAAATAGCCACAAACTATAAGTAAATTTACTTATACACTTACCGAAAATTACTTATATTATTTATTTACTGAATATAATATGTAGATACTTATGTTATGTAAAATATAAAATGATACTAAAAGGTAATATTTGAAAATATCGAAAATAGTCCTTATAATTCTCGTTAATTTTAAGCCTGGCCGGAAATTAAACATTTCTTGCCGGAATGAGAAGTTTAGTGCCCGGGAACAAAAAATTTTACAGGTTTTTGGAAAAACTTAAAAATTTTATGATAATAATATTAATAACATATTGTGATTGCATAGTTAATAATAAGAATACAATTATTTCTTCATATTAGTTTTTGTTTTGAAGTATTGAATATCAGAACCAGCTTAACACGTTTAATAAATAAACGGTCAAGAATACCTGCGTTTCATCACTTAGTCACTGTTAGTATTAGCATGTTAAACTAAACATAAACCAAACAGCAGATGAAGTTACATGCAATGAAGAAGTGTTCGACGTGTTCGGAAAGAAAAGGGATAAAATGTACCTTATTCAAAACAAAAGTACACAAGCAAAACCCTCGAGAATACTTCCCAAGCCATGAAATAGAAATCTATATGTGTTCGTTCATAGTCCGTCTTCTAAAATGTTCTATATTGATACTTATGGAAAAGTGCTAAACATTGGCTTTATGTATGCCACAGAGCCTAAACTATTATCCATACAGGAAAATGGTCTTCTAGTAATTTACAGCTTGATTCCTTATCTTCCCAAAGGCTACACTTCCTATATACTTTACTTAACAAAATAATAAAAGTTTTGATTACAAAGTAACCTTACCATTTAACGCTCAATACCTCTCAGCTCAGTGATAATTGCATGTGTGTATGTGCGGTCGGAGTCCGAATCTGTAGGCAGCTACATTCGATTTCAACAGCCAACGGCATCCCATGACGGCACAGCGACATTACAATGATTACTCAGAATAGAATTTTTGTTTGAGAAATCGTAGTCATTTGGTTAAGATAAAATTTTTTAAATAATTTTGTTAGGAAAGGTATGAAAATTTTTTTACGGTTCGGAAGATAAGAAAGCAAGCTTAAGATTATCAGAACACCATTTTTCGGTGTGAATAGTAATTTAGAGCGGAGGAGCTGTTCAAATCAAACTTTTGTCAGTTTTGTATAAGAGCACTGCAAATATTTTAGAATGTAAGGACTCCGTAGGGAAGGAGTCTGTTTCATGGCTTGTGAAGAATTCTCGAGGGTTTTGACACAAGGCATCTTACGAACTGCTTGTTCACAAACATCACAGGCAACTGCCATCAATTGGTAAGTTTTTTCTTAGATTATATTTTAAAAGGTATAGGTTACGGTAAAACCCTGGATAAATACTTCCCAAAGCAAAAACCTCGAGAATACTTCCCAAGCCATGAAACAGAAATCTACATGTGTGCGTTCGGAGTCCGCTTTCTAAAATGCTCTATACTATACTTATGGAAAAGTGCTAAACTTTGGCTTTATGTATGCTATAGAGCCTAAACTACTATTCATACAAATGTCTTCCAGTAGTTTAAAGCTTGGTTCCTTACCTTCCCAAAGGCTACACTTCCTATATAGTTTATTAACAAAATAATAATATAGTTTTGATTACAAAGTAATCTTACCATTTTACGATCAATACCTCTCAGCTGAGTGATAATTGCATGTGTGTATATGCAGCCGGAGTCCGAATCTGTAGGCAGCTACATTCGATATCATCAGCACACGGCAACCCATGACGGCACAGTGACTTACAATGATTACTCATATGAGAGCTTTTGTTTGAGGAATCGTAGCCAAATGACTGTTTTTTAAATAATTTTGTTAGGAAACGTACAAACATTTTATTTCGGTTCGGAAGATAGGAAAACAAACTTAGTTTTATTAGAACACAATTTTTCTTTATGAATAGTAGTTTAGGGCGGAGGAACTATTCAAATCAAAGTTTTATCAGTTTTACATAAGAACACTGCAAATATTTTAGAATGTAAAGACTCCGTTGGCCCTCGCATGTGGTAGGGAGGGAGTCTGTTTCAAGGCTTCTGAAGTATTCTCGAGGTTTTGGCTACGGGGAAGAAAAACTTAAACATTTCTCTGCATGTAGTAGAACCCCATCGACGTATTCGTTTTAGTCATGTAAATAGTAAACTACGATATTTTCACACCGGGCATATAATATAGTCGTTTAAACTGTATTAGGTATTGAAGAAAATCAATAGAAAAGATCGCATTATATCACAAAATTTAAATTAATTTTTAAATTTATAACTTTTTAAATTTTTAAGAATTTTCCTAGTGCCCCGTTTATTTTCTGATAATATTTTATGGCGTTTCCTTTGTATTGTTGTTGTAACCTAAGGCGAAAATGACAGTTAAATTTCAAATACACACACCCGTATTAGAAAATGTTGAATTATTTTGTCACAGCTGTTTATTTTTATAAATATTTCACTTTTATTTTATACAAAACACTATAACTTATTATTGAAAGAATTAAACTTGCCTGAAGAATGATTTGCTAAGAGAATATCTCCATTTGTTTCTGCAGCTCAGAACAGCGTACCTCATCACGATAATTCAAGACTCCAGAGACTCGATTATATAAAACCTCATTCACGAAACAATATTTCGCTATTGTTTCTCACTTATATTAAATATAAACCACTTCTAATCACTTCTATAACACAATATAACTAAAACAAAACCGAGCTTGTTTTTTGTAATTTGAAGATATTCGTGAAGCCTGATGTGGCACAAAAACAGTGCCAGGATTTGATGTGGTGCCAAGAGTAGCACTGGTGAGCTTTGCTTGTATTTAATTTTTAATTTTTATGTGTAAATTTTATGCTTCGACAGAACAGTCCTATAACGCATCACTAAGAATGGGCACTGTCTCTTGCTCAAATGCTAAAACAGAGCACGAAAATTGTTCATGCACAAAGATCAAATAAGTAGCGAAGTTCACGTGTCTCTTGCTCGGGAGTGGAAGCCAGTTGACAGAAGTGGCTCTTGTTATTGAGTATTTTCGAAACGCGAACGGCATTATGAGCCAGTCGCAAGTGAGCATTTTTGTACTCTGCCCTGGTTTCGAACAATCTATAATTATAAAGAGAACGCCAACTAAAAAGTTTCAGCTCTCTATCACAACAATTTATCACGCAGTCCAGTGTATTTTTAAGATAACACCATGAAAGAGTTATCCGATCTGGTCCATCCATACGAACTTGGCTTTACAAAATAACTATGTACTCAGATAGATCAACGCATTCTCAAAAAATTGTACAGATGGAAATGTAGCCACAAACCATCCAGTTCGCAGCCTCCAACGAGTAGTAAGACTGGCATGTATGGGTTGATAGTGGGAAGCGCGAAATACATGTTCTGCAATTTCACTCTTTTCACTCATGCAAAGTGTGGGGTGAGGGCACAGTGGCCGATTACTGGTTGGGGGCGGCGAACTAGCTGTTTTACTCTAGATTTGGAAATTTGTTACATCGAATGTACAATGACAAGTGAGAGGGGAAAGTCATCGGCAAAATTTGTAGCGGAGTTCTATCTGTAAAACATCAGAAAACCGTCATGCAGAAATCTTTTTGATTTCTATGAGGTAGCAAAAAAAAAAACTCGGTCCCCGAATTTGCCGCCCTAAAAATCTGCCACTCTAGGCTCCAGCCTATTCAACCTGCTGGTAAATCCGCCACTGGTAGCCAAAAGGACGCACGGGCAAAAGTCAAATTGTTTTTGAATTCTTTACAGTTGTATTTAATTCATTTTTGGTGCCATCCTGTTGGGAAAAAGAGCGCTCTAAGAACCTTCCTGGAGCACTTCACTGGAAGCTCGTAGCGCTACTTTTCTCTATCCCAGTTCATTGCGTTTTTAGAATGGCATGTCTGCAGAGGCTAGCGCCTCACTGCTATTCTTAATAAGCGCTCTGGGAGGTACGTTAAATGAATGGGGAAGAAGTTCTTGAAGATATCTTTTCAAAAGCTTTAATGAGCTTCTTCAATAATCATCACAGTGCTTCTTCTTTAATCTCATATGAGAGACTGCTTCCTTATGACAGTAGTAAGTTGCTTACGATTGCTTACAATTACTTTTGAGATTACATTTTGAAGTTGATTAAATAAAGCAATATCCCCCACTTTTATTAACCAAAACTTCAGATTACTTGGAAAATAAAATAATAAAAATGGAAAGACTTGTGGAAATTCCATGAAATCAGCCCTTGTTGCATTTCTGCTGGAGCTCATTAAATAATCTGCCTTTGCGTATTTTCTGGATAGATCAGTGAATATTCTTCTCAAGAGTTTCGAAATGACATGTAAGAAAGCGCTTAAATTGTGCTTTTTTCAATTGCATTGGTTTTCGGCCCAATGATTTCTTCTACGCGTTAGATAGTAACATATCTAGGTTAAAAAACAGCATAACTTAAGTCAAGTTCACCGCCCCTGCCTTGGAGATCTTACTGTAAAAAATTTTTAAAAATTTTTAATGGGAAAGTGTGATGTGAGGAAGATTATAGATTCGCGAGGGTAAACAAACTTAATAGTCGAACAATTACCATAGATGTGAGGTGGACAATTTCTCCTCTCTATACTCTGAAATTCACAGAAAAATAATTTCAATGAATTTCTGTAATGCACTGGCAATGCAGAAAAAGAAAAAAATCGAACTTTTCGACCCAGCGATCAGAGAGCTCTCATCAGTGTGGTTATCTCTGAACGTCTATCATACAATGTAAAAAATGCACAAATTGTTGCCACAAAGCTTAGATATTTTTTCCTAAAATGCAGGGAGTATTCCCTAAAATTTTAGGGGCATACTCCGTACATTTTAGGGAATATTTCATACACTTTAGGGAATATTCCTTAAGCTTTTTGGGAACGATTGTGCAAATTTTTTACTATGTAGAAGTTCGCCACCCAATTGCCCATACAAATACTTTTTATCAAAACCAAGTGTGAATCACATGGAAGCAAGATTTCTTATTGCAATTTTCAAAATGGGTGATTATTCCCGTTGTCGTCATAAGGCACTGGAAACTTCGCTTTAATCTTTTTCTGCATTTTCAATAAATTATTGAAATTAATTAAAATTAGTTTTCAGTGAATTTAAGTCTATAGAGACGAGAAATTGTCCAGCTGCAACTTTTACTTGGTTTATCCAGTGCCTTATGGCGAAGAGGGGAATAAGCACCCAATTTAAAAATTGCAATAAGAAATCTTGGTACTATGATTCACACTTGCCTTTGATAAAAAGTATTTTTAGTGGATATTGGGTGACCATATTAATAAATCTGCCACCCAGCATCTGAAAGTAAAAAAGTAGCTTAAGCTACACTGTAAAAAATATTAGGGCTATTGCTTTAACTGTAGAGAATACTCCCTAAAATTTAGGAAAAAAAAACTACATTTTAGGGTATATTCCCTAAAATGTAGGGAATATTCCCTACACTTTCATTAAAATACATTACATTATAAGAAATATTCCCTTATCTTATCGAAAAATACCTAAGCTTTGTGGCAACAATTTGTGGAAATTTTTTACTATGTAGGCAAGTTGGTGGATAATCTAATAACTCCACAATAGGTACGCTTCAAGAAAATGATATATTTATATGCCATAATCACGCTCTCTCTATCTAAATAGTCGACTGGAGAGTATATGCCGCCAGACATCTTATCTCAAAGGCCTTGTGCTCTATGTCAAATTAGCTGTTGATGAATATGTCGTTTGTCTCACATTACATAGACTGCGGGAGTGTCTATAAACCGTCGAAACACTGCCTAGGAGAAATAAGATCAAAATTCATGCATGGAAACGGGATCTGAAAGCCATAGTGAAAACGATACTTTCATTATTCACGACTTAGTTAAAGAGGATCATAAACTCTCATTGTTGGATAAGAACGAGTCTAAGCAACTTCCAAATTTCACTTGAATGCCCTAAAATTCCTATATTCTGCTCGATAAAAGAACTACGCCAGACATAACAAATGAATTGTTCTTGGCAACATCAGCGGTTTGAACCGAAATGAAAATGGGATGCATAATAAATTCTAATCGAGTCAGGAAATGGATAATGTTAGTAGGAAATTATGAACTCTGTCTGGTTTGAAAATTCTTACAGACATTCGATAAAATGTTAAAATCTTTTGAGACAGTTCCATTTAGACCAGCTCGGTATATTTGAAAGAAATATATTTATTGTCGACTCAGCATAAAATTGGTAGGTATAGATTCAGTGTTATTACTTCAACGGACTGGTACCAGTTTCTTCGTTTAAAACGAACTTCTTCATTGTCTCTTAAATCGTAAACTTTACAACCTTCCTGCCCCATAAACGAATACAACCATATCAAAGCCTCTGCTTTACGCGCAAACTTATTGAAACTTAATGGTGTAAACCTAGTATCACGTACGAAGAATAAAAGTACTCCGTCTTTGGATGGAGCACGTCACGTACATAATATTATCAAGAGCCAGACGAACAGCGTCCCTGAATAAAAAACATTAAATGTGGGACTTCAACTAGCATCCTCGTGTTGTCTTTAATAATGTGCGTAAGCGTGACTGTGAAAGTGTCCTATTTCTTTTTTGCCTTGTATGTGGCACAATTGTTTCTCTACAGTGTTAAACGTGGCGTTCCATGACTTTTACTAATTATTTTTTGTTGCGTGCGTTAATGAGGCAATAAGAGACTTTTGCCTGATGATTGAAATGTTACGGAGACGAAAGCTTATTTTTGGACGTTCCACTATAAAATAATGAAATTCTGCGAAACTAAATGTTAAGAGCGCTCAAATTTGGCCTTTTGCTTAGATATTTCAAATAATTGATGTCTCTTAATACATGAATGAACTACATCCTACACTGAGGACATAATTTCACATCGTGCTGAGGACAGAAAAGATGTAATTGCCTTTTACTGCTATAATAATGTTGGTGTTAAGTTATGTTACGAAACCTCGTTGCAGCTGCCACTTTAGAAGTAAAACAAGCTACCATAGAAAAAAGTTTGATGTCAAGCTAACAACCAAGAAACTTTAGAATAACTTGAAGAATGCTAGTATTGCGGATTCACATAATAATAACATGGCGGGCTCAAATCCTTATTTATTAAATGCCGAGTTTGCAGTTTCTTCTTCTAATTCATCTTCTGCTTGCAGTACAGGTAGCGTTTTTGCCGACCGACGTCACCCTTTCTGATAACTTATCCGAATTAGAGCTGAAATGGATGATATTATTCCAGCTTCTTTCTCTGTTAAATCCAATGCAGTTGGCCTTGATGGCATTCGTCCGTAATTTATTAAACTACTTCTCCCTTTTAACACGTCATCAATACTAACTTATTAAACTCCTCATAACTCCGCATCTGCAAAAGAGCAAAACTAATTGCTGTCCTGTTTGAAAAAAAATTGTTCAAGCAGATATGTGCATATTTGGAACGCAATAATTCCGGGCTTAATATAGTTGCACAATAGTTGAAAGTTATTGATGACTCCGCCTGTGCCGGTAAACTTCTCTAAGGCCTGCGATAAGGTCAATCACAGACTTTTAATCAATAAGTTGTGCAACACCTACAATTTTTCACTCACTGCGTGCAATCTTCTTGCATCCTGCAAATGGTTGAATGCTACAATTTCCTGGTTTGCATAAGTGACCTGCCAAATATGATAAGATACTCTTAATATCACCTCTATGCTGCCGATTTGCTAATTTATATCTCCATTCCTTCAGGGTTAATTGGTGATAGTATGGGCAAACTAAATGAGGACCTCTTGGCAGTCTTGAATTAGTCCAAGGCAAAATAAGTTAGACCTCAATCCCAATAAAACTAACTCGATTTTTATATACAAACATGCAGCAGACATTTATTGCTGTCATCAAGAATACTCAATGAATGCCCTATCATGGGCTGCGATAATGTTCTCTCTCTCTCTCTCTCTCTCTCTTGCTGTATTATGCCACATAAATTCTTCGCAATGATAGCTTTCTTTGGTTGAAAAAAAGTTAAAGAGCTTTCAAAAAGTATGATGCGGGATTATATCGGGATTTTCTAATCTAGTTGTAAGTCTCAGTTAGAAGTAAGAAGTATGCTTACTCTTACGTTCAATATTCCTATCATTGTGTATGGCTGTGAAACTTTTGCTTGTGATATGGACTCTATATCAGTGGGCAAGCTTAATACTGCCTTCAACACAGCTGTTCATTAAATGTACGGGCTTGGAAAATTTTACCATATTAGTGCACATGTTATTTCAGTTATTTGATGTTCCTTAGTGTCCTATCTTCATAAAAGAATATTACGTCAGCTGGATATTGATTTGGTCCATACGCCACAACCTCTTATTTGCAGAAAATCGATTTTTATGTTTTAAGTGAACCAGTTAAAAAACTAGTCGCTAAACCTGTATTCAAAATTTTATCGAATGTTCCTCATACGCTTACGATATTTGCTACTTATTTTTGTGAAATTTATTAATCACTATTTAACTTAATAACAGGTTTCCAAAACATTTTCTTGTTATGGTCTACTGCAAAGGGCGAAACGAAAACGTTATGTAAATGTAGGTTATGGACCATAATTGATCTGAATATCGACTAAAATGGCCTGAATAAATCGTATACCTAATTTATACATTACTACTCAATTTCTATAAATTTTAGCAGTAAAAACAAAATTTTTTCCAGGAAAATAATTCCTTATTTGCAAAAAAGAAGAAGCCTAGAATAAACATTGTTCAAAAACTTAATTTTACTTGTAACTATATTTTTTGCATATTTAGTTCGATATTTTTTAGCAAGCCACACAAGTTTAGGCGATCCACATCTGGAAGGCTTTTTACATCCGCTATTTTATCCTTTGTTATAGGGTGGCTAGGTAAAACCGGAATATTAATCATAAAAATATTTGTGGTGTGGCGAAAGATCTATTATTCCCCTTTTTATATAATGATACAATTTTATTTTCTGTCTCCGAAAATGAAGTTTTATATTCAAGTTTAAATTGGTCGTCATTCAAATGTTCATAGGTAATGGACTTTATTTTAGAAAATGGCATTTTTGTATAATCCAACTTTCCAACAGCTATCGAATATGCATTGAAATCGCGTGGATTCATTTGCAAAATCTTCTGTTTTGTTTTTCCGGAATTCATACCTGTTAATTATCTTACCATGTGTAAAGGACTATAACTTACCACATTTTTTAAGGCACGATCTATCGCTAAATGTGTACAGTCTACCTCTTTATGTTGGAATGTCCCGATTCCGAAAACTTTTGAAGAATCTGCTTTATCTCTGGATGAGAGCATAAAAATATCTTAAGAGCATTTGCATTTATTTATTCCTATTTTGTGGAACACAAGAATCGCTCCATAAAATTATTCTTGTTATTGCTGCGTGATCTTCTAAAACTTGTCACAATATTTTTATCACTGCGCTACTAATATCACTGCCACTACGACCGCTATGTGCTTCTGTCCACACAGCGCAGTAAGTTATTTTAGAGCCATTGAAGAATATTGCCGTGGCCGGCAAGTTGAAAACATTTAGTTTGCGCTTATAATAACAGCAAGATGCGTTTCCTTTTGCAAGACAAAAAATCTGTTGCAAGTCATAGCAGATAACGCAATGGTCATCATTAATATTGTTCCTATATAGATTTCTTTCCGCTCTACAAAATAATTTTTCTTTTAGGTGTGCTTCATTTTAAAATATTTCCTTTTCTTATGGATGTGGTGTATTCTTGAAGAGATAGCATCTGTCACATATACCCTTCCTAGACTTATAAAAGGACCTATTGAACTCAAAGTTGAATACTTTTCTGTAGATAGAAAGGCTTGCTGGATTTTTATACTTTTCCACATATAGCTGGGACATTTTTGTTAAATTTAAATTGGTTTCAAGATACGCCTTTTGACTTCTTGCACGACAGTAGTGCGAGTCAACCGTCGGAAAACTTCTAATGTGTTCATGAATTTCCTCCAATTTCTTTACCGGCGTAACATTTTTCACATGTTTTCCTTTTCTAGATGTTAATGGAGCTCCAGAACACTTATCTACTGAATGTTCGAACGCGTAATATATACGCTTCTTATTAATACATAAAGTGTAAAAAGAAAAGCCGACAAACCTGCATTATTTGATTACTAGCTTGAAAGTAATATTTAAATGTGTAATGCTTCTTGCTGTCTTCTCGTGGCTTTTTGGTAGTGTTTTTGTCAATCTCTGGTTTTGAAGGACGATGTCGCTTAACAAACTGCCTTTTAACGAATTTAAAATAAAACCTAGTCTTTTCGTTATCAGGCAGGTTCCAGTGGTGATTAAAAATAGTTTCTCTGTCGCTCTCAGTGAAATTTTTCGTGCAAAGCAAGTAGAAGTGGGTTTACAACGAGTTTTAATTTGCGTGGAAGGGATCTCTGAATTTTTTATATTGCGGTACGCTTGTCCAGACTGTCTGAATTTTTTATTTATATTTCTTTTCCAAAGATCAATATTTCTTTGCTTTTTCCTTGTTAATCTTAGAGAAGACATATCACTGTCTAAAAGCGAAGAAACAAAATATAAAGCTAAGTCAAACAGTAACAAACAGTTAAATTGCCGTGTATACCATAAAAGCTGGAATTAGACGGGAGGCTTCTGGATTCATAACTTTCCCGCATCTGTGTAGTACTCCTGGTCTCATCCACATCTGCAACATGTAACAACAATTTTAGAGGACTAGGAAATTTTTCGTATTATTTGTCAAAAATAACTAACCAGCGCTGCTTTCATATATCAAATTTTTACGATATTTATTTGGTTCTTGAAAATGGAGAAAATGTTGGATCAAAATCAATATCGTCCGCTAAATACAATAAAATTGGAAAATGGTTAAAGTAGAAAAAAATGCCAAATGAAATTAGTGTTAAACATTTACACGAAAAATCTAATGGCGACGAGCTCCCACACGAAGAAATAATTTCATTTTGCATGCTGAAAAGTACGTACTTATGGGCACAAATTAAAAATATATTAAAACTGGCAAGTACCTCAAGAACTCTGTTGACATAGTCGGTATTGGTGAGCTCATAATTTGCTTTTAATACATCCTTCAATGTCGACAGCTTCTTCACAAGTCAATCAAACCTCAAAATATAAAACTCAATGAAGCTATTATTTTCCATCTTGCTCTCTCACTTTTATACATGCTATCCGGCATTAAACTATTATCAGAAATGCTATGCTTATGTACACGGTTTTTACACGCATTTTTTGGCTGAAATCCAATGTAAATACACCTAAATAGCACAAGTTTTAAAGGTCCACCTATAATATGTATGATTACATAACATTATAAAAATTGCAAAATAGAGAAATGATAATATATGTATCTTAAGTGTCAAACGCCAATGTGCTTGGAGATGGACCAAGCTGCACTTCAAATTGGTGAAATAGATGGAGATGGATCAAATTAAACACTCAGCATCTTAGCAGTAAATAGGAATAGAAGAAATTGGGATAGATATTTGGAAAGAGAATAATCGAAAACCTAAATCTGCATTTCTAGCCCAAAAAATTTAAAAGTGGCGTATGGACCAAATCAGTATTTAGCTAACGATTAGTCTTTTTATACAATACTGTTAAATATAGAAACTGGGACTATCTGTATAATATTTTTCATGTTCTCGTTCTAACCGAACTTCTATTTTAATTAGTCCCCGATTTACTTGTATCATATCAAAGCGTAAGTTCCTTGTTAAGGCTACCAAGGTGTGGAATTATCTTCCGCCTGCGCTGAGGGGAGCACGTCGCACAGATAAATTTAGTATGGACTTAGCTAGATATATGTCTATAGGACTTTAGTTTTATTTTATTTTTTAGCACTAACATTAAGTAAGTAACTAACTGGTTGTATACTTCTTGTAGATTTATTGATCTTCTCTTTATAATAACAAGCTTGTGCGGAATATTTGCATTTTTCGTATTTTCTTTTTTTTTCTCAATCAACCTTTATCGTGTTATATCCAATCTTAGTTTAAATAAATTTAGTAGTTGGTTTGATTCTCATCCTATAAGACTATTTTCATGTCTTAATTATATAGAGTTTATAACAAATGAATTTGAATTTGAAGGGCTTCAAGTTTAGATGCGTGACCACGGAATATATATGTGCTTTCTCCATAAATTCGAATGTCCATTGTGCAGCACAGATTTAGTTTTTTTAGTTTTACTAACACATAATTATAAAGTCAGGCTATGTGTGTGTAAATACTGTAAATAAATGAATTTGAATTTAGTTAAAGTGGTTTTTTTCATTTATTTATAGGACAGCTCGTTAACCAATAAAACTGATTACCAATTTCATAGGATTTTATATTCTTAAGAAGTTTACGGTACAACAAAAACATTTTCATATTACCTCACTTTTTGTATGGCAATACCAAGAAGTGGGTGCCCGATATAATCCATTATTTCAATTATATATACTATTTTTATGACAACGCCGTGAATAAAACTTCAGCTCTCTACATCGACGCGTTCTCAGGCAGTATCCAAATTTATAGTATGGCAACCCTACGAAGGAGTTACCTGATTTGCCCCAAGTTCTAAGTTATATCTGTATCTTTTTTTTTTCTAAAAGAAAGCCGTGGGGAAAATTTCATCTCCTTAAGTAAAGATGCTCTCGAGTTGTCAAGAGCGGATAGACAGACATGCAAAAGTAAAAATAATTTTAAAAATTTTGCTCTGGCAAACGGTATAAAGTCAATAAAATAGTTAGGTATCTATTCTTACTGGACAATTATGATTACCCGCCAGTATTTGCTTTCTTTTTGTCTTATCTTTTTAGTTATTTATTTTTACATAACTACTCCAGGCCCCTACTGGCCTGCTTCCTGATTTATATTCTGTTATTATTTTATAAGACTTTGTCTATTGTAAACTAAACACCACTAAATACGTACTTTTAGGACTTGAATTAAATTTACATCATGGCACCTGAGAATTTCACAACAATTCTTCTTCCTCTTCTTTTGTGCAGTTTCCGTTAAATAAATAACATACAGGGAGCGGGATATCGAGCGAATACAGTTACATGAATTTTAGAACATGTCAAAAAGAAAGCGCAATATGTAAAAACCATTGCCGTCTTTATGTTCCAGGCCGTGACATATAATTCTTTGAATGTATTAGAGTAGTACGATTTCGTACTTCTCTTAGCATTTGTTCATATGGAAAAATGAATTACTTTCAACTTTAACTTTAAGCCTCAGTACTAAAACCATGATTCAGGAATTATGTTATTCAATTATTTGTGCAATTACGAGTATAAAAATCTAGGTGCTTTCTTTAAGAAAATTGTTTATATTTTTTCACACAAACATAACTCTACACATAAACATGAAAATGTGTTGAATTCTGTTGGCTTCATACCACAAATCACACTAGAAAGCAATCAGAGCTTTGTGTTTTCCTATTGAGTTATATGAAAAAAAAATTAGTCTTTCAACTTTTAATACACAGCAACTTCTTAAGTATAAGTAGGACAAAAAAACAATGCTAATAATTTTTTTATATCATCCCATAATGCTTTTATAAATTTAAAAATATTCTCCACCTTCCATATTAAATAATCCAGTTTTTTTCATTTCAAACATGACTCAAAGTCATTTTTAATCAATGAATCGGCAGAGCCATATATTCGAACATATTTTCACTAGTTTCGCTTGCTCATTCCGCTGTGAAACGATAGGGCGGAAACAGTATTCTATATTTAGCTATTCATAACATATAAGTTATAGTTCAAAGGTAATTCAAATCTTATTCTATTTTATAGGAAAATTTGTTGCCTTTATGGCAGTACACGGAGAAAAATATTTTTCCACTATTCAGAAAGTAATTTTCTTAATTTGGATTTTCTGATTTCAAGGAAACAAGTACTTATTTCCGAAAACTATTACTCAATTTAAACTTCAAGTTATCAATTGAAGAAACTCGATATTTACTTATGTTTATAAATTGTTTCTTATTTTAAACATAAGCAAACCTAAATAAATATTTCGTTAGGTTGGCAATTTGTTGATTAAATTAAATCTGTTATGATTAAAATAAGAATAGTGATTAAAAATAGAATAGATTTTTCTTCAAATATTTCTTTTTTTATGCTTTCTTTTATCTGAGATTTACTGAAGGACTTCTGATTAAAAATTTCTAATAAAACCCAGTACCAAAACGATAAAATAACGATAAAATTAATTCAATTCAATTCTAGCTTCATGTCAAATTTACTTGCCTCAGTAAATTTTTTCTTGAATCGAGTAAGAGAAATAAAAATTATAAAGAAGAATGAGCACTTTAAGTGTATTATTATTTTAAATGCGATAGATGAAAGAAGGTTTTTTTATATTATTCATTTGTTACCAGATGGTAGGAAGTGCTGTAAAATTTCAAAATCTTTAAAAATAATCCATAATATATAATCTTTATTACTTACCAGAAAATATAAAAAACCCAAAAATGTTAAAAGGTTATAATTTAGAGATTTTCACCTTCGTTTCCATTTAATTTGATTAACTGCGTTCGGTTATATATTATCATGTAGTGGGCAAGAAAGCCTAAAACTAGGTGTTTTAAAATACTTCTCATTCTGGTTAGGAGCAGGAACGATGATAGCATTCAAAAGAGTTTCGGACTTGATTTTCTGTTATGTTTATTTTAAGAAGAGCAAGTAAATATCATCATATGGAAAATTTTATTTTATAGCATGAATTTTTATCTCTCTTTTATGGGTGTTGATCAGAAAAATTCCAAACAACGCAGATACAATTAAATTTCTGGTATCCTAAGTAAAGTGTTAAGGACAAGATGTTAACCCTCTGAGATTTAAATTCTAAATTTTTCTGACGACAGAGAGGGCAAGAATACAAAATTTCAACACATTTTAAACAAATATTGGAAAGAAACAAAAGCTCTATATCGAAGACCGTTACAAATGCTACTCTGTATCAGTACCCGAAATTCTCAATATGGACATTCTTTTCCTAGTTTAAGGAAATTGAGGTATCTTGTTCCGATAAACAAATTTCTGGATTCAGGCAGATAAATCTAGAATTGATAAAATATCCCGTATGATTACCTCAATAATTAAATAAAATTAAGCTAAGACTTATTATTATAAGAAAAATTTACTTAAAAGTCAATTCTTGGCCCTTATTAAATCAAGTGTATAATGCTGAAAATAATCAAGTAAGCGTACTAGATTCAAGAAATTATTATATATTTTTCCCGGACGGGAATCGAACCTAACTTGTTAGAATCAGTCAATGATGGATAAAGAAGAATTTTTAAGAACTTTTATTTTTAACGATTCCAAATCAAATTCATAAATACAAGATGAAAAAACAACCGCCTCGTCCAGGGTTTGAAACCGGGACCTTCCGCTTGCCGGGAGACTGCTCTTACCACTGAGCTAACGAGACAGATGATTTTCCCTCTTGATTTATCAATTTGTTACTAGCCCACTAAGCCACGTTTGCTTTCAGCTGGCATTAACCAGTAACGATGAAAGCTCAAAAATAAATTGTAAATTCAATTTTTACTTATTTTTCCTGAACGGGAATCGAACTTACACTTGTTAGAATCAGTCAATGATGGATAAAGAAGAATTTTTAAGAACTTTTATTTTTAGCGATTCCAAATCAAATTCATAAGTAGAAGAAGAAAAAACAACCGCCTCGTCCGGGGTTTGAAACTGTCTCGTTAGCTCAGTGGTAAGATCAGTCCCCCGGCAAGCGGAAGGTCCCGGTTTCAAGCCCCGGACGAGGCGGTGGTTTTGTCTTCTTGTATTTATGAATTTGATTTATCGGTAAAAATAAAAGTTCTTAAAAATTCTTCTTTATACATCAATAGATTCAAAAAATTAATTTCTGTTGTTGATGTTGATTGGTCCAAATAAATCCATAAAAATTTAAAACGATTTACTGAAAATTAGAAAGCATGGCTCTTTCACAGAAAACTACAATTCATCAAATTTATCCTACTTTACTTAACATAAGTTTAGAACATATTTACTAAAACTGAGTATAAGAAGTTCAATACGTAAATACAATGTGCTTGACTGAAAACCAATAGTCTATTTTCTTAGTTTATGGCGATTTTATCTTGATTATAGCTAACTTTTCGTTCCGTGTGTAATTTATACATTAGGTTTTTATTTATTTTCAAAAGAAAGGCAGTTTCAAACAAAGAAAGAGTTTTTTTAAGAAATATTTGCTCCCACTTTGAAGTGATCTTTCATTTTTCTGTGATAAGACACACAGAGAAATGAAAGCAATAGAATTCAACACATTTTCTCATTTTTATGTGTGTGTTATGTTTGAGTAAAAAAATATAAACAATTTTCTTAAAGAAAGTACTTAGATTTTTATACTGTTAAATGCACATAGAATTAAACAACAAAAAATCCTGAATCAAACTTTTAGTATAGAGGCTTGCTATGCAAAAAGTTGAAGTTGAAAGTAATGCATTTTTCCATAACACCAAATGCTAATAGAAGTTCGAAATCGTACCAACTTTGGCAAGTCGCAAAATCGTTTTGTGTCACGGCCTGGAACATAACGACGGCAATGGTAAAAACCCTATCGGTGTCAACGAATCTCGGTTATTAGGCGAAAATGTGGACACGCAAGAAGAATTTAAATAAGTTTAACTAATGTTTAACCAAGGTTTTGTATTTTGTGTGTTTTTTAAATAGAAGACCTTAAATTGTTCCGTTATTTGGGTTAATATTAAATAAAAATGTTCTAATTTACTGATTAAACCTGGGACTTTAGCTAATAAACGGCAGAATATTTCAACAGTGAATTTTGCTGTGCGGTGCTATTGCAATAATCGCCGAAATAATCCCGGGATACGTTTTTCAGGCAAGTTGAAGTCCTGAAATTAAACTAAAAAGTTCTTTTTCCGCAAATACGTGCAAAAGATGCAAAGAAAATATCAATATAACTGTTCAAAATATTTCTTTGTTTACGTTTTTGTGTTTCCAACTTTTAGTTTTTTTGTTCAATATATCAGTGACAGCTCACAATTTTGTTTTATTTTAAATAATTACGCCAAATTCCCCTTCAAAATATTTGAGACTTACTACTTCCATGAACATCGCAAATGCATAAACAGAATACCGCAATTTTTCGGACTTACTGTGCTTCCTATAGTTAGATTACTAAGTCGTGAATAAGCTATTCATTTACGTTCAGATCTAACTTATTAAGGTAGATTTTGACGTTGAGAATAAATATTTTAGGGTTCCGGGATTTCAATGGAACTTTGTAAAATTTAATGATTTTAATAAATATTATACATATTTAAAAATGTGTTGAATTGGAAGCTTGAAGTGTATAGTTTTATCTAGTTCAGTGTTTTGCTAAACTAAAATTGTTAATGAGTGCCTTGAGAGACTATAGGACAATATTTTTATGGTCGTTGATCAAAATTTGTCTTTTGTCTTTTCACAACAAATGTAGGTATGAAAATGTGTCAATGTTTCCTACTTTCTCTTTTATGGAGTTAATCAGTCTGTGAAGTGAGCGACCAATATCGGATTTTACTTCTTGGTCACTAGGTCTATTTAACGATATATGTTTATTGTTTTCCTAAGAAGCTAAATTAATGCTTAAACGTAATTGTGGCAAATAGAGCGACTGACGGCCGACTGCAGTTTCCTATGCAATACACGCTCCATAAACCGTTTCTAGAGATAATTGTTCTCCTACTGCAGTGATCGTCGGCCATCGCTACTGTTTTTAAGTCTTTATTGTGAAGAAAAAATGTAGTTTCAAATGGAGCTTAGAAATCGTTTTGGCATTTCAAAAACACCAGGCGGAGAAAGGCTTTAGTGTGGAGCACTTACTTCAAATCATATGAAATTTTGATCCAGAAGGAGATAACCAATAGAGAAGAATACGTCCTAATATGAGCGATGTTTTAAGCGCTAATCCTGGCAATTATATCAACTATTTAATCCATTACTAGCATACACTTCGCGCTACAATCACAAGAATTCAATTCAATATTTCTTTCCACCATTATACAGAAACGTACATAAAACATCATAACCCTAATCAAACTATATATACGCAACTCAATATGTTGCGTAGCATTTCCATTAGTTAAATAAATATTCATTTCAAAGTTACTTCTGGCAACGCCAGCACAGATAGCTTCTCTTATATACACACACACACTTGCGTTTACTCAGATCTGAATATACATTATGTACTTAGTAACGTTAGTTTAGCATTCTCTACTTCTGCATCATCTGCCGCCCAGCACAGTTGTTAACTTCATTTTTTCGCAATAAAACAATTAATGTTACGTCAAACTGTGAGTTTATCTTTAATCAAGGATTTAATCCCAGAAAGCTACGCTCATTTCATGGTCCTTCGAGTTATTTAAAAAACCAGTGAAGAAAAGTAAAAAAGAAGGAAAGAATTAGAAAAATTCTAGAAGTTGTGTGCCGCTCATTGTGTGCTGTGTACCGCTCAGTCATCTACCAATTGGATCACACGGAATACAACAAGGAAAAATTCATAAAGATAAGTGCTTCTTATTCTTTTTCTTTTTTCGAATAATTTAAAAGAAAATAAGTGCTGTGAAAAATACAAAATACAAAATTTCTTTTCATAATAAAAATCCACAAGTGCGAACAAAAGTGTATAACACTAATCGTATGTCAGTATATAGAAAGAAAAAGCTTTATTTTTGGTGATAAAAAGTATGCAACACAAAGCCAAATAATCGTTCAATGACAGCATACTTTCGTCAAAAAAGTAATCACACATTAGGGAAAGCTTTTAAGCTCCTAAGTGACAACCAAAACAAATTACAGTCACAGAAGGCATTGATTAATATAGGACTTTTGTCGTATTGCTGAAAATTAAAAACAAATCCAACATAATTACAGCAAAAGGAGTTTCTCCAATAATTGGAAACTTTTAAATCATTTAAAATTTCTGCGCAATGGAAATATTGTTGTGAGCATTTAAAATATTTTTTTGAATTATCATTATTACGATAAATATATTGTTTCAGCACTTCACATATTTATTATTATATTGGACCACATTACATAATAATTATCTATTTATTAAATTATATTTCATTACCGATAATTTATCAGGAACTTAAGCGGAAAACTGTGCTATTTCATAAAACTTTAATGAATTTTAAAAATACTTTAGCATATTTTAAACAGAAATGTCCGACTTACAGTCCCTGAAACTAAAGAGAGCTCGAACAGAAGCCTCTATATGTCGCATAAGAGACTACGTCGCAAATATTACAGAAAACTCAGATTTAATTGATATTACGACCAGACTAAGCAGATTAAAAGATCTATGGATCGAATTTTGTACACACGATGATGAGATCACACTTATACCGAATCAATCCTCAAATTCAGAAGTGGTAGAGGAACTATACCTAAAATTAGAAGCAGATTTAAGAAGACACATTCGAGCTCGCACAAATGCAACACACGCGCGCTCACAACAATCACAACCCCAGCTTAATGAAACAATAAATACATTAACAGAACAGCACAAAACTCTATTAAATGTACTGGCAGAGCAACATACACACCAGCCCGCTGAGTTAAAACTTCCAAGGTTGACAATACCATTCTTTGACGGCAATTACAGTGAATGGCCATCATTTCAGGACTTATTCGTAACGTCTGTTCATGAAAATTCTGTGTTGTCCAAAGTGCAAAAATTTCAATACCTGAAAGGGCTAATAAAAGGCGACGCAGCGCTACAGATACGGCATATCATGGTAACTGAACAGAATTATGATTCAGCATGGATAAAATTAGTGGAACGTTATGACAGGAAGAAGCAAATTGTCAATGATTTCATAAAAACATTCATTGAACAGCCATATAATAATAAACCATCATCATCAAGCTTACGTCGACTTGCAGACACTTCTGACGAAATAATCAGAGGCTTGCAATCACTGGGTGATGAAGCAAAATCGCGCGATCCTTGGATAATATATATCCTACTTCAAAAATTAAATGCAGAAACAAAACAACTATGGGCGCAGCACACAGCAGACAAAGATTTTTCATCTGTCAATGATCTCATCAAGTTCATTAACAACAGATGTGATGCTCTAGAGGCATACAACACAAATGACATGCAAAAGTCATCATACGCAAGCAAATTACAAACGGTGGGCAACAAATCAACCCTTTTAGTTTCGTCATCAGTTAAGTGCCCCAAGTGCAGCGGGAATCATCCGCTTTTCAAATGCACAAGATTCAAGGCACTTGACATATCAGCAAGGAGGAAATTTGTCAGCTACCACAATTTATGTTTCAATTGCTTAAGCAACGGACATCAAACCTCATCATGCAGCTCAAACTTTCGCTGCCACTATTGCAATGAAAGACATCACTCGTCTCTTCATCAAAGCACTGTACAAAGCCATCATTCAACGACGACCGTTCGTCGCTCAAATACACCACCAAATGCCAATAGGTCAATCAGACACAAGAACTCTATCAACAACAACTCGACATCTTTGTGCAGTCCATCTTCAAGGAACATAAGTGAAATCACAGTTTCCAGTCTCAACCCCAACGCAATAAGTTACACATCACATCACAATCGATGCTCAAACAATGAAGGGAACACCTGCCAAGAAGTTAATCATCATCAACAAGGTCTGTATGCATCACATTCAACAAGTGCTACAGGCACATCGCACGCGTCACACTCAACAAATAACAGGCAACACATCTCACCGTCTGGGAATCCATCATCATCAGTAAACACATCAGATCCCAACCTTCATTGTCATCAAAGCAATCATCAGTTGGAACAAGGGCGTACATCAACCATATTACCTACAGCGATAATATTCATAAGAGATATTCAAGGAGTACTTCAGCCTTGCAGAGCGCTCTTAGACTCAGCGTCAATGGCAACATTCATTACAGAGTCTTGCATGCAAAGACTGGAACTCAAACGGAGCAACAAACGAGTACTAGTTAACGGGCTATCCTCAGTCGGAGTTGCAACAACTCGTGGGGAAGTCCTCCTGCAATGTGTACCGGAAGATGGGCCCTCTTTGGAAATGAGAGCACTAGTCCTAAGCAAAATTACATCATCCATGCCACCAACAAATATACCAATTGAATCGTGGCCTTGGCTGCATCAACTAAAGCTAGCCGACCCCTGTTTCCACAAAAGCGGCAACATTGATATCCTCATCGGCGCTGACTATTTTTTCAAAGTGCTCAAGGATGGACAACTACAAGGCCAGCCTGGTGCACCTCTCATTCAAAACACTATCTTTGGTTGGATGATAGCAGGCCAGCACAGCCAAACCACAGATAATCAGCAACAAATAACAAGCTTCCAACTTTGCATCGAGTGCGATATTGACAAGTCACTTAGACGATTCTGGGAACTGGAAAATCTCTCAGATACGTCACCCCACCTTACTGAAGATGAAATATTTTGTGAAGAGCATTTCAAAACGCATACAAGTATCAGTCCAGAAGGGCGCCTTGTTGTACGTCTCCCGTTTAAGGATTCAACACATAAACTAGGGAACTCACGAAGAACAGCCATACACTGTCTCCTATCATTAGAAAAGCGATTGATGAAGAACTTTCACCTTCACTCTGAATATAACTCATTCATCACAGAATATATCAATCTCGGACATATGAAAGAGATTCCCGAGCATCTCAGGCAAGTTGAAGATCATCAAAACTTCTATATGCCACATCACGCGGTGATAAAGGAGTCAAGCTCCACAACTAAGTTGCGAGTGGTATTCAACGCTTCACGGAAGACCACATCAAACCTGTCACTCAACGACATCCTGGCAGTGGGTCCTACTATTCAGCGTGATTTATTCGCTCTATTATTACATTTTCGGAGCAATAAGGTTGCAATCTCCGCGGACATCATCAAAATGTACCGTCAAATTCAAGTAGATCCATGTGACTGGAACTTTCAAAGAATCGTTTGGAGAAGAGCACCATTCGAGAAAATTAAGGATTTTTGGTTAACCACTGTAACATATGGTACAGCTTCCGCACCGTTTCTGGCAACAAGAGCTCTTGCAGAGGTTGCCAAGGAATGTGAACAAGATCGTCCTGATCTAACCCATATTATTAAAAATCAATTCTATGTCGACGACTTACTGTGTGGCACGAGAAACGTCGAAGAAGCAATAACATTACGCGATGATCTGGAGAAAGCATTGGCCAATAGAGGTTTCGCATTACATAAATTGAAGAGCAATGCACATGAGTTCATGAACAGCGTACCTACAAATAAAAGAGATACAGGATGCATGAATTTCGACGATAATTCAACAAAGATATTAGGACTCTATTGGAACCCAGCGAGTGACTCCTTCCTGTTCAATACATCACTTGATCTAGATGGCCTAATCACCAAACGAACGATTCTATCGCAGTCATCAAAGATCTTTGATCCGTTAGGACTGTTAGCTCCAGCTACCATATTACTCAAAATCCTATACCAAAGCCTTTGGCTACAAAAGATAGGTTGGGATGATCCAGTTCCGGAGCATCTTGCACAACAATGGCAACTTTTCAAGGGAGAATTCAACCAATTCGAAAGCATCAATGTGCCACGCTGGCTTTACTCAACAGATCTCAACACATGTCAATTTCATGGCTTCTCAGACGCTTCGGAAACTGCATATGCAGCTGTCATTTTTTGCCGGAGCATTCAAGGTTCAAAAATTACAATCAATATCATTGCAGCAAAAACCAAAGTGGCACCAATAAACAATCAATCAATTCCAAGACTGGAATTATGCGGGGCGTTGCTACTAGCCAGGTTATTTAACTCGGTGCTCGCAGCATTCGATTCACCAGCAACAAAGTGTTTCGCTTGGACTGATTCAAACATCGTGATCAGCTGGCTAGCTTCACATCCAAAGCGATGGAAAACCTTCATCGCGAATCGCACATCGGAAATTCTCAGCATCCTGCCCAGCACTCACTGGAAACATGTGAATTCTTCTGACAACCCCGCAGACATAGCGTCTCGAGGAGTTTCACCTTTAGTACTAAAGACCTCCTCACTCTGGTGGACAGGCCCGCAATGGCTACGACAACCTGAAACTACATGGCCAACCCAAATTTCACCACAGAACAACCGCTTAGCGGACCTAGAAGAACGATCAGTTAAAATTCACAATCTGCATACGCATGTCCCAAGGCGAGCGTGGGACCACCTAATCAATAGCATTTCATCGTTTCGCAAAATCATAAGAATTGTCGCAATCTGGAGACGTTACCTCTCTCACCTCAAGCACAAGGTTCACATACGTCAAGGGAAATCAATCAACCAACCATCATATAACTGCTTTCTTTCTACAAAGGAGTTATCAGATTCAACTATAGCTTGCTTACTCTGGGTCCAATCAAACACGTTCGCAAACGAAATCAATCGCCTAAAAGCGACTAAAGAGCTTCCCTCAAAGAGCAAAATCTTAGCTCTTTCTCCATTCTTAGATCCTGCTGGATTACTGCGAGTGGGAGGCCGCATACAAGATTCTTTGTGCAACTACAATTCAAAACATCCCATAATTTTGCCGAAGAACCACCCAATCACGGCACTCATCATACATGAATTCCATGTTCAATATCTGCACCCGGGCCCAACGCTACTACTTTCGATCATCCGCCAAAAATATTGGGTCATTGGAGGTCGCAACACAATCCGCTAATATACGCATAAATGTTTGTCCTGCTTTCGCCAACGTCGCTCAGCACAGCAACAATTCATGGGCAACTTACCAGAATTACGAGTTCAACCCAGCAGGCCATTTTTACATTGTGGTGTGGATTACGCAGGTCCAATCCGTCTACGCTTAAACAAAAGACGTGGTGCAAAAATCGACAAAGGATACATAGCGCTATTTGTGTGCTTCAGCACAAAGGCCATTCATTTAGAGCTGGTCTCAGACCTAACGACCGACACATTCATTGCAGCATTGAAACGCTTTACTGCACGACGTGGGGCTCCAGCAATCATACACAGTGATAACGCGACGAACTTCGTCGGAGCCAAACGTAAATTGTCCGAATTATATAAACTGGTTTTGTCAAAAGGTCACAACGACATCGTTACATCATTCCTCTCTCAGATGCAAACAACTTGGAAATTCATTCCACCTGCTTCACCTCACTTCGGTGGCATTTGGGAGGCGGGAGTTAAAAGTGTCAAAGCGCACCTAAAAAGAGTCATCGGGGATACGCCGCTTACGTTCGAGGAATTAGCAACACTTCTCACGCAAATTGAGGGTGTATTGAACTCACGACCCCTAACCGCAATCAGCGACTCAGACGTCGACAATCTGGATATATTGACACCTGGACACTTCTTAGTGGGAACAGCACTTACCTCCCTTCCTGATGAAGACTTCAGAGACAAAAACCCTTCACTTCTCAAACGCTGGCAACAAGTACAAAGAATGACCCAGCTGTTCTGGAAAGTTTGGTCTAAGCAGTACTTGCATTCTCTTAATCATCGACCCAAATGGAGACACAAAACTACAAACATTGCTGTAAATGACATAGTCTTAATTCATGAAGATAACCTTCCTCCATCAGTTTGGAACCTTGGAAGAGTCACCGACACACACCCCGGACGAGACAGCTTAGTGCGCACCGCTACGGTAAAGACTAAACAGGGCGAGTTAAAGCGACCCATCACAAAATTGTCAAAATTACCTATAGATTAAGTCTAAATTAAGAAGATTCTTAATGGGGGCAGTATGTTGCGTAGCATTTCCATTAGTTAAATAAATATTCATTTCAAAGTTACTTCTGGCAACGCCAGCACAGATAGCTTCTCTTATATACACACACACACTTGCGTTTACTCAGATCTGAATATACATTATGTACTTAGTAACGTTAGTTTAGCATTCTCTACTTCTGCATCATCTGCCGCCCAGCACAGTTGTTAACTTCATTTTTTCGCAATAAAACAATTAATGTTACGTCAAACTGTGAGTTTATCTTTAATCAAGGATTTAATCCCAGAAAGCTACGCTCATTTCACAATACATACCTGGCAATCATTCTCTATTTTTTATCCAATCACACCATCTAGTTCGTTCTTACCAATTAACATTCACTCTACATCTATGGATACCCCAGTCAGTGTTGGGAGGTTATTGCGATCAAAATACCCTCAAAGATAGGAAATTCCTTTTCTAAAGACAGGGAGATGAGATATCCCAAGCACAGTGTCCAGAATGGTCAATTGTACTAACCTACATGTTGATGTAAGTTTCTCAGCTGATCTACTGATAAAAAAGCAGAGGTAACCATATCCCGGCCTTACAAGAACACAGAAAGTGTTCGATTGTCGCAGGCTCTCCTTCCAGGCAGTACAGGTACTCAGGGCTGTCAACCACTCTCATACTTGTTAAATGAGCGTGAAGCGAGCTAATGATGCGAACCACAGTTCTACAATTTTCCTTCCGAGCCGCAATAGGAAATCAGAGAAATCCTAATTGGGCCCATAAAGAAAAGTTTTTTTGCACCTGCTAGTGTTCAGGTTCGCCTATTTTTGCTGATGCTTCATACGAACATTCGATTTGATGAGAAATACGATAATCGAAGTGGTAGCGCCTACGGCGGGTTCCGGTCCTAGGAACGACGAACTAGTGTCAGAAATGGCTAGAAGGTCAGCTATTTCATTCCCCATGATCCCCATGTGCCCAGGAACCCAGAAAAGGAATATCTTGTTGTGGAAACACAGCTTTTCCACGGACGACTTGTAGTCTTCTACTAACTTAGAAGTTATCCGAGGGCCATTCGGAGACTTCAAGGCTGTCTGACTATCCGAAACGATTGCGATGGCGCAGACCTCACCTTGGAAGAACCTACAGATATTATGCAAATTCCCACAATTTATCCCTAAGTACCATACCAAAAACTATTAGAAATACACCAAAAAGGAGCAGCGCACGTAACATTTGAAAACTAATTAGTTTTTGTTGATCATGGAGGCTTCTAAAAAGTACATTCGCATATTAAGTGATCAGTATTACTACATATCGTCTACTAAATACAAACCCTGATCCGTTATCACAGGTCTAGTCATTTCAACTATGAATACAAAGGCAAATTTTTGCAATTGTGTTATTTTATTATTCTCGCCAAAGTTCTCAAGCTTTTCAATTTAAAAAATGCTTAATATTTGAGTTTCACGGTCGTGCACAATTAATTTAATATATTGGTACAGGGAAATTCAATCTTGTGTCCAATAATTTTGTACGGGAGACAAAATTATTCCCTTCCCTTTATTTAATTTTTTTTTTTTGCAAGTCAGAAGCTCCCACAGTTTGAGAGAGCTCTACAAATTCCCAACACTGATCCTACTCGTCAGAATACTCAAACAAAAATAACAATTCACTTGTCACAATTACATTATAAGACAGTCGTTATCTTCTTGTCCTTGCACAATATGAAAATACCTACAAAAGTATTAACTTCTGGTAACAATTTAAATGTATCGAGAGCAAAACCGACACTTCCACCCGTATACAGCTTTATAATTTATATAATAAAAGCTGTATTGGAAAAAAAGGCTATTACTTTAACACAGTCGACGAATATTGTATCCATTTTTAAAAAGTCATTAGAAGAGATTTTCGAGGCGATTTGGATTGGAGCTGTGCGTAAAATTTGATACTGTCTTAAAAAAACAATCCGGATTTTGATACAATTTCGAAGAAACTCGTAAGTCGAATTTTAGATTGGAAAAATAGATCAATGGATCGGATGGTAAATTTAAGTTCACTCGAATAACATTATTTAATGTTGATCGATTATTTTCTGATTTGAAGATGATTTTTACGGATATGACAGTATCAAATTTGGAACAATCCATAGTTTGGTATTGTGAAATGGACTGCTTTAATTACGTAGGTAGAATCAGATTCTTTCAGAATTCTGAAAAAGTTGATGATGAATTTTCTTTTTCTAAGTTGTGTTGTGAAAAAGCATTTTTGTTACAAACACTTAATAATTTTCATAAATTTTTGATTATGTAAATGCGTTTCTTTTTTGTTCCAATTTCTTATTGTTGTTTTTTGTTGCAAACACTCGTTTAATTTACTTACTTATATTTATGTTTGCAAATTTTCCATATTTATTGCATATTTAATGTATATTTTTTACACAGATTTTGCATAAAAATTGTATATTTACTTTTGTAAAATAATATTGTTAAATCAGATTGATCGAAGGCTCTTGTGTCTTGATCTTGAAGTGAGCGAAAACAATTCGCGTACCGCAACTCCAGTAGCAAGTTATTAATTAAAATGGTTTCTGTAGTACCAATTAAGCACGGGTTCTTGTACCTGGATTTAGTTGATGGTGAAAGTCGGTTCTAGTACAGCAACAACAGTGAAAAGCTCTACCTTGATAAAAATACAAAACGTCTTTTCTGAATGCTACAAAACTAATGACTCTTTATTGCCAATAATTCTTATATATATATACAGGGTGTTTCATAATTGGTGCACCAAACTCAAGGGTTGATAGCTGAGGTGGAGACAAGCAAAAAATTATAAGGTGAAAGGGAGGGTAAGACGCGTCGTTTCGGCGGTAGTGGCAAACCGTCTAAGATTTCCAGTGAATGTCCAACCAGCCTTCCTGTTACCCTGTTCCGTCGGACGTAGTAGGACGTCAAAGTCAAAAAATTGGAAAAGAAATTCTTAATTTTTTCAAATTTTAACGATTTTCCGCCAAATGCATGATAACTATACAGTTTTATTACAAGACTTAGAAACCCCGGAATGTTACCTTTAATTTGACTAAGCACATGTACCTGCCTAAATGCAACCGTTTTTTGAGATATTACCGTTTCTATGATTCATAAATTCATTAATTTTGCTAATAACAATAGAAATCGGGTCTAATTTATGCAATTCCACGCAAATTAGCAAAAAAACGGTTGCATTTAGGCAGGTTCAGTGCCTTAATTATCCCACGATCAGACCAAGACACCTTCTTCCATCATCCGGTATTTTCACAGCACGAAACCGCTTATGCCTGAAAATTACAAATATCATATTATCATACAAAGAATTCTTAAATGCAATTTATAAAGAATCCGAATAATATATTTCCCTTCACACAAAACTGAAAACCCTAAAATTGCCACGTACACATTCTTTCACACGGGTAAATTTTCAAACTTAAGTGAAATATAATCCGCCAACCGCAAATTTCATAGAAAAGCTCCTAGAGTTAAGAATGTAACGAGAATAGTTACAATAAATGTAAGTTAGTCTAATTTTTATCATATTCCGGTACGGCCGCGAAATAACTAATTGTGATTCATTTAAGAAAATAAATTGTTGTTGTAAAAACAAAGTTTGAGAAGTAAAGAAATCAATTTCAATGAAATAAAGTTAATTGTTTTTTTTTTTTTAATTATTTTTAGTTTTTTTTATCCCAATTCCAAGAGCGATTGGTAAATCTTAATCCTCTACATAACAAAGGCAATAAATCAGATGTTTCAAACTATGGACCTATTACTAATGCTACTTGTGCCATATTGTGAAGATTTGTGAAGTGTTCGTTAGTGATGTGCTCCACTTTAACTGTAAATCAATCTTGTGATCTTTTCAACATGGTTTCTTATAGGACAAATCCACTAGGACTATTCTATTAGCGATTGTTCACTATTGCAGGTATACCAGCAATTAAGTCCGGTAAGCAAGTTGACTGCGTCTTCACTAATTTTCGCAAGGCGTTTGATAAAATTAATCATAAAATTTTAATCCACATGCTCTCCATTCTTGGGTTTCGTCTGTCCTTTTTGATTGGTTACCTTCTTATCTGGCTGTGTGCTTCAAGGCAGTATTCTTGGCCTGTTACTATTTATTCTGTATATGAATGATCCTTGCTTTTATAAAATTCCAGAATACTTTGTTAAGAGGACGATACCAAAATATTTTGTGTTGCTAGTTCTTAAGATGGCTGCGCAAAATCACAAAATGAAAAGATGACGTAGCCAATTTTCATAAGTGTTCCTCGAATAATTATCTTCCTCTAAATATTAATAAATGCACAACTATGACTTTCGCTGACAGAAGATCCCAATTTACTTCAATTATGTTTTAGAAGGAAGTTCGATTTCTATGCTCGACAAAACCAAAGATTTAGGTGTGAGAGATTTAGATGTGTGAGATTTAGAATTTGGCAACCCATATATTACAAAATTTCTTTACTGTACCTTTGTTAGGTTAATACTGGACTATGGCAGCCCTGTCTGGCCTCCTTACTAACACGTTCAGATTAATCGCATCGAAGTTATTCAACGGAGATTCCTCCGATTTGCACGCGGTTGCCTTCTTTTAGTAGGTAATCCTGTAATTTCGCCTGCCTATGTGGATCACTTGAATTTGATATCCTTGCAAACGTTGGAAACTGTTGTGTTTTCAGTGTTCAAGCAATTAATAACTCTGCATTTAAATGAAAACTCTACCAATGTATTTCAAAATGTGAGTACTTCACAATTCAATAATAGATTACACAGACTAAGTGATGTTGTTTAAATGGAATCCAGTGCAGTACTGATCTTCTCAATCATTGATAATTCTTCTACAATTAAGCTTCTCTTAACTCTTATCAGTATGACGAGAGTGGATGATGTTGGTATTTTGTAATTACGCAGATACAATGATATGCATATACCCATGATCACAGTATATCTAACAGAAACTAGACGTAGTATCTCTATTGTATTAATTTTCGATATTTTAAAGGGAATAATAAATTCCCCTCTTTTGCTATGCTCAATAGGTGTATCAACCCCCGACTCGCTCATTCGGAAGTCGTAACTTCCGCCATTCTCCTTACCATCGAACCAACTATGGAGCGAATGAACCTTAACTGCAACGTCCCCTCCTTTTAGTGAGCGTTTCGACCACCGTATCATTGTGAATTTTTCTAGACTGCAATTGAAAAATTAGCTCAAATTTGATCTTAGTTGAGTTATCTTCTTCTTTGTTATCACCTTTTTTTGCATGAAACGTATTTCCTTGTAATGTTTTATCTGTAATAAAGATGTTTGTTTAATTTATGTTATACTTTCAGGTTTAAGTTTTTTAATTTTGCCCTGCATGTTTGTATTTTATATATTGAATATTTGTTTGTTTGTTTATTTAATTATATATATGTATTATTTTGTTCCAAGTTCAACCCAGTAACGCATCCATTGTTATACAAAGTCTACGTATCAAGTAGTTCTTGTCAAGTATTGAGTCAGTCACTTGAGTCCAGAAGAGACAGTAGTCAGACAGTAGCCAGTAAATAGTTTTCATTCATTCAACATTCAACCTAATATCGTGCAATAACACAATATCAACTATCTAATTATATTTCTTGTTGTTGTTAAAGTGAATTTTTAGTTATAATTAAATGTACAATAACGCGTTCGTTTTAACCCTACGTGTATATTATGTGTGACTTTTCTTATATTAGACATACTTGTGTTTCCCACCATTTGCGGTGTTAGGTCCGGAAAATATTCTGAAGCCCAAGACACCATATTTCTTGGGAAGCGTTGTTGTATTGGGCTATGTAGTCACAAAATTTATATATCAGACTCAGTTTTATATACCGGTAGATTTGATTTCTTTTGTAATAATAAATAAAGTTGAATTGATTTTAAATAGATTTCCTTTTCGTAGTTACAATGAAATGTGCGATTAGTCAAATTTGAAATTTAATTTTCATTTCCATTTCATTACTGACATTATGCCAGAGCTGGGCAATACTTAAGTAAAAAAGGACTTAAGTACTACTTAAAGTACATTTTCGTTACTTAAGACTTATTACTCAATACTTTTGAAATGCCCCTACTTAGTACTTGAACATAAGTACTTGCTTCTATTTACTTGTACTTAAGACTTAGTTTTGTACTTAAGTACCAAGATTTTTACTTAGATATTTCTGAGTCTATTAAGTACCTACAAATATCTAACTCTTCGTAGAAAAGCAAATACAATCTCTAGCGCAACTCCTTTTTTGTTGAATTTTAAAGCACGCACAGGACTGTCAAAGAATGTGCCGCACTCATGCGTCAAGGCAGAACCTTAGACACACTAATAACATACATACAAGACTGGGCAAATAGAACAAAAACCAGTAACGTCTCGGTCGAATATAAAATCGACGATGCCTCGACTTGATGACATAACAACTGACATGTATAATATGGATTGCAAAAAGTGGGCTTACTTCTATATTGCTGACACTTTCGGCCTAAGCACCAAGTACCAACTGAGAGAGAACTGAAAACAAAAAATAAATTAGTGGATTCGTGGAAATAAATGTTTTTAAATTTATCATTTAGGGTTCTTACTGACAAAAACTGTTTTATCAAAGACATTGTATTCATTAGATACGCAGAAGAATTTCTAAATGTTTTATTAAAATCACTTCCCGAGCTATGTGCTCACTTTTTATTTTCCCGCCAATGTTTTTTTCAATGTTGGCACTGACGTAAGAACTCTTTTTGATACAAGCAATTGTGTCCACGTGAAAAAGAAACGTAAGCAGTCCATATTATATACGTCATTAACGATGCCTCGACCTGATGTAGGGAAGAAATTTTTTCCTTAGAATTATTATGCATTATTGGAGGCGATAATGGGTACTTGGGCGGACCTCTAATAGTTTTTGTGAGTGTGAAAGTTTTACTCTACTTGCAGCACCGAAAACTGTGAAAAACTATAAATAGTAGCCACTGGTACCACATACTATAGTTTTCAAAAGGTATTGATTTAAAAGTAAAAAAGTACTTTAAAAAGTACTTCAAAACGTACTCAGCACTTTTTATAGACTTAGTACTTAGTTAGAAGTACTTTTCCTACATGCGGTACTTGTACTTGTACTTAAGTCCTTTTTCCTTCGTAATTGCCCAGCTCTGCATTATGCAAAATTTCTTTAGTCTTAACCAATTACTCTGAGAATATTATTCTAGTAAACAATTAAAATGCAAAGTAATAACGAATTCCTTAATTATAATAAAATTTCTTCATTAACTATCTATGTACTTAAAGCGGACCGCTACAAGAACGAACAAATAGCATGGCGCGCTTCATATACAATTAGTGCGAATTACCTGATTTGACCCCATTTCCTGTTATTATTTATTACGTTAAATTAAATAAAATGGAAAAAGCTTCCCGCAGAGTATGAATTGCTCTGTTTGCCTTAGTATGAGCTAGAAAAGGTTTACACTTTTTTTTCTCTTAATGGGCAAAGAATACCCACCACTTACAATGAGCGAGAAGTATTAGATCAAAGGTTTTATGTGGACTCATATTTCATCAATTATAATGAGTTCCATGTTCGTCGTCTTTAATTAGCATCTGTGTATTGTTCATAATTAAACATTTCATCAGGTTTCGAAAGACACATATAAGCCAGGATTAATAAGTTACCCATCGTCCGAAAGCCCAAGGTAGGCGTGAATAGATTGTCATTTGTCAGACTAAAAATATCCAAAGATTAATTGCATCGACCCGTCACAGCGCTATCTTTAATCTAACGTCAGCATCACATCTTGGAAGGATTACTGTACTACGAAAGAGTTGAAAAGGTTTTGCTAAAGCTATAACAAAGACAGCAAGCAATATACTCAGCTCTCGGGAAACAAATGCTGACATTTAATTGAGATTGCAGCTTCTGTTTGTATTCCTGCCCTCGTCCTCGTTTATATCCTTACTCATGCAACAAGTTGTCCGAAATTCTCATTGATTTTTCACATTCCTGTGTATAAAATGTAAGAAAAATTTTGCTCTGTTTCTTAAAAGATTTATAAATATGTCTCGAGTGCATGAATTATAGATGGTTTCCCGGTACTAGAGTTCATGTAATCCCATAAAAAATTGCTCACTTTTTCTGCTTTTGCAATTTTGAAATGTTTCTTCTGGTTTCCCTGCAATTGGACCTGTTGCTTTTTATGCTCTTTTCAGAGACGCTATAATTGTGGCATGCTTTAATATAGAGCTGTTGACCGATCGAAGTTTTCTTTTAATACCATGATTAGCTATAATATTGATCTCATAATCAATAGCTCTATTACTAGACAGGTATGTGTTGTTATGGTTTTTCTTATGTTCGCAGGCGTCGCTCCTGAAGAAAAGATTTATATATATGGGAGAGTGCTGATATCCACTTAAATTAATTATAAGATCACACTACCTGTTGTGGTGTCACGCCCTCTTTACCAAGAAACGTTTACTCCGTAATGTTCTTTGCAATTTAGATTTTAGATTCTAATGGAGGGAGGAACCTAACTCCAATGGATTCTTAAGAGAATAAACGACGTACTAAGAATACATCCAGTACATTCTTACGAGAAGCAACAATGTACTATGGCTACATCCAGCGAATTCTACTGAGAAGTCCTTGTGACTGAACTGAAAATTAAAATCTCCTAGAAATTGAATTAAATAATTAATTAATTAATTACGTACATTTAAGTAAATATTAACTTTTTACATTAACCGTCAAGTACTTAGCTCAAAAGAAAATTCAATTCAAATAAGAATTAGCTGGCTAGATTGGCTAGAACAGGGAACGGGCTGTCGTTTTGCTCAGGGACAGGTTTTCCTTCTTCTGTGTTTAGCTCTTGAACCGAGCAGTACTATTTTTTGGCATTTTCGTCTTTTTGGCTCTTGCACCGAGCAGTAATTTTTTTGCATTTTGGAACCAAGCAGAAGCTTTAATATTTTTTTTTGGAAGTAGAAAAAAAAAAATTGGGAATTTGCGAGCAATTAAAGGCGAGTAATCTTCTTACATAATTACATTTTAAATCTTTCTTTTGTTTGGTGATGAAGTCGGCAGTGTTGGTTTTCGTGGAAATAATCAAGATCCATTTGGGTAAAATCTTGAAATATATCAAATATAGGTGCATCTGAATTGTAGAGAAGAATCTTCGATGTTTACGGTTTCTTGGTTAAAAAAAAAAAAAAAAAAAAAAAAACACCAAGTGGTGATTGTCAAGCTTGGTGAATCATAGGACCGCACCCTACCTCCCTGAGTTAACCGCGAAAGGGGAATTCAAAGCCCTTTTACTTGTTACATAACATCACCTGTAACAATGTATAATGCCAACCAGTGGGACAAAACAAATCGTTACGAAATTTGGCCTTATGTTAGTAGTTAGCATCCTATGTAAGCCCTCTGTGTGGCTGGCTTTTGTTAAGACTCCTGTGCTAATCCAAGCCCGTTGAACTCCATAGAAAAGTTCTTCTAAATTAACTCCATTGTTTTTACGTCCATCAGGCTTTTTTGTTACAGACGTTTAAGGAGTTGTTTTCTTTTGTCCTGTGAATTGTTTTACTCACCACATTCAATGGATGGCAGCATGAAAAGTATCTCTTCCCCGGATATATAGGCTATACACGTACGTACAAATATAATATATGTATATATGTGCCCTCTGCTATGCCATAAGGGTAACATCGGAGCAACAACAGCATTGAAAGTTCTTTTTCTTAAAGTTTAAAAGGAGATGAAAGCGAGGCATGAAGGATAAAATAGAGGTCAATTACCTTTCACTTATTGGATATCAAAAGTGGATCCAGCATCCTTTATACTCTATGCTTGAAGGAAAGTCATAGAAATCAGAGTAACTGAAGCTATCCAGGTGGCATGTGTATTGCATGGATAAAAGAGGACTTATTGAAATATTGATTATATTTCCAACTCGCTTTTCTCTGTTTTCTATTGTGCAAAATAATTCAGGTATTATTTATTTATGTACAGACAGACATACATACACAAATTTAATAGCACAGATGCACTCATATAATATACATACGTATCTACTTAGTTGGCCGAAACCAGTTAAATTCGGTAATTTTACAAAGGGGATATAGATAATATCTTTCACTATCTTGTAAATTCATATACCCGGGGGGATATCGTGAAAACATGTTGGATCCGTCCCGAATCCAACGAATTTTAAGAGTCATGCAAAAAACTTTTTTTTCTTATTTATTTAATTTCTACGCTTTCAGATAATAGTTTTGGATGAAAACAAAATAAAACAATTCCGGTATAAATTTTAAAATGATTAAATTATTAAAAAATGATTTAAGTGAACTCTTGACTTAATTTTTCTGTACCATGACGTGTTGTTGAAAAAGAACTCCAAAAATTTCATAGTTTTTGATTTGGTATGAAAACTCGCGAGAGTATTGCCATTATCAAGGAAACTTTCCGGGAAGTTTTTGTTAATATTGTGGAAACTTTACTAAAATACAGTTTTTTACGCATTCCGGTTAGTTTTTACGATGTGTGTTCTGAAATATAAGAAATTTTGTAGATATGTATTTCAAATACTTGCAATTGTTGGCTTTCGAAATTTATATGATTTATGATTTCGAAAAACACAAAGGTTCTTCACCGTTTTATGGTCGAATAGAAAATGACAAGAAGTTAGTAAAGAGTATATTGTAGGAAAAAATTTTAGTAAATGAATGCAGTAAAACTAAAAAAAAAGCCTTTAAGTTTTTCCAAGGAAATTCTAATACAAGTAGCTTTTTGTTGTGCTTATGATCGAGTATTCATAACAGATTTTTATCCGTGTTTTCGTTTTTGCTACGGAAGCATAGCACCAGGGACAACTGGGGTTACTCTAACCCTGCACCGAAGTGTCAATTGTTTCAAGTGCTAAGCTCCGTGTTCGAATTAATTTGTGTTATAATCTGTCATTCAAAATGTCACCAACTGGCAATTTTTGCAGTTTTCAATTTATTAGAGTATTACCGTGAGGAAATAGAGTACCTACATATTTTGAGGAAAATAATAACGTTTTGGAAAGTTGTGAAAATGTGATTATTGGACTTTTGCGCGCTTGAATTTAAGAAATATCCAATGAAGTTTCCGTATTATCACTCCATCTCAATTCACATGTTTCACCTTGTAAAAACCAAATGTCTCCATTGAGATCAATTGCTGGCACTTCTATCTAGAATGCTTGAAAATTGCTGTTATCGTCTGTAAAAAATACTATATATTAAATTAAAAAATAAAAACATTTCAAATCTGTAACGATTTTGTCAAAACAAATGCAACACACAATTTCAAAATGACAATTCACAGATTCGTATACTGAAAATAATTACATTATGTTAGGAGGGTACAGCTGCCCCTCATCTGAGCTAGGGGCTAGCAGAGCTAACACCAGGAGTCAAATGTGACATGACTCCAAGGTCGGCATGCAAACTCGAACATGTGCTTGCTTCTTCAAAGGACAGGAGTTAACCCCGAAGCAAAAACGAAAACGCCATATGTGATTTTTTTAGGAAAATCTCCAATCTTGGTAGAATTAAAATATAAAAGAGTTGTTTAGGATATCTTTTATTAATATTCTTTTAATAAAAATTTTTTCTCTCAAAACGTTTCGACTCTCAGGTTTTGAGTCCTCTTCTTGGGGCTGTAGAACAATATAAACATATATAGACCACTTTTTGAAAATACGAACAAAATTACCTTAAGGTTATAATAAATTAGATTACAAGTAACAGATATTTAAAAACAACAGAAACATGTAATATTGCACTAAAAATAAAATGTTTTACAGGAACAAACTTAACTATGTGTAAAAAATGTTACATATCACTGGCTAACGAATGATAATACGTGCTTAAGCTATTGACTAGAGTAGAAAATGATCTTGTGTTGTGGGTGTTTGCTTTATTAGTGATTACTGTGTATGTGTGTCGTTATGAAGTGATGACAAATGAGAATGGTTGGTGTTAATGTGGATATTCTGCGTGTTTATATACTTTAATATTTGGTAATATTGACAGCAACATAACACAACAACGACTGGATACATATCATCAACTACTAACCGACTATTCTAGTTTTTCACGATATTTGCAACTCTTATCACGGCAGCCAAACACGAATTTTCTAGAGAAAATAGAGCAAGAATTCGGAGTCGCCATGAAGCTCATTCTGACAAGGTACATGTCACTTAATACAGTTCTCGCCAAATGTACATCTCAAAGAATCTTCCTAATAAGATGTATAAGTCTCTAAACTTAATTCCTAAACACATTTTAGATAGATGTAAAGATATTTCTTGTCATGTTAATGATCCATCTTTACGCAAAAAACTAGAACACATAAAAACAAAGACAGAAATTGCACTTCTTAACATCGAAATAAAAGACTTCCACATTAAAATTAATAATCTCAACAAACAGATGAGACACAAAATACAACAAATAAATGTAGGATCCCAAAACAAATTGCCGAAACTTTCATTCTCTCACAACGTAACAACTTTAAAAGAATCACCAGTCTTAATAACAATAGACTAAAAAAGAAAATTGCAAATCTAATCCACACATAAGCTGAACAAATAGATTTTATGTTCGATGACAATTGCGTAGAAAATTTAACAAATACTCAACTTCCCACAGAGGCAACTATAATATTAAGTCTAGGTCCAAAATTCAATTTACCTACTAAACTAAATAAAAACAACACTATTGAACTAATATCTGCCTCTGAACATATAATCAACTACATACAATTCCCAGAAAGAAGACAAATTGCAAGGAGGAATATCATCAACACAATCACACGTCACTTAAAAACTGAACAAACTAAGAAGGTTAACAAGTTCATTTCTCACTGCTACAAAAAAAAACTACCCAGTTCCTTAAAAACTATCCAAACTTATACATTGTTAATTCAGATAAAGGCAATAAAACCGTGATCATGAATAAAGAAACTTATCAAAATAAAATCACTGAGATGCTAAATTATCCCAATACATACATAAACATGGAAACTGACCCAACACCTCTACTGCAAAGAAAAAACAACAGACTAGTTCAAAAATTATTTTACCACAAATACATCAACAAGTTACAAAAAAACTATCTACGCAGCGACACAGCCACAAGCCCCAGATTTTACGGGCTTCCTAAAATACACAAAACCGATATTCCAGTCAGACCAGTTACTTCCATGATAAATAACCCCGGCTACGCTCTATCCTAATAAAGGGTTTTCCAATAAGAGGTGTTATTTTGATATTCAAAGAAAAATTCCATTTTTTTAGATAAATGATCGGATCTTTATTTCATTATAAAGAGGAATGTATACCGTTAATAATGGAGAATAACATCAGCCAAATTACCACCACGATCACGCCTACAGGATCGTATCCTTTTCATGAAATTTTCCATAACCAAATCGCAAAGTGGCTGCCCTATGTCCTCGATAGCCTCACGAATTCCATCTTTGAGGTCTTGAATCGACGCTGGGCTGCTGGCGTAGACCTTTTCTTTCACGTGGCCCCAAAGGAAGAAGTCGCAAGGTGTTAAGTCACAAGATCTCGGCGGCCAATTGTGATCACCTCTTCGAGAGATAACACGGTCCGGAAACTTTTCCCGTAAAAGATCAATGGTTTCGTTGCTTGTATGGCACGTAGCGCCGTCTTGTTGAAAGTAAACGTTGTCCAGATCAATACCATCCAATTACGGCCATAAAAAATCATTAATCATCTGTCGATAGCGCAATCCATTCACCATAACTGTTGCTCCAGCCTCATTTTCGAAAAAGTAAGGTCCAATGACCCCGCGGGGCTATAAACCGCACCAAACAGTCACACGTTGAGGATAGATAGGCTTTTCAACAATAACTCTTGGGTTTTCCGAGCCCCTGATGCGACAATTTTGCTTGTTGACGAAGCCATCGAGGTGGAAATGGGACTCATCACTCAAGATGAGTTTTCGATGGAATTCCGGATCATTTTCGTGCATTTCAAGGACCCAACCAGCAAAGACTCGACGTTGTTGAATATCGGCCGGCTTGAGTTCTTGTGTTAACTGAACTTTATAAGCCTTAAGATCCAAATCTTTATGCAAAATACGGTGTAATGACGTTTGTGGAATGCCTAATTCCAAATTCCACTAACTTGTCCCGACAGCTCGAATTTTTGTACCAATTTCTGTATTGCGGTCCGACGAGGTGCTTCACGACGACCCAAAAATGTTCGAGTATTACGAACCGTCTCTGCGATATTTTCACCATTTTTATAGTGAATTTTAATAATTTCAGTGCATTGTTGAATCGTGTATCGTTCCATTTTTATTAATGGCGTTGTTTCTATTTGTCAAATGTCAAAAAATGACAGCTCCAAAAGTGACATCTACCGAAATATCGGGCTCATTACAATAACACCTCTTATTGGAAAACCCGTATATGACAAAAGTCTTACAACTTATACACACTGATCAACCCATTAATAAAAAAAACTCCCACTCGTTAAAAGCTTATCTCGAAAACATTCAATTAAACGACAACGACATCTTCATCTCATTGGTTGTGCAGTCTCTATACACAAATGTTGACGCACAGATGGCTCTTCAAATTATTGAAAATAAATGGCACCTCATCGAAAACCATACGCCGATTAATAAGAATCTGTTCAAAGACATCATTAATTTCTGTGTCGTAGATTGCAACTATTTCTCTTATGACAATAAGACATACAAACAAAAATTCGGTTTGGCCATGGGAAACCCTTTGTCTGGAATTCTCGCAGATTTCACACTTGACCACATAATTGAGGAAGCGTTAAAACATAAAACATACAAACCTTCCTTTATAAAAAAATACGTGTATGATATCATCTGTGCAATATCACGAGAATATATTAATGACTTATTATATGCCTTTAACAGCATCAACGCCAAACTCCAATTTCCGCTCTAGGCAGAAAACAATAACACCTTACCTTTTCTCGATATTCTTCTCATTCGGACTGAAAATCAAAGTCTTATCACCGACTAGTACTGCAAACCTTGCAGTTCCAATCGCATGATTAACTACCATTCTAATCATCTAACATCAATGAAAACCAATACTGCTGGGGTTTTTGCATGAAAAGATTCCATCCAAAAAACAAACACATAATTAAAACAATCCTCAATAATAATAACTACCCATCGCATGTAGCAAACAAGGTTATAAAGATCGCAATAAGAAAAAATAAGCCTATGTCTTCCACCAGCAACGATACACAAACAGCCAATGAAGATCTTGAAAATACCCATAATAAAATGTTCAACTCAATTCCTTACAATTCCTTGCATATGAAATAAGACGACACGTTCGTAGAGCAGACAACAAATTAATATAACATTTAAACCCATCCACAGACTTTCCAATATTTACACCAGAACAAAAGACAAAATACAAACTCCTGAAAAAAGCAGAGTAGTTTACAAAGTTAATTGTGACAACTGTCCAACAGCATAGGTCAAACATCTAAAAAATTAAAAATCCGCTTATCGCAACATACAAAATACACAGAGAAAAAGACCCCGCACTCAGTAAAGTATATAAACACGCAGAATACCCACATTAACACCACACATACTCATTTGTCATCACATTATAACAACACACATTCACAGTAATCACTAATAAAGCACCCACAACACAAGATCATTTTCTACTCTAGTCAATAGCTTAAGCACGTATTGTTTCGTATTGTTTCGTTTTATTTTTAGTGCAATATTACATGTTTTTGTTGTTTTTAAATATCTGTTATTTGTAATCTAATTTATTATAACCTTAAGGTAATTTTGTTCGTATTTCAAAAAGTGATCTATGTATGTTTATATTGTTCTACAGCCCCAAGAAGAGGACTCAAAAACTGAGAGTCGAAACGATGGGAGAGAAAAGTTTTTATAAAATAATGTTAATAAAAGATGTCCTCAACAACTCTTTTATATTTTAATTCTACCAAGATCGGTGATTTTCCTAAAAAAATCATATAAAAATTTGCAAGGAATTTCTATTGAGAAGACGGAGACTACTGACTTCAAATTCATACTGACGAACAGACTGAAAATATAAGCACAGATTTCTTCTGATCAGTTTTAGATTAGAAGGTTATTAGGACCTTTTTTTAATTTAATTTCATTTTGTATACTTAAAATTACTAAAATTAAATATAAATATTGCTAAAGTATTTTTATAATTGTTATTATTATTAATTAAAAATGTAGGGTTACTTAATTTATAATTATATTTTGCTAACTTTCGCTAGAAAATAGCAATATTCCCCTCGAATACTAAGAAAACTCCGGAAAATTCCCGAATACTTCCGGAACATTTCAGATTTTTCAATTCTAGTTTTAATGTCGAATTTGGTTGATGTACTTTAGTTTCAGAGTTTTGTTTATTAACTACTAGCAAAATCTTGCGATAAATATTAATTTTTAAATGATTTTAAATTTATCGTTATTAGGTATGTGTTTTAGAATTTTGAGTATCACATCACAAACACTTTTCACGACTGTTGAAATTATTTACCTGTTTCTAGCGATTGATACATGAATATAAAATACAAAATAAAAAGGTATCAATTGGTCTAAGTTAAATAAAGTTTAATTCTGACAACCCAAAGCGCTGTTCGCCAAGTAGGGGTTGCTCGATTTATACCACTTTTAAAATTTTATTTACTATTTTTAGGAAAACGCTGTGTACAAGACTTAAGCTCACCACGTAAAAGCGTTCTCATACAGTCCCCAATTATATAGTGAAAAATCAAAGTTTCGTATGGCAACGCTAACAAGCGCTTGCCCGATTTATCCTATTTTGTAAATTATATTTACGATTTCTACAAAATGTCATCTCTCTACATGGACGCGTTCTCAGGTAGTGTCTAAATATCGCAGCCTGACTTCTTAAGGGTTCAATATAAAAAAAAAAATGCATTTTACAGAAGACGATTTTCAAATTTTAAATTAGTTTTAAGTGTTACTTTTTAATTGCATAAGAATTCATTTAATTAGCCAAGTTCGAAATATTTACTGTTTCAAATAAGAAAGAGAAATTAAATCAGTTAATTCTTCTTAAAAATACTCAATATTGGAGATTTAAGAAAGTTATAGTCAATTGCATATTGGACCTGTTCTTTGCACCTGCAAAATACTATGACAAATTATTGGGATATTGGAGCTTTTTGGAAATGGAATCGTTAAGAAAAAATTATATTAGAAACAGATTTTACCTGTTCTGGTATTAGATGAACTTCAATTCGACCTTTAGGACATAAAAAAATTAAACTAGTTAGTAGATAATCGTTTACTCATTTATAAAGTGTACAAAAATAAACCTTAATAATAAACAAAACATAATACGGTAATGTTGCTCTTTATATTTTTAGTACAGCCTTGTAAAATTGTTTGTCCTTTTCTGGAAAGTATGTCAATATTGATTCGATGTCTTTAACTTTTTCGGGCACATTGGTTAGTGAAATTTTGCGTGACTTTATTTGGGTTTTCTTTCTAAATACTGTAGGATAGAAAGAAACACTTAGGAGCGTAGATTCATCTCAATAATCTTCTCTATATTTGATAGTAATAAGGTCCCCTCTGTCATAAATAATTTCCTTTGCTACAGTGTAAAGTGTAAAGCCATATTCGCGAATGACTTTCTTCAGAATAACATACTCAATTCTTTCAATATGAGGGTATTCTTTTAGAAAGTTTAAAAGTGCCAGTGATGTAATCCTATTTTTGTCCTGCGGGATTCATAAGTCCGTCCATAATATTATAGAATTTATGCAAGGGTTGTCTTTTACAACATTTTTTAATATCTTTACTAAAGCACTGGCAATATTATTACCGGTTCTTCCACTTTCTTCCACTTTGGATTCCGTACCAAACGCTGCAGTATGTCATATTATTTAAATTGCAGAGTCTTGTACATACTAAACTTCCTTTTATAATAAAAGTTGGAGATATTTCCACGCGGCAATGCGAACACATTTTATAGATCGCGAAGAACAACTTCTGTTGAACTATTTGCGTTTTGTCTATCGTAATTACACCTTACTTTGGCTATTTTATTAAGCGCAAATGTTTATTGTGAATGGCTCTTTTTTTTACCGTTACATTTTTCCATATTCTAATTTATATTGAATATTTTCCTGTACAGGATTATCGATTTCTGTTTATACAATTTGTACATTTTCATTAAATTTAATTCGAATTCTAAATATTGCCTCGCTCGAAGACAGTGAGAGTCCACACAATAAAAACGTTCAATATGTTGTTGAACTTTATTATTATTATATGATTCAATATTATATAAAAAATTTTAGACCCGCTTTTGACTAATATCCAAAGATAATAGGAAGAAGGATTTGCATACTTATAATTTCTCATTGTTTAGCTGCAAATGGTATTTGAACGTGTTGCCTTTTCAAGAGATTTCTGCTGCAGTCTCGTCCTTCGTGCTTGCTGCCGCGTAATAAATTTAGCATAAAAGAACCTTTTCTCTTTATCTGTTAACGTCCAATCTGCGTCATGAACTTGTTTGCTACCTTCTTCTAAAAAATAGCGAGAACGGGCATTTATTTCCACAAATTAATGACTTAGCGGATCATTCGTATATTTCTTTCCTTGTTCCCGTAACCGTTTTCAAATTTTGTTTCTCCATATAGAATGAGCGTCCATTCTTTTACGCCAGTATTTTCAACAGTACGTGGGTGTAGCAAATGAGAAGGCTGTCGGAATATTGAATTTGCATTCGTACTGTCTGTGCTTTGAACAAGCTCATGAGTAACATCTAATTCTTTGATGCTCGTGTCGCCCTAGTTTGTGGAATGCTGATTTCTTCAGAATCTAATGTGTAGACGCTTTCAATCGTTTCTTCGTCAGATCTGCTTTCATATGATGGACTATATATAATCTTTATCATCACATGACTTTTCTGCAAATATTGATGGTTCTGATGTTGTTCGTTTTAGTTCTGATGAATCAGATGAATCACTTTCATGACATTTAAACAAAAATTTTAATAAAAAAATTACACAGCTATCCCGTAAGTCGATGTCAAGCCGGAATAGGGTGATAGACCAAATCATAATAGTTACCAGAAAAATATAAAAAAAAATCTAAGTCATGTATTTTTTAAATTATAGACCTTTCTTTTGTTTTCGAGAAAAGGTAGACCCTGTATATGGTTTTTTACCTCCTGTTGCTACAAATCTTTACTTTTTTCATTTTTATTTTTCTTATGTAATCCCGAATAGTGCTTATGTAACTTGTTGCTTTAAATGCTAAGCCAACTGCTCCAGCTTGGAAGAAAATGTCACATTTTGCTGAACCAAGAATAGAAAATTAATACTTCACCCAAATTTAACTGACTGTACTGGAAAAAAATGTACTACGCCATTTTGGCAAGTAACTTTAACAGTTGACGCATTTAATAGGATTCTAAAGTGGTATAAAAATGATTCTAGTGTACCCAACGCTTGCATTAAGACCGTAACTTTAAGATTTTAGTTTGAGTGAGACGGAGAGTCATAACATAAAATGTGTGTGAGACAGAGAGTGACGCTTTCAAGTTAGAGATGCTAACTTTTTGTTAAATTTAGCACAAATTTTCCTTAAAATTAAACACCAATTATTTGGATGCTAAGATTTATTATTTACAAAAGATGTTCAAACTGCCTTGCTACAGCTGCAATACAAGTTCGACATCTTCTTTAAAAAAATCGGGTTATCAGACGGGCAAATCTTCCGCTGTTGAAAAATTCAAATGCTTCCGTAATTTTGGAGCTCATGTTTTTGTAAAATTCGGTGAGCTATACTTTCAGGCATTCCTGTGCTTTCCTGGATTGCACATGCCGAAGTACTTGGGTATTCTTCAACTGCTTGAAGTACTACGTCCTCGTGAGGTAAGGAAATTCTTCCTTCACCATGTTCTTGGTTTGGAAGTCGGCCCTCTGTGAAGAGTAGACGGTGCATATTTATAAAAACTCGGTGATTTGACTCGATAGCGTCAGTATCCAGCTGACTGACACTTCATGCAATGACTCTCCGTCTCACTCAAGCTAGAATCTTAGTTACGGTCTTAAGGCAAGTTTTGGGTACACTGAATCAATTTTATTAGGTAAAAAGAACTTTTTGAAACTGGGTTTTTTTATGAAAAAGAATTTTTTTTTCTCGTAATCTAAAAATAATGTAGCAGATGTTATACCATTTTAGAATCCTTATCAAATGCGCGAACTTTTAAAGTTACTTGCCAAACTGGCGCAGTACAATTCTTTTTCAGTACAGTCAGTTAAAGTTGGTTGAAGTAATAATTTTCTATTCTTGGTTCAGCAATATGTGACATTTTCTTCCAAGCTGGAGCAGTTGCCTTAGCATTTAAAGCAACAAGTTACATAAGCACTATTCGGGATTACATAAGAAACAGTATTTTGAGAAAAAGTAGAGATTTGTAGCAACAGGAGCTACGAAACCATCACAGGGTGTACATTTGCTCGGAAACAAAAGAAATATCTATAATTTAAAAAATACATGACTTAGATTTTTTTTTTATATTTTTCTGGTAACTATTATGATTTGGTCTATCACCTGATTCCGGCTTGATGTCGACTAACGGGAAGCTAGGAGTAGTATACTGGTCATTTTGATCTAGCATTTGAGTATAATAGTATTGCTTGATGTCGACTAACGGGAAGCTAGGAGTAGTATACTGGTCATTTTAATCTAGCATTTGAGTATAATAGTATTGCTCGCTAAACTTTCAAGGCTTTCCTCTCCATAAAAAATGTATTGTTCTCTAAATGTGAGGTAATAAAACTACAACTTCAAAGTAATTATTCTTATATTATAAAATTTAGGTAATACCTAAAATATCAGTCTAGAAAGATAACTAATAAAAATGTTCTATGATCCGGATCCGTACAGGAAAGTATTTTAAATCTGACACTGAATATTCTAATATATATTGAGCTAACGTCATAACTGATGAGTTTTAAACTACTTTTCTAAAATGTGAGTGGTGATCTTGATATCAAAAACGATTTTTTATACTTGTGGCCAAGTGTAAAGTTCATCCAAAACTTTCGAGAATACTTCACAAGCCATGAAACAAACTCCCTCACTACCACATGGGAGCCCCAACGGAGTCCTAATATTCTAAAATATTTGCAGTCTTCTTATGTAAAACTGACAAAAGTTTGATTTGAATAGCTCCTCCACCTTAAACTACTATTCATATAGAAAAATGGTGTTCTGATAATCTTAAGCTTGCTTTCTTATCTTCCGAACCGAAATAAAATTTGTATTCCTTCCATAACAAAATTTATTTAAAAAAATTTATCTGAACCAAATCATTACGATTCCTAAAACAAAAACTCTTAGCTAAGTAATCATTGTGTATGAAGCTGTGCGGTCAGGGGATCCCGTGTGCTGCTGATATCGATTGTAGCTGCCTACAGATTCGGACTCCGGCTGTAAATCCATATATAATTATTACTCAGCTGAGAGTTAGGGAGCGTAAAATGGTACGGTTACATGGTAATCCAAAACTACTTTATTATTTTGTTAAGTAAGGTATATAGTAAGTGTAGCATTTGGGAGAGTAAGGAACCAAGCTATAAATTACTAGAAGACTATTTTCCTGTATGGATAGTAGTTTAGGCTCTATAGCATATATAAAGTCAATGTTTGGTACGTTTCTATAAGTAGCAATGTAGAACATTTAGAGAACGGACTACCAACGCATACATATAGATTTCTGTTTCAGGTCTTGAGAAGTATTCTCGAGGATTTGGTTCATCAAATATTAATTTGAGTGTATCCGAAAAATTTAACCTCGGCACGTTCTAAAGACATACAGACTTTTTCACATTTTTATTAACATTATATTAATAATCCGCTCATAACCTCATTGTAAAACCTTTCTATTATACCCAGTATAACCTAATTTGTTAAGCTATTATATAAGCTAGCTAGCTGAGTCGAAAAATATTACAACGGATGTTATTACTTGTCGAAATATTAGTAAATGCTCTAAACCGATTGCATCATTTGTTTTAACTGTCTCATCGCATGTGCAGGACATGTTATTGTATCCCTCATTTTGGCCCTCTGGCGCTTTTACTAAACTATTCGTGCCTTCTGGGCGCCAACTGAGTAACACAGTTAAAATAAGTAGCGATACCTCAAAAAACTCAAATCACTCTTCCTTTACTATTAAAACGTAAGGGGTATTCGAAAAAAAACTGCAAAAATCTTTAAACCCTCTGCTGCAAATTATTTTGATATAGTTGCTTTCACTGAAACTTGGCGGCATTATGGCTTTCGCGATTCTGAAATCATTGACAATTTTTATCAAATTTTTAGAAGAGATAGACATACTGATTCTGAAGCTCGTGGCGGTGGCGTACTCATCACTTGTAAACACCACATAAATTGCAGTCAAATTGCGATTCCCAATTTCTCCAACACTCTCGACATCGAACTTATCGCTCTCAAGTTGTCTCTCCTAAAATATGACTTATACATTGATGACAAAGGTCAGAATATTTATGACCTACTCAATTTAACATCTAATTTTATCCATGGTAAGATGGAACCTCTTGACGAATTACTACTTATTGGTGATTTTAATTTAGCCAATATTAAATGAAGTTGACGATGACTATCTTTCACTTAATAACTTGACAACAAAGGAGTTACTTTTCCTTGATACTATTTCATCTCTTGGTCTCAGCCAAATCAGTAATGTCAAGAATGACATAAGTGGGCAATTAGACCTGGTATTTTCTATTGACGAGGGTAACTTTATAGTTGAACCTAGTCCAGTTATAAAGTCTACTCTTAATAAATACCACCCACCACCCTCTACTAATTACATATTGTTATGAAACCGAAGACTTGACAAATTGTAACGAAACACAATACTTTTCCAATTTTAGAAAAGCTGACACCATTGAACTTTCTTTTAGAGTTACTGCTATTGATTTCAACACACTGCTAGCTTTTAATAATGTTGATGAAGACGTTTCTAAGTTTTACATAATCCTTTTCAATTTATTTTCTTGTTGTGTTCCTCGCGAGCGTCAGCGGTTAACTAAAACAGCAATGCCATGGCTCAATGAATAGCTGAAAATAGAAATAATAATGTGTGGAAAAGTTATATGCGAGACAAAAACATTATAAGTCATAACAATTTCCTCACATCCTACAATGAGTTCAAAGAGCTTTTCTCCATACTATGTTCACAGCATGCGTACGAAATTATTTACGCAGCTTTTTTAAGTTTATTAATATGAAGAAAAAAACCAACAACTACCCAATATCATGATGTATAAATACTCTGCTAGCAATGATTCATCTGAAATATGTAATATGTTTGCTTCTTTTTTATACAATGCCTTTGCCTCGTCAAATTTTCAACCTCAAAATAGCAATTTCAGCATATGAACGGCTCTCATAACGTTTCATACACTGTACCTTCAATTACATAAGAGGATTTACTCGTTCATATTAAAGGGCTTCCAAATGATTTCACAGCGGATCCGGATAGGATCCCTCCAGCTTTTTTAAGTCTTGCTGCCTTGCCCTGGTAGCTCTGTTGAGAACAATTTTTTAAAGATCGCCCGAGAGTGGTTGTTTCCCCCAGCTATGGAAAAATTCCCTTATTATACCTCCCCACAAAAAAGGTAGTAAAAATGTCTATTCTAACTATAGGCCTATTGCAAAATTATCTTGCATGCTCAACTATTAACCTCTTGAAGAATTTACTCTATTCAAATCAACATCGGTTTATTTCGGGCAGATCTACAACCACTAACTTGTTGGAATTTGTCTCAGATACCATTGGCGGATTTGCAAAAGGCTACCAAACAGATTGTATTAATACAGTCTTTAGTAAAGAGTTCGACAAGTTATCGCACTCCGTGATACTCTCTCAAATACAAAAGTATGGGTCTCCTCTAACACTTTTTAAATGGACCGAGTCCTATATAGATAACAGAACATATCAAATGTTATTTCGGCGTTCCATCTCAAGAATCCCGAAGGCTTCGTCTGGCGTGCCTCAAGGAAGTCATATAGGACCGTTGTTCTTTACTCTATCTATTGACGACATTGTGTCTATTGTGAGGCACTGTAACGTCTCGATTTATACTGACGACATTAAACTTTTCGCCCAGATTAAATCTATTAGCGATTGTGAGAGTGAACTGCACACATTTTACGATTGGTATAAAAGCAATAACTTGATACTCAATATAGACACATTTGAGGTTATGACTTTCCACAGGAATCTTAATGCTATCACTTATGAGTTTGGGTGCTCGAGTTCCTCGATTCGCCGTGTTAGTTCTGTCTGTGACTTGGGTGTCAAATAAGACCATAGATTGAATTTTAACTCCCACATAAACCACATGGTATCAAATAGTAGTTCTATGCAGCGCTTTTTAAAACTTTGGTCCCGAGAGCTCTCGAATCCCTCCATAACATTTTACGGTACACACATTGATCGTATCTAGTCTGTTCAACGGAACTTCCTACAATTTACTCTCAGGCACCTACCCTGGAATAATTCATTAATTCTTACACCCTATGGGAATGGCTTGAAGCTTTTAAATATGCAGTCGCTTGAGAAACGTCGTATGGATGCCAATATAACTTTTGTGCATCAGCTCTTATCCGCGAATATTGATTCTCTGTTGTTAGTGGACAAAATCTCTTTTCGTGATAGTTGACACAATTTGAGATGGCTACATCTGTTGTATAGTAAATCGTCAAGGTCTAACTTCAGCACGTACGTACCTTTAATCGCATGTGTAATATGTTGTAATATGGCTGAGCATTTTGTTGTTGACGTTTCTAAACATGTAAAAAAACGTCTATATAATACTTAGTATTTTTGTTCTATTTAACCTTTTTAAATTTTCTTGCTCTATATTGCATGTAATTATATCCATTGTTCGGTTGATGTTTAGTTTAACATACTAATACTAATACCGACTTAATGATGAAAAGCATGTATGGTTGACCGTTCATGTATTAAACGTGTCACTACAGAGAGCTTGTGTTAAGCTGGTTCTGATAGTAAAAAAAAAACAGTAACCATATGTACCTTTTTGAAAAACCTGTAACGGAAAACTAATGATAGCAAAATATCGAATATAGTTGGGTATGCTTATTTATGAAGGTTTCTGTATTGTCTAAATTTATACCCAATACTATATTGAGATAAGGATCAATGGGCAACATCTTCTATCTGCTTCTTGTCGCTTGCTGTTCAGAACGTTGAAGAATAAGGCATCTACATCTGCTGCGCATTATTTCTTAGTAACCTTCCATTCTGCCATCGCAATGGTATCAAAGATAGCCCTTGATATAGAGATCAAGGGAAAGGACATTGCTATCCTTTCTGGTAGTCGGCGAGCCTTCATGGGTCTGAGTGGCCCTCGGATTACATCTAAGTTACTGGGGGGCTGCAGGTCGTCTATGGAAAAGTTGTGTATTCACAAAAGGTATGCCTGGCTTCCTAGTCACATAAGAACCATGGGTAATGCAAGAGTCAGTCTTAGCTAAAACGTCAGCCCTTAGTTCCCATATGACCAGGAAGTCAGGGAACTATGGGTAATGAAAGGGCTGACGTTTTAGTTAAGACTGACCCTGATTCTCCGTTCATCTGACTCATCATAGCGGTTGTGCATAGAAAGCATCAGCAGAGATGGGTGAACCTAAGAACTTGCAGGTGCACAAAAGTGTTTCTTGATGGCCCAAATAGAAATATTCCTCGGGGGTCAGAAGGAAACAATGTAGAACTATGGCTGGCATCCTCACTGACCACAGCTCGCTTGACGCTCAACTAACAAGGACGGGAGCTATTGACAGCCCTGAGTGTCTATTCTGCCTGGAAGAAGAGCCTGAGACAATCGAACATTCTTCCTGTTGGAGAAAGAAGAGTTTTAAGAACTTTTTTTTTCTTATATTTATAAATTTGATTTGATTTAGAATCATTACAAATAAAAGTTCTTAAAACTCTTCTTTCTCCATCATTGACCGATTCTAACAAGTGTTGGTTCGATTCCCGTCTGTGGGAAAAATTAATACAAATTGAATTTAGAATTTATTTGTGCGCTTTCATCGTTACTGGTTAATGCCAGCTGAAAGCAAAACGTCGCTTAGTAGGCTAGTTACAAATTGATAAGTGCAAGAAGGAAAATCATCTGTCTCGTTAGCTCAGTGGTAAGAGCAGTCGCCCGAGAAGCAGGAGGTCCCGGTTTCAAACCCCGAACGAGGCGGTTGTTTTTTCTTCTTGTATTTATAAATTTGATTTATAAAGTTGTTAAAACTCTCCTTTCTCCATCATTGACCGATTCTAACAAGTGTAGGTTCGATTCCCGTCCGCGGGAAAAATAAATAAAAATTGAATTTACAATTTATTTGTGCGCTTGCATCGTTGCTGGTTAATGCGAGCTGAATGCAAAACGTGGCTTAGTAGGCTAGTTACATAAGTGAAAGAAGGAAATCATCTGTCTCGTTAGCTCAGTGGTAAGAGCAGTCGCCCGGTAAGCGGAAGGTCCCGATTTCAAACCCCGGACGAGGCGGTTGTTGTTTCTTCTTGTATTTATAAATTTGATTTAGAATCATTAAAAAAAAAGTTCTTAAAACTCTTCTTTCTCCATCATTGACCGATTCTAACAGGTGTAAGTTCAATTCCCGTTCGCGGGAAAAATAAATAAACTATTTCTGTGCTTGTCTGGCCTTCGCCGGGAGCAGGCTGGATACTCTAGGCTCTGCCCTCATATTCATAGAGGAGTTGAAAAACCTTTCTCACCAAGAATTGAGGCACTTTATTAAGAGGACAGGAAGGCTTTGGTGACTGGGTTTCAATCAGAAAAGCACAAGAAACCGCTCCGGCCTCCGAGCTTGGCTTGGGATCCCTTGTCCCAGTTCCTTTAAAATAAAAAACAAAAAACCTTCCATTCTCATACAGCACTTTACAACTTCCACCTTTTTTTGTAATGAACCAATCAGCACAAACCTATTTATCTTAAAAAAATCCAAAACATACAAGAAACAAGCACTAATTCATCGCACAATATTACTACCGTCTTGCATTTATTAACGCGTTCACATAAGGGCTTGTTCACGAGCGCGATTTATCGCATGCGACGGAGCGCTGATTGGCTGCAGCAATATAGTTGTCGCTGTACATGCTTACTCTTTCTACGTTTCGTGCGATACACAAATTAATCGCAGCAATGCTCTGAGTTTGGTGCGATTTTCACCTTAACCTCAACATTTTTGTGTGTTTACATTTATTATTTTCACCTTAACCTCAAGGTTTTTGTTTGTTTACATTTGCAATCGGGTGATATAGCTCCACAAGAATGTCGAAGTTTACTATAATATGTAAGCTGTCGATGTGGAAAACTCCAGGAGATTTTTTTTTTTTAAAGTAGCACTAATAGTGCTGCTTTTAATTCCATCTGTCTATCCATTATAAAAACTTATTTCACAATAATATTTACTTTAATCCACAAAACCAAAACATATTAAATTGTTGCTGTCAATTTTAAAAACCTGTCAACCTTATGAACGTATCGCGCGATAAAAACCAGTCGCAAATAGAGATAGATCTATAGAAAGAGCAGGACGTCACCAAAATATCGCACGTATCGTATCGCGCTCGTCAACAGCGGTTAAATCTTACAAAGTATCGCATTTGCTCATCCATTGTAATCTTTTATTTCTTCCAAACAAGGTACCTATACCTATACAATACGAGGATGGAAGTGATTGCGCCTATCCCTGTTCGTTCAAATATATTGATGTCGTCCGATATTTTCTATTTGTTGTACCTGTTCATAGTTCTTCCGTTCTACGAAAATCACATTTTATACTTTCGCCTATTTTACATCCCCAGTATAATGTCGTTCCTCTTTGCCGCCGTTATAACGGATGCAGATTTACATGCTTGTGTGTATAAAAAAAGATACACACATACATAGCATACCCTTCGATGGCATTTGTTACATCTTGATACTCCCAATTTATCAGGATTTTCTAAAGTACGCTTACAACGCAGTCTACAGGAATTATGCTTTCGATTGATATGTGAAGGAAAACTAAGTTAATTTCCTTTTGTGAATTTTGTTGTGTTTTTTGTTTTTCACTTGAGTCTCGAAGGGATGTACGTGCATGCATATATCTACATTCGGTAGGTATTTTCTGTTCTTCAGACCCCTTGCAGGATGTATCAGGATTTGACTATGGCAATTGTATTTTTTAAGAGAAATAAGAGAATTCATAAAAGCACGAAACTGTAAGCAAAATAATAAAGAAGATTTATTCATATTCTTGAGAATTTTTCGTTTAACTTTTCATAAAGTAAAATTTTTTGGGGAAGTTATTTAAAACCTAAGCAATTATACTTAGTAGGTATCTGTTTTGTTTACGTAGCTTTGTAGTGGATTCCGGGAATCATTTTATAAGAAGAAAAGGTGCAAATTAAATGTAAAAATTTCTGCATAACTTTAAATATTTCTACATAGTTTTCCCAGTTTCTACTATATTAGGCATTAGGATATGCCTAACCTGCACCTTTTCAGATACAGGAGAAGAGCGGCAGTATCAACTTTGACTATACAGGAAAGAAAACAAGTCGATAATTGCTGATTAAAGACAAAAGAAGGATATAGTTGCACTCGTATGTCATGGTAACTGGAGGGGTATATTATGCTAGAAGATTACGATTAGGTACAGCACAACAGGACGACAGCCACAAATGTTATAATAAAACAGAAGCTGAAGGATCAAAGAGAAGGATGGCCGCAACTCTACGGTACCGTAGCAATCTTTATGACAGGTGGATACCTATAATGTAGTCCTATAGCATGATAGCGGAAGGTAAATTATTACCGAACTTTTCCACCCAACGATCAGAGAGGTCTCATCAGTATGGCTACATTTGATCGCCTACCATAGAAGTTCGATAATAAATAGTCCTACTTGCTGGGTCGAAAATTTCGTTTTTTTCTAAATTTTCAATGCATTATAGAAATTTATTGAACCCGTTTTTAGTGAACTTCAGTAGAGACGAGAAATTGGCCACCTGTAAATTATTACGTCCACCGAATGTCCCCTTGATATTACCCACACTGAGAAAAGTAAATTGAAATTTACTACATTTTAAGTAGTAATACATTTTTTTCCTTAATTTTATATAACCCTGGAATAAATTACTAATAAAATGCATGTAATATTAAAGAGATCAGGGAATTTTAAGTCGAAATAATTTAAAGTAATATAATTACGTTTACATTAAAGTTATATCACGTAATTTTGTCCAAACTTTGAGATGCTGTATACATTTATACCGTAAATTCAATAAATTTTATGTAAATATATTACAAGTTTAAAAAGCGATGGCATTAAATATAAACGTGAAGTGAGAGAGAAAGGGTTCATTCGTGCAGTGACTTTTGTGTCGAGCGACAACGTTTGATAATTATTTTGCTTCTTTAATCTAAATTGTCATGTCTTAAATAAGTGTTATTGTAATTGCAGCTTTAGCAAACTGCAGTAAAGGAGAAAAAGGTACATTATTGAGTTATTTTTTGTGCCAAATATTTTCTTTTAAAATGAGATTTGAGTGTGAGGAGGGATTTTCATTTAAATGTAAAAGTTCAAAAACCTATACCAAACATGAATTCACACATCGTAATAAAAAAATAATGTTTTCAAGTGCCTCTACTCGAATTGCGGTGGTGAATATTATAAATCTTTTAATTTTTTCTCTCATATATATAGAGTCCAGTGGCGAGGCGTGCCTATCTAAGCAGGGTATTCAGGATGGAACAATAATAATATAATATATAAGTTCGCTCGAATAAAAACTAAAATTAACATCAAACTGTAGTGCCTCATATTTTTAAAAACCAAAGAAATATGCCTCAGGAGGAAGAATTTGAAATTAAAGAAATAGTAACATATGAAAAAGAAAGGGCGAAGTTTATGTTACTTTTCAAGAACGGATAAAGAAACTAATGTGCACATTTCATACATTACTGTAATCAAAAGCCATTTGTAAATGAATTCTCTACGAAGTCACACAGGACTTATGTGAGAAAAGTAAAAATTTTCTTATAGCTTTAATTTTTTGAGGAGATGCTTTTTAATTGATATAAGACCTAAGCTAGACAGTCTCTCTTGTACCATAAAGTTCCTTAAATATGTTTATATTCACTTTAGTGTTGGAAATGATCTTTCAGCACTAGCTGTGCCAGCAGGAATTGTTAATATTATTCAGGGTTCAAGATTTCCGCCAGATGTTTAATGCAACGAACCAAATCCTATATATCCTGGAATGCTTACAACTACTTTGATTACCTACGTGACAGAGAAACTGACAACTAATGGACAGACTTATAAAAAAGAAAAAACGAATGTGTAATAAAATATACTGACAATAAGTATAATATCAAGCTGCTGAAAATAGAATATAATGTATTGCTGAAATATGATTTAAAAGAACCAACTTTTTATGGAAAAACCTGCAATATGTACTACAATTATAATAGTGGATTATATGAATCAATAAACGTGTGGAATAACTATTAGTATTCATCGTATCGCAACTTAAAGCTTAAAAACTCAATTCGTACATATTTATTTCAAAATAGACCTTATGTCTCTCTTCCTTCAGCAGTACAACATGGAACTATATCTTTAAAAATTGCGACAAATTTCATCTAGTTAGGAAAATCGTTTGCTGCTCTGCTCTGCTCACGTAAACATTTTAATTGAGAAAGGTAATAATATTTACATAATTAATATGACTAGAAACTAATATATTTCGTCTTTCAAAAGGAATCGATGGTAATCGCCTGGTTACTGAATTTGATGGAATGGATATAGAAGAAGACGAAGTTCTGGAATTATTTGACAAATCGAAAATTATAATGATACTGGATTCAAACAATCACCCTGTCCATATTCACCTGACAAGGAATCAACTTTCATTAATATCTATTTTCATTAAACTCTTAAACTCTTATCAAGTCTAAATTATGCTCCATAGGTTTTACATGAAAATACTCGAGTGCTGATTTGAAGCATGCACATAAAATAAAAACGCAGCATTCATTTAGCTCGAGGTTAAAAGTACACTGGCATCTTTTCTCAAAAATTTATATATGCAACACTCCTGTCCTAATGCTTATCGCACGGCTCCCACGTGTTGTCTTACACATTCAGAGTTCTGATATTTGATATTCCACTTGAATTCAGAAAAACTGTAACTGCGTTTGATATTTTATGCGCATGGTTCAAATTAGCACTCGAATATTTTTATGTAAAAATTATGTAAGCATAATTTAGACAAAATTATAAGAGCATAATTTAGATTTGACAAGGGTTTAAGAGTTCAAAGAAAATGAAAATTAATGAAAGTTGATTCCTTGTCACGTGGTTATAGACAGCGGCGTGAAAACCTAAGGGTGTTTTGTTGATCATTACACTACATAATACAGGGGAACTCAATATTGTAATTGCGAAAAATGTACGCGGTATTCAAGTTTATTGCAATGCGATCCTAGTTATAAATCATAATCACTTAACACACGAACGTTTTAGAACCGAATCTTATACTGTTGGCTGCAACTTTTCTGACATTTAATATTTGACACTAGTCAAGTTTGAATTGTCCATTTCGTTTTTATTTTTCAATTTCGCAATATTTGCCCCCATTTTGTACGTCGGCGGAACTGTGTTAAGTCAAATTCAATGACAAACCAAGTGAAAAAACAAATATCAGTTCCCTAATTGATCTCTCAGTATTATAATCCGCAAGTCTGTCTCTGAAATTTTATATTGCAATTGACACAATTGCAGTATCAATATTGAAATTGTATGACTGTCTCGGGTATTCGGCGGACATTCATCTTGGAACAGAAAAATATGTGCTTTAAATAAATTGCATACATCATCCGAGGATCTGACGGATCGTCGTTTAAGAACGTATACTTAGATATTTGGATTTTAGTGTAGAGTTGAGCTAAATCAACCGGGTGTCGTGACGCACATATCGGCAGAGAGTTAATGAGAGTTGATGTTAAATATGCACTTTCATATCCAGGATATACTCTGTCTCATGAGGGCGCTGATTGTCCCATTGTTACTAAACTGTGCATTAAGACTACCGTGGAATTAAGACTTCATAGCTAGGTGTCCATGTTAAACACTGACAGAATCTGTCTCAAAAATGAATACGAGAACAGGCCTAATTTATAGAAAGCAGTATGCCGTGCACAGCGTAATTTGCTAAATGGGTCCAAAAGCCATTAGCTTGCTTTTTTTTATTTTGTGACTGTCACCAAATCTGAGCCTTGGTCAGTGTTATTAATTGTTATACTGAATTTTGCATCTTGCCGAAAAACACATTAAAAATGTCATCAATTTCAACTGAATATTTCTTAACTTTTACTCCCCACAATCACTATTTTTTATGCAATGTATCGGAAAACTTCTTCAGAAGTTGATAAGAATTACAAAATTACAAAACTTATCCTAATCCAGTGACCCGAACACAAATTACACATGTAGTGAAATAATACCTCACCAGTTAGCACTGATCGCCCATTCGAGTAAATTACATGTTGCTTTATCTTGATTTCGTAGTTAGGAAAAATTGCAAAACTTTTACAGAAAATGGGTTCGAAATTATTGTCTCCCACATCAGAAATGTCTTTAATCTCATAAACTATTTCTTTTGTTAAAAATTGTAATAGATATATGTATGTATGTTATTTATATGAATTTTTTGATAATTTTGGATTATTTGGAAATCCCCTCGCTTTTGACAAATATATACATGTATACCGCTGTTCTGCAGGTATGCAAGGCTTCACATTTCTTTGGTCACTCATACAAAGTTGAAATGTCTTATTCACCTCATATTTACGGGCATTAGGCCATGTGACTTTGACTTGTTCCCATCTTTACCAAGCTTTTTGAATAAAAATTATTCCGTCACTCCATCGCTTCCAAATGGCATATTAATCAATTGCTTGAAGAAAAGCAAAAAAAACACCGCAAACGGGAAAAAAGATGGCCCAAAGTAATCGAAAAGAAAGAATGTGAAAAATTAATTGCAATATCAAAATAGTTGTTTTATGTTCAATTACAATTCAACTGACTAAGTATAAGTGAGATTGTATTACTTCCAAATGAACTGAACTTTTGGTTAATAATAATAATTAGCTGCTTTGAAGGCATTTAACCGAGCTTCGACAATGGTAATACTTAAGTTTTTCTAGGTGAACTCAAAGCTTCGAAAAAAGTTGTCCAAATTATAATGTAAATAAAGTGGAACGGACGTTGCTGTAAAGTCATTTTAAAGCTCCTTCTATCGGTATAACTACATCTTGGACATAACTTTTTCAAAATTTATATCCACAAAGGAAACAAGAAATGATATTAAAAATTGTTCGTAAATATTTATACTTTTGTGCCTTATATCGTTTGCTTTTATCAGTTTGTGGCTGCAAACAATAACTTAAACCAGAATCTCCGAGTTGTGCCAAAACAATTTGAATTAAAAGAAACGGTATACTTGCAGAGTTGTAGGTATGTATATGAAACGCTGTAAGTAAAATCTGGACGCCATTATGTCGCGTGAATAAATTTTAATAAAACTGAAAATCCTTTTGCGGACATTGCCAAGAGGAAGGACCATCAAGAAATTGGCATGCATTCAAAACTACATACCGAGTACTGAAGGAGTGCAGTAAGAAATGGACTTGGACAAAATTTGTCGTGACCGACATGGAAAATGGATGCTTGCATAAATCATAATCAAAAGATGTTGTCCAATGGCGGATTTTCGAAATGTTGTCTAACTACAATGGAATTTAACAATGATCAATACAGGACCAAAAAGGCATAAGGATTATATTTGATGATTGCTGGCAAAGCAAGAAAGATAACAAAAACACTGAGAAGATTCATTTGTCAAATCAGCGTTGGAAGTATTTATCGAAATTATATTTATGACAGTAGGCAAAGTGTGCCTGTAATATTGTCCGAAAATGGTTTAGTCATTTATTGGCGCTAGTCATAGAGATGGGAAATCGGCCTGTGTTTAGAGCTGACTCATTGATTGTGACTATTTTCTAAGAGCAGCCTCAGTGAGCCAGTGCAAAAGATACTGGTGACTAATCGCAATTTAGCAACTACTAAAACCGAATTCCTCTCCCACTCAAGCTGTGTTCTTTTGTGTCCGCAAAACAGAGCAGCACAAAAGATACACCAAAGAATGCCTCATACATTTTCACAAAACGCTTTATCCCTTATCCTGTACTTTAAAACAAAAACGTATATGGTATTAATGGGTCATATTTGCACAATGTATTTTTATTTTGAACTTTTGCTTTAAATATGGAATAAGCAATTCAAATGTAGACTTTATATTGGTAAACCTGGAAATTGCGTACTGATCCGGGTGTAGTATTTATAATATTTTCGGTAGAATAACGACACGCATTTGAACGATCCGGTTTTTCCGACCAGAAATATTTCCTGTATTTCGAAAGACTGACTACAAACTTCGTTAGCTGTAGTTTCCTCTACATCGGAAGCTAAGCTTTTGCCGTCGGTAATATTTAGTTAGTACTCCTATCCGCTGTCGGACAACAATTCATATTCCTCTGAGTCGCTGTCATTATTTTCGGAATAGTTTTCTTCACTATCACTACTGCGCAGCATCACATAATTTTGCCATCTAAGAAAGTAATTTTATATACCGACATATACTGGCATCAGAACAGATTCACTCTTACCTTCAGATCCTATATAATATTGGAAATAACGAAACACACTTTTTCTGTTCACCTTGAATTACACCTAACATTGGACTTACTACTTTATTTCGATAACTTCATAGATTAAATGAAATGAATCAAGAATGAAGTTGTACCGAAATTTATACAAAAATTTGTTCCCCATACGAGTATTCTTGATACAGTATGCAAACCGGTTTTCTAGGGAAGAGGTAAAAAAAGCAAAGTAATATCTCCACATTTTGTGCTTCTTTTACCTCTTTCCTAGAAAACCGGTTGCATACTGCATCAAGAATACTCGTGTGGGATGGCCCATTTGCACACTGGACACACTGAATAAATCAAAAACTCCTTTTTTTCATGCAGATTCGTACTTGTGCGCTATTTTTGTGTTACTTACATAAATATAAGACTAACGCATTTTACATGTATGCTTAAAATTTTATAATAAAGTACTGGGCAAAATTGACCCACTAATACCACTTACGTTACTTTTGTCATAGCAGTCATATGTAAAATATTTTTTAAGCTCTTTTTTTATGTTTTGAATAAAAATCTACAAATAAATAACTGTCATTAAATTTTGCCGGGAAATATTTCTTTTAGATCTTAAATATTCCTACTTGAAGTGGGCATTGGGCAATTTTGCCCCATTTGTACAGGATAAGGGTAAATGAAGCGAAGAGTGCAAAAAGTTCGCTTCAATCGGCAGAACAATTTGTTTTCTCCAGTATATGGGAGTTCCAGAACAAGGTACACAAAAGAACACCGGTAATATGTAACTCAGCGTTCGCAGAAATTTTAGTCACTTTCTGAGCTTAAGGTGGCTGACTAAGTTCGCCTAAGATGTCGTGTTCAAACCAACATTAAATAGCCACCTGAAAATTAAATCATTCAAAAGATTTTAATTCCAAGCATTTCTTATTATTGAAACTAGGTTGGGAACGAAACTACATATACCTACCTACAAGCTCGTCGATAAAGCAGTTTTTTAGTGGAGACAACAATCGACACATGATCGCTACATTCCACATTACAAAATCTCGACACGATCGACAGAATTCATCAAGCTTTTAATTGAAATTAAAATCTATATTATTAGCAAATTATTACTTAGCTTAAAAGGCATAAAACATTTTAGTATTAACTAAAAATAGTTTAGAAATGGCCATATTGTGTATGTATAGGTATATTCTATTAGTTCAGTTAATACGTTGTACCTACTAAGCATAGCTGCTAAGGTCAATGCACTCGTCTGACCTACGCACAGCTGTTAAGGTCAACGGACTTTCTGTTGCTACCTACGCACAGCTGCTAAGGTCAATGTACTTTGGTTGTTATGCGCAAGGTAAAATAATTTGTTGGTGCCGTGCGCAGTTCAGAGGCAATATAAGTCGCAGGCCAACTTGAATCTTTCTCTTTTAGTATCCAGCTTCTATAGAGTGCGCATCATTTTGGAATTCGACTTGGCTAGTGTAATCAAATATAATTATTAACAAATTAACTTTATCTTGGGTAACGACTGAGATAAAGATATTTATTCTGGGTCTCGACTGGAATAAATTCTACTAACATATTAACTTTATCTTGGGTAACGACTGAGATAAAGATATTTATTCTGGGTCTCGACTGGAATAAATTCTACTAACATACAACTTTATCTTGGGTAACGACTGAGATAAAGATATTTATTCTGGGTCTCGACTGGAATAAATTCTACTAACATAATAACTTTATCTTGGGTAGCGACTGAGATAAAGATATTTATTCTGGGTCTCGACTGGAATAAATCTTACTAATAACAACTTTATCTTGGGTACCGACTGAGATAAAGATATTTATTCTGGGTCTCGACTGGAATAAAATTTACTAATAACAACTTTATCTTGGGTACCGACTGAGATAAAGATATTTATTCTGGGTCTCGACTGGAATAAAATTTACTAACCTAATAACTTTATCTTGGGTAACGACTGAGATAAAGATATTTATTCTGGGTCTCGACTGGAATAAATTTTACTAACTCAACAACTTTATCTTGGGTACCGACTGAGATAAAGATAGTTATTCTGGGTAGCGACTAGAATAACATAGACTAACTCAAACCTTTATCTTGGGTCTCGACTGAGATAAAGATAGTTATTCCGGGTAGCGACTAGAATAACACTCACTAATCTCAAACCTTTATCTTGGGTCTCGACTGAGATAAAGATATTTATTCTGGGTACCGACTAGAATAAACACGACTAATACAACTTTGCTTTGGGTCTCGATCGAAGTAAAGTATCTTGTTCCGGGGAACGACTAGAACAAGATAATCACTAATTATTTGATTACCAACGCCATAAAGTCGATTCCATAGTTTTATACTGGTGAGTACATCTTTGATTAATCATATATTATATTTCATATTAATTAATATATTTATATACCTATATATATATACATATAGTGCCATTGGTCAAAGTAGCCACAACTTTGACAGTATTATATTGAAATTATTATTGTGTAGTGAATAAGCGATTTTTTTGAATATATTGAAGTTTAGTTCTTAAGTGTGAAATTGAATTCTGTGAATTTTAGTTCTAGTTGTAGTGTTGTATATTTCCCGGCGTTATTATTTACAGTCCACATCCTTCTCTATATTTTTTCTTGAGTGTTCTCATTGGGCAGAACATTTAATGATCCTTCGTAGCCGAATTTAAAGTCTAGTGGTTTATAATCTCACACGTCTTAACATGAGTACACTTCAAAAATGTTTGGCTAACCAAGCCACCTCCGCAAAAATCATCGAAAAATCTCTTAAGAACTACAACAATACTGCTGTAGAGAAACGAACAAAAGGGCTTGTTTCTGAGCGCTTAATCGCTTTAAGCGAAATCCGGTCAGATTATAAGTCTACTCATTACGCAATTATCCAAGCTACGCAGGCTTTGGATGACAGTGAACTTGAGAAGTAGGACTATTTCGTGCATGATCAATTTGCAGAGGTGGAAAATAAGTACTATGCATTCCGAGGTATTCTTAGGGATGCATTAGATGCTTTTGAGCCAAAGGCAGAACAAAAAATTGCTGCAGAAACTAGAACTGATCAGCAATCTTCGTCTTTTTTGAAGTTGCCCAGATTTACACTGCCAACATTTTCTGGTTCTTATGATTCATGGAGATCATTTCACGATTTGTTTAATTCTCTAGTTCATAAAAATCATTCTTTACCTCCAGTACAAAAACTACGTTTTCTTAAAACAAGTGTTACAGGCGAGGCTGAACACTTGCTGCGACAGTTTCCAGTAACAGATGCAAGCTACGAAAATGCATGGAAAACGTTAAAGGATAGATACGACAATAAGCGAGTATTAGTGAACGCTCAGCTGAAAACTCTGTGTAATCTATCTAAAATAACAAATGAATCTGCCAAGGCGATACGATCCTTATTAGACAGATCTTCAGAATGCATTTTCGAGCTTGAAGCTTTAGGAGTTTTCACAAAGCAATGGGACCCAATTCTCATATACAAGTTGGTGCAATGCCTACCAATGGAAACCCATCGCTTGTGGGAGCAGGAGGTAAATAATGAAGAAGGTTTGCCTACGTTTGATTCTCTAAAAACCTTCCTAGAGACCAGATTCCGAACTCTGGAAGCAATTTTAGATTCGAAGTCAGTTCATCCAGAGAAAACAAATAACTCAAATAATTTCATTAAAAAGATATCAACACATTTCTCATCATCTACAGACAAATGCGCAATATGCAAAGAGCCACATAGATTGTTTAAATGTCCACAATTTATCAAATGTGACATTGACAAAAGGTTTAAGATCGTTACATCTAACCGTCTATGTGTAAACTGCCTATCAAGGCACCATAACACGAAATCTTGCCCAAGCAAATTTACGTGTCGGCAATGCGGTAGAAAACAGCATTCTTTGCTTCAAAAGAATAGTGGTACATCCAATCAAAGTACTCACTTTTCAACTAAGCAAAGCAATAATTCTATTAAACAAGCACAGAAACTCAATTCTCCCTCTACATCTGAGGTCATACCAGATAGTTCTTTACGAACATTCTACACCAATCGCCCACGGCGTATTACACAAGCACTGCTTGCAACAGCATTGCTAAATATTGCCTCCTCAAAGGGCGTCATATTGACATTACGAGCCTTAATAGATTCTGGGTCTCAAGTGTCATTCATTACCCAAGCAGCAGCACGCAAACTGCAATTACCTACCACCCGCGTAGAAATTCAGATAACAGGCTTGGGGAACACACAAGCTACAAATGTAAAAGGAAAAACATCCTTTGAAATACGCTCGTTATCAGATTCACATAAGGCCACTTCAGTGACAGCACTAATCGTGAACAAGATCACTGAATTCCTACCTCCTTCCACCATTCAAATGCAAGAATGGGAACATATAAAGAATCTAGATCTAGCAGATCAATCTTTCCATAAACCCGGAAAAATTGATATACTTTTAGGAGCAGATGTTTACGGGGAAATTTTATTGGAAGGATTACGAAAGGGTCCTCCAGGAACCCCTATTGCCCAAAATAGCACCCTAGGATGGATCCTCTTTGGAAATTTATCTCAAGCAGACTCTAGTTCCAAAGCGTCATCTTTAACAATTAATGCGCAAGCTGACCAAGCAGCGTCTATAGATACAATCCTGAGACAGCTTTGGGAACCTAAGGAAATCACTTCTCAAATTCGTAAGCCTTCAAAATCCGATCAGAAGAGTGAACTATCTTATAAAACCACTCATCGTCGTATTGCAGCTGGCCAATATGTACGATTATCATTCATCGAAGAAAAACCAGTACCAGGGGATTCTCGAAATAAGGACTTACGCAGGTTTTATAACCTCGAAAAGAAACCACCTAAAAATGTCGATCTTTACAAACATTATAAAGGTTGCATAAATGTATGTCATGCCTTAGGACACATGAAACTAGCTTCAAGAAAGCAAGCAGCAATTCTAGCTCCAATGCAGCAGGCATCAATATCTCCTATAGCTGAGCAAGCAGCAAGCCCAGCTTCAGGGCATCATACTTTGCCAAAATCAGCTACCCAGTTGCAGCCATCTCTATCTGTATCTACAGCAGGGCAGCAAAATTCCACGTCGTTTGAGGCTCAACGAGTACCGCCGACGACATCAAGCCTTCAGCAATTGCAACCTGCATTGAAGTTGAAGAAATGCTTGTTAAAAGATACAATTGTCCTACACGCAGAACGACCGGATAACGACTTCCATCTACTTATGGCAGACAGTGAACAACCGAACACATTCGAGGAAATCACCGTCACATATGAAAAACTAAAGCGGTCCAGAAAAAAGAAGCAACGTTTCACTGCTCGGGACGGGACACGCATAAAAGTAAAGCTACTTTTAGATGGACGTATACGAATCGTAACGTAAAATAATTAATCTAGAATCTATTTTTTTATTATCTTCCTAACATTCAACTGGGGTTAAAAATTTGTAGAAATTTCGGAAGTTCGATATCTGCACTTACTCCATGTATTGTTTTCTATATAATCTTCGCTTGAATGAGCATCATAAAGCATATTCGCTCAAGTATTCCTATAACAGCATATAAGATTGAAATAATTTTTCTACCCAAATTTCTAATATCTCTTCGCCTTAAAAAAAAAAACAAAAGAAAAAAAAACCCCCAAAACAAAATCATATGAAAAATAACAAAAATTTATCTATCTAAATTCTAAAACTCTAGATTAATTTAATAAGCCGTATGTAAATATGTACACACACACATACGTATAACCGTACGCCCATGTCAAAAATTAAAATTTCAAAGTTTCAAAATTACACATGGGCTATAATAACAATTATGCGAAGTTCAGGTATTGCTATAATCTCATTTAATTGTAAAAAAAAAAAAACAAATTGTTTCAAGACACAGAACTTCTCCCAATTTGCAATTTCTGCATTACAAAACAACTTTTCATCTAGTAGACAGGGGCATAATCACAATTATGCAAAGTCCAAATCTTTGCTATTGTTCTTCATAACAAAGATTTTTTTTTCAGACAAAAAAAAAAAAAAACAGCTTTAAAAAAAAATAGGTTATTTCGCCACACTCGAACCCTGGACCTGGGACGTGATACCTTATCAGCGCTCAGCGAAGTTCGGCTATGCTGCCAACGTGAGGCTCCTTCATTACATGTCAATTAAAACCCGTCCAACACGAAGTGATCGTCAATGAAACAGACGTCAACCAAAGGAAAGCGCTGCTCTGGCTCAGCTAATCAATTCATTGCAACAGACATCACAATTTATTTTTCCGATTCCGATCGCTGGAACATTTAGGAAAGTAAGATATAATTATTTATATATATATAGCAAAGAAGACAACCAAGGTATGCTTTACGTCGTTATTTTAAAATTAATTTATAGTTACTTGAAGGGGCAGTATGTTCAAACCAACATTAAATAGCCACCTGAAAATTAAATCATTCAAAAGATTTTAATTCCAAGCATTTCTTATTATTGAAACTAGGTTGGGAACGAAACTACATATACCTACCTACAAGCTCGTCGATAAAGCAGTTTTTTAGTGGAGACAACAATCGACACATGATCGCTACATTCCACATTACAAAATCTCGACACGATCGACAGAATTCATCAAGCTTTTAATTGAAATTAAAATCTATATTATTAGCAAATTATTACTTAGCTTAAAAGGCATAAAACATTTTAGTATTAACTAAAAATAGTTTAGAAATGGCCATATTGTGTATGTATAGGTATATTCTATTAGTTCAGTTAATACGTTGTACCTACTAAGCATAGCTGCTAAGGTCAATGCACTCGTCTGACCTACGCACAGCTGTTAAGGTCAACGGACTTTCTGTTGCTACCTACGCACAGCTGCTAAGGTCAATGTACTTTGGTTGTTATGCGCAAGGTAAAATAATTTGTTGGTGCCGTGCGCAGTTCAGAGGCAATATAAGTCGCAGGCCAACTTGAATCTTTCTCTTTTAGTATCCAGCTTCTATAGAGTGCGCATCATTTTGGAATTCGACTTGGCTAGTGTAATCAAATATAATTATTAACAAATTAACTTTATCTTGGGTAACGACTGAGATAAAGATATTTATTCTGGGTCTCGACTGGAATAAATTCTACTAACATACAACTTTATCTTGGGTAACGACTGAGATAAAGATATTTTTTCTGGGTCTCGACTGGAATAAATTCTACTAACATAATAACTTTATCTTGGGTAGCGACTGAGATAAAGATATTTATTCTGGGTCTCGACTGGAATAAATCTTACTAATAACAACTTTATCTTGGGTACCGACTGAGATAAAGATATTTATTCTGGGTCTCGACTGGAATAAAATTTACTAATAACAACTTTATCTTGGGTACCGACTGAGATAAAGATATTTATTCTGGGTCTCGACTGGAATAAAATTTACTAACCTAATAACTTTATCTTGGGTAACGACTGAGATAAAGATATTTATTCTGGGTCTCGACTGGAATGAATTTTACTAACTCAACAACTTTATCTTGGGTACCGACTGAGATAAAGATAGTTATTCTGGGTAGCGACTAGAATAACATAGACTAACTCAAACCTTTATCTTGGGTCTCGACTGAGATAAAGATAGTTATTCCGGGTAGCGACTAGAATAACACTCACTAATCTCAAACCTTTATCTTGGGTCTCGACTGAGATAAAGATATTTATTCTGGGTACCGACTAGAATAAACACGACTAATACAACTTTGCTTTGCGTCTCGACCGAAGTAGGGTATCTTGTTCCGGGGAACGACTAGAACAAGATAATCACTAATTATTTGATTACCAACGCCATAAAGTCGATTCCATAGTTTTATACTGGTGAGTACATCTTTGATTAATCATATATTATATTTCATATTAATTAATATATTTATATACCTATATATATATACATATAGTGCCATTGGTCAAAGTAGCCACAACTTTGACAGTATTATATTGAAATTATTATTGTGTAGTGAGTAAGCGATTTTTTTGAATATATTGAAGTTTAGTTCTTAAGTGTGAAATTGAATTCTGTGAATTTTAGTTCTAGTTGTAGTGTTGTACTTAAGTTTTACGTGCGTACAATAAACCACTGGCTATAAAATATTCCCCGGCGTTATTATTTACAGTCCACATCCTTCTCTATATTTTTTCTTGAGTGTTCTCATTGGGCAGAACATGTCGCTTTGCCATTTGTTTATGTTCTGTGTAGGTATCCTCCCTCTACAAAAAAAGATAGAAGAATTTTAAAATCTTTAAGAATATTAATTACATATGTTACTAATAGAAGAAGAAGGTGAGGTATACTTCCACTTATAGTATAAAATAGCACAACCCTAACATAAAACTAGCGACAGAGAAGCAGGGTTTGCTGCCTGAAATTCGGAATAATACTAATCTAGGGCGCCCCAAAATTGGATGGATTTGTAAAAGTATTAAATTATCTAAATACTCATCTAAAACTTCTTAACTAATGTAATTTTAAACTTCTATTTAAAATTTGAGTGAAAATCATTTGTGCTTAGGGGTCGCTTAAATCGAAAAGAGTGATTTTTGGCAGTTTTGGACTTTCAGGAAAACTGTATCAATATTGTCTCTCATAACATTTTGATTTGACAAAAAATTTTTTTTTATCTTGTTTAAATTTAGGAGAACTTTGTTATGAACTTGTTGCAGTGAAAATCATTTAAAAAAATTAAATTCTCCTATTTGCTATAAATTTTTTAAAACAAAAATTTAGACCTGCAACTCAAATTTTTGCACTTCACGTAAATTTTTTTTGTCAGGAAAAGTTGAGCGCGGATATACTTCTCTAACCGGGCTGTATCTCATGAACTGCAGTAGATAGACATTTGAAGATTTCACAGAGTGAGTAGTTCTATTGCCTTTATAAAAAAAAAAAAAAATAAAAAATAAAAAAAAAATTAAATTAAAAATTAAAGAGGCCCCCATAGAAGAAACATGATTTTTTCGGGGTTTTTTGCTCGACCTTCTCAAACGCTGTATCTCTTGATCCGTAATAGGTAGATACATGAAGTTTTCAAAGATCGAGTAATACTATAACTGCTATATCAACAAATAATGAAATAAAATAAATTTAAAAATTAAAGAAGTTCCCCACACAATAAACTTTTGTTTTTGCTAGATCTAAAAAGTACATGGTGTTAAATCTTGTACGATGGTACGGGACGATTCGTGTAAGAGTCCGACTCGCTCTCGGTCCATTTTTTCTACTATAGCGTAATCTACAATCGACTATAATTTTAGCGACTATAACTTATGAGGGTCATGTAGTGTACGAACTGCTTTCAAAATGCGATTTTCGGGTGAAGCATGCTTAAAATTATATATATTATATATATATATATATATAAAAAAAAAAAAAAAAAAAAAAAAAACTGTATTTGGTCTAAGACCGACCCACAAAAATGAAAATAACTTTTAATATTATGAATGGCTGTCCAATCCAATAATTGCAAAAAAATTTACGCGAACTCAAAAAATTAGAGTTCCAGGTCCGAATTATAGTTTTTAAAAATTTATAAAAAATAGAAGAATTTAATTTTCCTAAATGACTTTTCCAGCAATAAATTCATAACTAAATTTTCTAAAATGTAAAAAAAGAATCGGGGAAAAATATTATCAAATTAAAAAGTTATATGGACAGAAATCACATCACTTCACATTATAGAGGGACCCGGTTCTTCATCGTCGCTACTTAAAATACAATCACAAGTAGAAATATAGTCAGATTAGGAAATAGTTAACTTATCTGTTAACTTGCCCAAAAAGGGTTCATACCCAAGATATATTTCCTCGGCGTTAATAGTATTTTGATATAAGCCTCTGCTGTAGTTCTCCCCCGTAATTTTTTCGAATTTTTCCCTTCTAATTTGAAGGTTGTAATTCTGGAACCAAACCTGGATTTAACCGTAGGCCAAATTCTTTCAATTGAATTTAAATCGGCGTTGTACGGTGGTAGACGAAAAACTTCATGCCGATTGCTGCGAATCAGATCATCCACTAAATATTTTTTTGAAGTATGGTGTATTTTATTCAAATTATACAACTGAGGCTTGAACATATTATCCTCAAATTTTATATTATTTTTCCTTAGCCATTGTTGCATTTGAGCCTTAGTGTTGGCATATGTAATATAATCTTGTTTAAATTTGTTGTGATATGGCGCATTAAGCAATTCCAGTAGTGTCAGCGATCTATATTATACATGTCAGTGGCAGGTACCGTATTCCCAGCTGGAAAAATGGGCATTACCTGGAATTCGTTAGTAATAAATGCATGAATAAACTTTGACCTGTTTTAGGAAGGCAGGCGTAATGTATTGACGCGTCGTACCTTTTAGAGAATACTTAGAAAAGGCAGAGATAATAATTTTTTTTTGTGCATTATTTTAGAGGAAGAAGTGTATAATTATCATTTAAATAGGAATAAGTGAAGACGTGTTTATTTTCAATACCTTCCTAAGAAAGCAGGAGGAGTTCTTCCCTTTACCTCTCAGTGAAAACAGAAATAATTACTTTCCTGTGAATGTATACTTATATATATAAGAAAGCAAAGCAAGCCCAAACATATATCATAATTACTTATTACCTGGAGTACTCTAGCATGTACATAAGTGCCGGAAGAAATATTTCACATGAATGAGATTTTAAAAAATGAAGCAAACGAAAGGTCTTGCAATTTTACACTGTACTCATTTCATTCTCTCTTTGCTTGTTCGCAAAATTTTAAAGTCGGAGGCGACTAGTACCTACTGCGCATGTAGAGAAATTATCAACTGTGCCGAAATATCTCTATGATACTTTTCACCTTTTATTTATTAAACGTGTTTTGCTGCTGTCTGTCAGCATAACAAACAGATCATAACTTCTGTACAGTAATTATCCTTTGATTCAGTTTGGTAAATTACTTAAAAGCGACAAGAAGGAATAAATTAAATAGTAGAATCTCGATTTATATACCTATTTTATTTTATTGTTTTTTTTTTTTTTTTCGTACTCACGAGTTTAAGTCGCACACCAGGCCAATAAAGAGCAAATTCATATATCGTAGGTTCGGTCCATTTGCGTGTTATCGATTGTTTGTACGATCTTACTCAAACAGAATTTCAATCGGGTGCTTACTTTGAGTCAAATAACTTTTATTGAGTCACTTCAAAATAAAATAAGGAGTTGTTTCACTCGGCACATTTAGCCATCCCATCTGCAGCTAGTGTTACTTAAACCCAGACCCGTAGAATTATAACTCAATGTGATATCCATTACTCCTTTGGCGGCTTATGTCTGATTTAGGTTATTAGAGACTTCGTATAAGAGCATAACTACCATTTTTTACAGCTGTGTTTTACAAAACCAGCTATATTTGACATCTGTCTGGCTTATTTACTTTGAACGGCTGATTAATCTCATCACACGGCCATTTTAATTGTGTTAAAACTGTTTTTGTTTTTTTTAAGAAACCCTGTGTTAAAAATTTCTTATAGCCTTTTATTCAATTTCCGGTGGCGAGTATAATTCTGTTGGGGTCTCCTCTATAGATAACATGTATCATGTAATATGTATAACTGTATAATGAATACAAGCAAATTAGGCTGTTTGCATAGGTGGCTCACGTTGGGTTGAACAACAGCGGCTTATCTTTATATATATGAAAACCCCTGGTCAACGCATAAGTGTTAGCTCATTTTATGAGAAAACCTATAGTCAATGCATATGCATTGTTGCAAATTGAAGTATATGGAGTAATTTCGAAATGACACTTTCCCATGCATATAGTCACTCTTTAGACTTATGTGCCATTGTGTTTAAATGTTTTTGTCTTTCATTCCTCTAAATGGCTCTTATTGATTGAAGGGCTTTTAAGAACTTTTGAATGCCTGCATCCAAAATCCGCGAGAATACGTTTTAATGCTGGGGCCCTTAGACCCGACTTATTCATGGTAGAGTTGGCGATGGAGTGAAACATTATACGTATCAGAGATTCCACTTTTATTTACGGAATTAATATTTAATTAACGGTACAACACAGTTCTTTAAAATCTAACTAGTTCTAACAATATTTTATTAAACATACAATATTTCTATCCCTAGGTCTTAGCTCCATGATAAACGAAAACGATACTTCTTTCTTTTTTTTCTTCGTTTTTTTTCTTCTTAGTTTTAGACTGGTCTACTATGAAGGGACCTTCCGTTTCTCGCACAGTTGTTTTCCGAATACTGAAAAAGTTCTAAACTAATAATTACACATGTTTTCTCGAGACTTAGCTGACAGCTCGGATGCGCCAACGCTGCCATAAGCTAAAGCCTTGTCACAAAAGCACTCCCCTGCCATCGAAAACTTTGGTTTCAGCGAATCAAGAAAACGCTGCGAAGGTCCATTGATTTGCCCAACTCGTGCCGTTCTTTGGGGTAGTTACGTGTGTCCATCAGAAGTAAATTTAGTATGACGTGGCGCCACAGATGGACACAATGTGTTTGGGTCTGTCTATGTGGTGTTTGTAGGATTTGAGCGTCCAGACTTAAACTGAACAAAGTACTCAAGATGTTCAACCAGCCTTGGAATGCAAAGCGTTGCTTGAATTTGTGTCATTTTCAGCATAATCCGTTCTAAGACGACTAAGGAAAACGGTGACCTCCTTGTTTAATTTCGACAGTGAAAGAATTATTGGAACGCCTGATGATTCGAAATGGTCCCTCGTAGGGTGGTTGCAGAGATGTTCTGACTGAGTCTGTTCTAATAAAAACATGCAAACAGATTCGAAGCTCTTTGAATCTGAAAGGGGTTTTTTTCCGAATGATAGGTCGCGTGGATAGGTATTACATTGGCAAAAATATTGCGTAATGTTTTGCCAAATGTACTTTGAACTTGGAATTGAATAATGTCGCCGGGAAGGCGTAAGTTTTGTCCGCAGACAAATTTTGATGGCTCAACATATGGAAGATTCTTCCAACAGCCAAAAGCCTTACAGCGAAATAATCAGTAATTGTTAAACAATTACCTAATTCGCATGGTATTGTTCTGCAACTGTCAGTTGTTTTGCTGATTAGCCCAACAGCTGGCTGCGATGAGTGCTTAGTGGAGCAATCGACGATTACGATAATAATTTACCTCGCATTGTAACTCAGGTGCTGCAACCGGTAAAACCAACGACAAAGTTGTTGTCGTTTGTTTACATCCGCGTTGCAGGTAAAACTTTACTTCCGAATTTTGGGGCATAAAGGGCCAATGACTGGTCTGGTGAGTGCCATTAAGTAGTCAGTCGCGATTCAACTTTTGTTTTAAAGTGTCAAGTTACAGTTCAGTTCGGGTTTGCTTAATTGTAAAGTATTAGGACAAGTCAGTTTTGACGTAAAAATAAAGTACATATGTTCCAGTAATTCGTGTGTTATTATTTATTGAAGAAGTTTTTCGTTGTGTGATTGCTTTGGGACACGACAATTTGGCGCAGCCAGTTAAAAAAAAGGTATGGTGATTTTTAAAATTGATTTTTTTTTATTTTGTGGGAGTAATGCTTTTTTAGCTGCTCAATTTTTTTTTTATTTTGTGGGAGTAATGCTTTTTTAGCTGCTTTTTTAGCTGCTCCATTTATTTTTAATTTTATGGGAGTGAATGCTTTTTAACTGCTCAATGTTTTTTTAATTGTGGCAGTTAACGCTTTTTTAGCTTGTCCATTCTTAATTTTCTTTTATTTTCAGGTTAAAATTAAAAAGTGTACTTTTTCTTGATTAGCAACTAAAGATGATTTTAATGTGTGGTGACATCGTTCTCAGACCATCGAGTGAACCTATTGATCACGGTGAGGCAATACCTAAAACCTTCGGAAGGGGTCAGCGGTCCTATAATGTATATATGACTGCTTTGGAATCGATCCGTACTTGCTGGAAATGTACCCAAAGTATTGTGAACGTGTCAATATATTTTGGTTTGTTGGCACTGGAGGTAAGCACTAGCCCAATAATTAACATATCTGTTAATTAAAGTCAAAAAGTATCTAGATAGGATCACGTTGTTAGAAGCCCTGATTATGTAAAGTGACGAAAACCTCTTTTCTTAATTGGGGGGGGGGGGGGGGGTATGTATGGTCTTGGTCCTTTTGTAGAAATTTCACAAAATAAATCCTTGTTAGTACCCAAAATTGGCTGCTTTTCTAATTTGTACAGACAATTTTGTTAGAGTAGTTGAAAATCGGTATCGACGGGTTGTGCATATATGATGGATCAGAAATCTACCAAACTGCTGAGATGAATTTCCTCCACTCTGGATAAGGCATCCGCTACAACATTGTTTCTGCCAGCAACGTGTCAGACATCAGTAGAAAACTGACCAACGAAATCTGTACAACGTAACTGCCTGGGTGACGCTGTATCAAGATTTTGTCGAAAAACATTATGTCAATGGCGTATGATCTGTAAAAGTATGAACGTGCGACCTTCTAAAAGATAGCTAAATATTTATTGTCTTTATAGGCCGCTAAGAGTTCCCCGTCATAGGCGCTGAACTTTGGTTGCGCGTTGCTTAGTTTCACAGAACAAAGTCCCATGGGTACCCAGTCCTTGCCATGTTTCTGTTGCATCGCCGCTACGATGTCCGTGTCAGAGGCGTCTACCCATAACGCCAATTCAGCTGTCGCAATAAGGAAGACCAGAAAGTTGTCTGCGATAGCTGCTTTTTAGTAATATTAAACGATTCAGTAGCTTCATTGGACCAACTGATTTTCTGTGCTCCCTTTCTTTTGGGACCAGACTAGCTAGCAGCGTGCGGCAAGAAACGACGATAAAAATTTACCATACCGATGAAGCGTCGCAAAGAAAATATATAGAGGCTTTCAAGCGCTATGGCTGGCTGCAGTAACCATAGTGATATCAACGCATCTTAAACTAGTTCAAAGTCTAATTATAATTATACTTTAACGTACGGCAACATAATCTTTCAGAAAGTCGATTCCAGTCGCCAACATAATTGACATTTCTGTGTGGATACTGAATAAATGACATTCATGTTATGTGGATTTGGATATTTTTATGAAACATAGTAAATTAAAAGATAATAGTAAATAAACTAGTTATTAAAAACTTGTATAAAATTAATTTTATTTATTAGTTTAACGAATTATGGGTTTTGAGGAGGTATTAATTGATAAAATGAGGGAAAAGTTATGTTGTACAATAAACGTCATCCCATGTAAGAAATCTCTTAGTCTTCTTTTTAGTTTTTTCTTTATGCTTTGCAATTTTAAGTAAGCCGCATAAGCTATGCTAGCCATTTTCCTAAATTTTTTCCTTTTTGCAATTTCTTTTATAATAACTAAAACACAGACAGCTGTCAAAAGCATTTGTCCAGTCGCGTTCACTGTGTTTTAAATGCGACATTATCGCCAACTAAGTCGCCAACATTGTTGTGTCGCTTTCACTGTGTTTTGGCCTTTAGATTTATTTATGGGCTACTGAGCTTTGACAACATTTCTAAATATAGAACATTCCTGCTTGGATGTGCTAGAATCCTATTTTCACTTTTCGTTTTATTCAAATTACTACAATTATGTAGGTCGCAATATCTGATTGACTTTGCTAATTTTTTTAACTTCTTTAAGACACAGGAAAATATTAATCCATCGTTTAACACACTCAACTCTTCAATACTCATTCTTTGTTCAGATCGCCCGATTGTGGAATACTATGTCTGCATCTGCTTACTTTGTATCTTTCCTTAGTGCATTTTAAAGAATCCTGGATAGTCCAATTTTATTAGTATGCGTATGATCGTCAGTAATTGCCAGTATATGTTGGTCATTTTATCATAAGTGTAAGTACATTTCTGCAATTAACTTATTATTTCTATTTCTTTTCCTATTTTCTATCTTTCATGCCATTTTTATATAATTTATTCTTGTTGTGTCTTTTATCATTTTGTCATTTTTTCTACTGTTTTGTCAATTTTCTAATAATCAATTCTAAGTTCCTGGATTAGTCGAGAGTTTAGAGTACAATATAAGATTTCTGATTTTGTGTACTTGTCGAGAATAATTTGAATTTGAAGTGCTATAGTTTCCATGCAACTTTCATTTAAAAATGAATCAAATTTTCTCCACACTGCTGCATAAACATTAACATATAAAAACAGTTGGAGATATTGCACCGCAAAAACCGCAAATCACGACAATTACAGTTTTGTGATAGGCGTAGTTCGTTTTGTTAGTTTACGTAATTCCAAATAGGTCACAGACCAATTATGTTTTAAATTAATTTCAATTTATATGAACCGTTGGATTGAACCTGAATGGATAAGCTTACCAATGTGGCCGACATGAAACAGTGATGCCAAGTCTACATATGAAAATATTCGTATATGTAATAACATTTTCAATTCAATTCAATTTAATTTATTCCAAGGCATTGTACAATTAAGATATAATCTTTTTTACTTGTACAAGTTAAATCTATCAAAAGCAAAAAAAAAAAAAAAATAAAAATGTATATGTATAAATGGAAAAAAAAGAGACATGAGAAAAAAAAATAATAAAATAAAATAAAATAAAATAGGTAAGATACAAAAAATAAGCCCCTAAATTTACTGCTAAAAACTAAATCAAAAACATAATGAAGAAGAAAATAAAAAAAAACAGAAGAAAAGAAAAAAGAAAACAAAATTAATCACTACTTAACTTAACCTGCTACATCTGCTATACTATAAAGCAACCTCTAACTATTTAGCTCCTAACTATTCAAGCACTACTGCCTGAGCACATAATCTCAAAAATTCTTTCCTTGGTGATGGCGAAAGTTCTCGACTCAACCGATAACTTAATACTGGGCGGTAAGGAATTATAAACTTTGATGGCATGACAGGTATATCCTATGTTGTTTTTAAAATAGGGCAATTCCCGTAATTGCTAATTATTTTACGCGTAAATAACATATGTAGTAGTACCACTGTTCTTACACCTAATAGCAATCTTAATACGTTCCAAATTGTTATCGTTTAAGCTCGTGATTGTACCGGGTTGTAACAACTTCCAAAAAAAATTTTAAATTACTTGGAGAACGCTTATTATTTATTACTATTTTGACTGGAAAAAACCTACAATGAGGAAACAAAGCAGTAACTCAGATTCGGTTTTATTATTTTTTTCTTTTAACCGCAGCGAAAATAGTGTTTTAATCTACCCGGGTAGCCAAAGTATAATCATTTCATATTCAATTTTTCCTACATATATGAAAGCGGAAATATAAGAAAAGACAAAGCCGAAAAACACAACAAATGATGAACATCTCCTAACTTTTGACATTTTGATCGCCATTCTATCCCCGAAACTTTTCTAGCTAATCATCAACTCAGCACGAGAATACTAATCGCTTCAGAAGATAGAAATGAATAGCTGCTACAATCAAATTGCAGTTAATAACTAGTTACGTGACACAATATCAGCAGGACACTTTCCCCTACAATACCTGGCAGATAGTCAACCCAGATTGTTGCAGCAACATACATACCATCCAGATCAAAAACTGTTATAGAATTTAAGTTTCTCGTGGAGATTAGTGGAACGTTGATAGGTATTGGACTCTACTTCGACAACTACACTTAATGCTTGGGACAGGGAAGGATGGATGATATTTGGGTATTTGAGTCATTACATATTTCCCTGGACCGTATTGTCTATTTCGATTTACACAGAAACAAATTTGGGGAAAATCTCAGTCTTGTTATGCGGTTCATTTCTGGTTGTTCTCTTAACTACAGCCCAGGCAATGGAGATGTAATCATTCTTCATCAGCAGTTGGTCATGCATTTAGTATATGGTGAATCTCTATACAAGATAACTTTAGAAGAACTAGAAAAGCGGTTATTGCAGTGAACTAATCTCATTCTCTGTCCTTAGGTACTATTATTATGGTAATGAAATATTTAAAAAGATTGAAAAGTGAACGTCCCTATACAAATCAAATTTTAGAAACGAGAAGGAAAAAGGTTATCTCCTATGAATCCATCGAATAATCCTAAATCACGAAATATTTTTACAGGGTGTCATCGCTGACATTTATTACTAAATTTGCACATATCTATCCAATGCACACGGACCGCTCTAGCCCATATCAATTTTCGCATTCCGGTTCTTGGTACCCTGACCTTAATCTAATTTAATAGATTTCTGTATGGTATGTCATGTGTACCCTTCTTAGATAGTATCAATTTACAATAGCCATGAAAGCATCAGCCAGACGAAACTAGGGAACTGGTTAGGTCTGAAAGGGATTTCCTTGATCTAACCAGTCTATGGACGTCTAGAGAGTATATTCTCCGCATACATAGCATTCTTATCATGCCATATTCTCCCACATTTGTATAGTCGTGAACTGAACAAAACTGATTCTATCGAATCCTCTTGACTAGCAAATCCATGACTAATAGCATCTACCATCAACTTCATGGGATTGGGACTTGAGTTCGGTCTCCTACGTGACATCGGACGATAAAAGGTCACTATACTTCGAGCATTGTGTGCCAAAAATGAATTTCTTAAGTTTCATATGCGTTATATGGTCCTTAAGGCGGTTGCTAGTAAATAAAGGTATGACTGAGGGACATCTTTATCGGTCATGAATATCAATTTTCTGGATTTGTTTTCTTAGTCGGTCGTAGGCTTGATATTGCGTGAGAGATATTATTTAGAAATGCACGAGAAATATACGATGTGGTCTCATATGTCTGTAATATGCCTGGCTACAGATGAGTTGAATTTTGTTCGTTGGTAAATAAATGGAAGAAAAATGAAAATTCGTTCTGGGAATAAATGTTTTTGGAGATGTTTTCGTTTTGGGATTTTAAGTGCGGTTCGTGATGTATAATTTAATTTATATGGTTTGGCTCGGTTATACAGGGAAAGTCTTCTTTCGCCTAAAGCTATTGGTATGCAAGTGGCGGTGGTTTTAGTGTGAAATTGTGGCATATGATTTGCCTGTGCCATTTGTTTTCCCAATAAAAAGGGAGTATTTAAGGAAGAAAGTTTCAGGATCTTAAGATCTTCTTAGATCTGTATGTAACATTTAATTTAATTTGCAGAAAATTGCCTTTCCCAGATAGCAATTCGGGAACTATTTGTGGCGAAATAAAGCACTGTTGTAGGAACCTTCACACAATAACAAGTTTGGTTGTGAATAGCTGGCAATTTTTATGTTGTGTTTCAAAACCAATTTCAATTTTTAGAAATTTATGCGAACCATTTCTCCGATCTAATTGGTTGTATGTGGTTCGCATAAGGAGTTCTAACAGCTATAAGTGAACCTACTTTTACAACCAGTTCGCAACTATCAGTCTTAAGGTTATGACTACCTTGTGTGAGCCTATTTTCTTATCCATATACGAAGCTTGAACAAAATTAATCAATTAATGAGTTGTAAGGACTACATGTGAGCCTTGGTCTGTTATCCAAATGCAAACTACAAGCCATAGTTGTTAAATGTGGTTGGCACATAGTCCTTGCAACCATTCATTCTATTCACCAGAGAACCCACATTTTGGGTGTTGCCCAAAAATTCAGTATGGCTATCAACTGTCAGATTCGACGATTTTGTAACCATTCATTTTGCTTTGTACCTACCAATAAATTTCTGAATTAATTTAAATAGCAACAAGTAAAAATGTTCAAATCGGTCTAAGACCAATTCTTATGATACCCTAGAATAGATGAATGCCCGTGTGTAATGTCGTATGGCCACCCATCAGTGCAATTTTAATTTTTGAAGTGGTTTTTCGCATAAATCTTTTCTAGAACGGTTCGTCGGACAGGAAATTTAACAAAATTGATAGGATTTCTTACTTTGAAGAAATTTATATATAAAAAACTAAAAAGTTTTATATGGAAACTCTTAACATTATGCGTGGGTTTCCAATTCATTCTCTTATGGCGTCATTATTTCTGGATGTTACAAACAGACTGACAAACTTAGTATAAGGTATAGAATATAATAAATGGTAAAATCGTGGTAACAAATATATAGTTTGCAGATCTACAATATATAGCTTCGAATTACACATCTACAGTTCTCAGAACGGCTACTTGGTTGTGAATTACAACTCTACAACTCTTAAAAAAACTACATACTTAGTTGTGAATTACGGCTATAAAATTTCTCAAATGAACTACATAGTTGTGATCTACAAAGTCAGTAATTCTCAAGGCCACTCTTTACCTGTAATCTACAACACTAGTGTTCTCAAGAAAAACACACTATTTATTTTTATACAACCCTGAGGCTCTGAATACAACTACATGGTTGTGATTGGCAAATTTTGAAGTTCTGAATAGAGCTACGTGGCTATTGGTTACAACTGTGCAGTGTAAAAGAGAACCTCATGGTTGTCAGGGGCAACTCAGAAGTTGAGACCAAGAAAATTATATTTCGAAAAGAGTTTCTTAACTTTAAGTCACTACAAATAAGAAAACCAAATTCATTAAATTCTTTTCAAGGAGATTCACCTAAAATTGGGCATTACGTTTTATGAATATTATTAACCCTTAAGTAGGCGCATGGCACCAGACCAATTTTAACTGCGAGAAAAATGTAGAACGCATTATCTCTCGACTTTGCGTCTTCCTAGCTTTTCATCTTAGAACACTATTTTGAAAATCGTCCTACTCGAGCCACTGCAACGTACGCATGCCTTTATACTCTAGTGAAGTGTGACCCAAAGCGCCCACTTGCGTAACTTTTTTTCGTGAGGTAGGTTTTGTTAGGTATATCTTTCGAAATATCGACATTTAATAATATCTTCGGATGATTTATTTTTCCCGCGGACAGGAATCGAACCTACACTTGCCAGAATCGGTCAGTGATGGAGAAAGAAGAACTTTAAGAGCTTTTTTTATTTTTAATGATTCTAAATCAAATTTATAAATGCAAGAAGAAAAAACAACCACCTCTTCCGGGGTTTGAAAGCAGGACCTTTCGCTTGCCGGGCAACTGCTCTTACCACTGAGTTAACGAGACAGATGATTTTCCTTCTTGCACTTATCAATTTGTAACTAGCCTACTAAGCCACGTTTTGCTTTCAGCTGGCATTAACCAGTAACGATGAAAGCGCACAAATAAATTGTAAATTCAATTTTATTTATTTTTCCCGCGTATGGGAATCGAACCTAGGGAAAATCTTCTGTATCGTTAGCTCAGTGGTAAGAGCAGTCACACGGCAAGCGAAAGGTCCCGGTTTGAAACCCCGGACGAGGCGGTTTTTTTTTCTTCTTGCATTTATAAATTTGATTTAGAATCATTAAAAATAAAAAAAGTTCTTACAGTTCTTCTTTCTCCATTATTGACCGATTGTAGCAAGTGTAGGTTCGATTCCCGTCCGCGGGAAAAATAAATCATCCGAAGATATTATTAAATGTCGATATTTCGAAAGATATACCTAACAAAACTTACCTCATGAAAAAAAGGTACGCAAGTGGGCGCTTTGGGTCACACTTCACTAGAGTACAAAGGCATGCGTACGTTGCAGTGGCTGGTTTACTTAAATTTCTAGATAGAAATTTGGTTCACACTTATGTGATTTTACTTGTGCGCCTACTTAAGGGTCAACACATTTCACGTATTGAAAACACAGTTTATTTTTCCGATAAAGTGGTGCAGTTTATTACAATAATAACACATACAACGGACCTACGAATTTTATACGTTAATTAATTATAAAAAAACAACCATTAGTTATGAGTAAAAAATTAATTGATGGGACACAAATAATCAGTTACAATCCACAAACGAATAGTTCTGATACACAACGCTGTATCATAGATTGCACAAGAACTAGATCTCGCATACAGTACCAAACATGTATACAAAAATTTATATCGCTGGGTGGTCCATTCCGGAATGAACCACTATATTCGAAATGATGTATACGTCGAGTGATTCATATTTTTTGCGTATCTGAATGCACTACCCATGTGTATTTTCTGCTCCAGTATGGCATGCGATATGTAGTTCTTGTGCCATCTATGATAGTATACATAGGTATATGCATATCCGCCATACATATTAGCGTACGTATTAGAGTACGCATTTCATATCATAAACATTTTTTCCAAGTATTGCCCACAAATTAGAAGCAATTTTATTGTACTATATATGAGTCTTACAAATTTTTTAATTTCTTAAATAAAATTTTTATCTAATATGTAAATATTCAGGTCTACCGGAGAGTTCGATTCGATCAAATCTATATCGAATCGAATGTTTTTAAGGAGCATTTTCTACTGTTTAATACAATTGAATCGAAGATTTTTCAAATTCAATAGGAAGCAATTGCCGGTCATTTTTGATTGACACTGAAGAATATATGCGATTATTTTACTAGTAAAAAATGCTATATAGAAAAGCTTAATTCGATCAAATCTAGATCGAATCGAGTTCCCGAGTAGACCTGTTGCTTATTTTTGCCGCGCGTTTTTATTTTTCAAAGTATCTAACATACACTCACATAACAAATGTTGAGGTCTATAAAATATGCTTTTAGCTAAAATTTTATAGATCCTATCAAATAATATCCTGTACAGGGAAGCAGCGGTTCTTGCCAGAGCAATTCGGCAGGCAGCCAATAACTCCATCCCCTTCTCACGAATGAGAGTGAAAGTCCAGCCACCTTGGTTCAACCCCAAGGTCAAGCAGCTCGTAGTATGCAAGGATAGGGCATGGGGATTCTTCAATAAATATCCTCCCACTGAGAACGCTATCGTAAAGCAAACGGCCTCGAGAAGGGAAATCAAGACCGCGAAAAAACAAGCATGGCAGAACTTCGCCTCGAGCATCGATTCCTCTACTCCCATGAAAGAGAACTGGCGCAGGGTCAGAGCAATTTGTGGTCACCCCGGTAAGGCAGGCATCACAGGCCCTTGCGTGTACAGCACGATTGTTACTGGTCCAGTGTAAATGGCAGAACACCTTGCTAAGCACTGCACCAGCTACTCAACAGACGCAGATCGCTCTGCACTTTATTGCTCCACGAAAGCTTAATTGGAGAGGTGCATACTCCAGGAAATTGAAAACATTCCCCCATCAAAACTTGAAATCCCCTTCTCACTCCTGGAACTTAAGAGTACGCTTAACTCCTTTCAAGGTTCCACTCCATGTCTGGATAATATCTCCTTCGGAATGATCAAGCAGGCTCCGGAAATCTGGCAGCACACATTGACGGGACTGTGTAATCGATCTCTAAATCTCAGCGGTTTTCCGACTGAGTGGTAACTAGCAGAGATCCGTTCTATCCCCAAGGGGAACATCCGCTGTCCATCCCCCTCCGAAACCAGACCGATTTCCCTCCTCAAGACCGCCTCCAAAATCCTGGCGAATCTGATGGCAAACAGGATAAGTTGGCTACTAAAAATAAAGCTGCTTCCGACGGTTTGGAGCTACATACCAGGCAGAGGGACTCAAAACCTTCTGCAGGAACTGGAGCACAACCTGAAATGCGCCTTGTCTAGAGGCCATCACACTTTCTTGCTATCCATAGACTTAGAAAAAGGAGTCCGTCATCAAGCAGCTCATTAAATGGAAGGCTGGCGCGAGCTTCACCAAGTCGGTCGAATCGTTTTTGAAAGACAGAAGAATAAAGGTCAGGGTTGGAGGGCACTTCTCCCCTACCTACTCCCTCGAACACGGCTTGCCGCAAGGCTCCCCGCTTTCGGTGCATCTGTTTAACACCTTGATGCACTCTCTGTCATCCCAGCTCAGCGCAGTGCCTGACCTCCTCTATTACATCTACGTAGATAATATCGTCTGCTATGCGTCGGGCAACCCACCATTCGTGAATTCAATCCTCACTCAGACCCTGAACAAAATCTCAGTCTGGTCTGAACTAAATGGTGCTAAGGTGGCCCTAAATAAGCTGGATGCGCTGCACGTCTGCAGAAGACGGAGTTGCCACGAAACCCAAATCCACTATAACACAGCTTCAATCCTACTACAAAATGAGCTCAAGATCCTGGGTCTGCACATCTCCAAGACCCTGGACTGGAGCAAACCTACCAACTCGATTGTAGAGGACGTTAACAGAAGGAACAACCTTCTCAGAGTCACTTGCAGGAGAAATTTGGGCCCACCGCTTCCAACCGCCTGCTTGATAGTAAGACAGCTTATCATGGGTAGGATAGAATATGTGACCGCTATCTACTTTTGCTCCACTAAACGTGTGTAAAGTGCAGAAGGCAATAAACGTCTCCGCCAGAACGGCCATTGGTGCTCTACGCACAACACAAATCAACAGCCTTCTTATAGAGGCGGGCCTCCCTACCTTTTCGTCAAGAAGAGACCACCTTGCTACAAGCATCCTCTTCAAAAACTTCCACAATCCTTAAGCTCCTCTATATGATCTCATTGTGGACATCATGTGCACCCACCGAGACCGTGCTACAGGCACAAGGTCGGGCCTACACCGATCGGTAGAAGATGCCCCCACATCCCTGAAAACAATCCCACTCAAACCTAACTCCTCAAACCCCACCCTGCTACCCCCTCCCTGGAGGATCAAGACAAATAAAATCATTACAAACGAACAACAGTACCATGACCTTGACAATCACTGCAAAACTAGACTACATAAAGAACTCTGTGTTGGCATCAATGCAGACACGGTGATCTACACAGAAGCCTCCAAATCCGAGAACGGTGTAGCAATGGCAGTCATTGCCGAGAACGCCAATGGACAGACGCAAATCTGTCACAAACTCCCTTACGGCCATCTGGGAGGCAGCCAAGTGGGCAGCCACCCAAAAGGGCACCACAGCAATCTTCTCTGATAGCCTGCCGGCTATCAAAGCGATCCAGAATCTATCTAATAAGAACGCACTAGCCCACAGTATCAGAAATACCATCCAAAACGATATGATCTGGATCGCGTGGTGTCCGGGCCATGTAGGCATTCCCGGCAACGAAAGTGCGGACTGCCTGGCTAAAAGCACAGCCGTAAGCGAACAAACTGCCATCTATCCGCCGGCACACAAAGCAGCAGTAATGCACTGCAAACACCTACGAGAAGCCTGCGGGCAACTATCCTGGAATGGCTCCCACGACTTCCTGGCGAGCCACCACAAAACGATCCACCAACCCGAAATGGACCAGTTCCCCAGACGCTCGATGATAGAAATGGCCAGAATCAGCCATCAGAGAGCATATTTTTAAAAGGCAGTCGGGCCCAACCTGCTACCACTGCGACGGAGCACCACCATTCACAGCATATGCACTAACTAACTAATTCTCTAGTTGGTTAATAATAGGTGGGGTTTAAAAAAAAATAAGCAATGAGCTCTCTAATCTTAAAGAAAAAAAAAATAGAATGATTGCTACATTAGAAATAATACATAGGACCGACAGAGCACAGATGGCCTAGTAGCCGTGGGCCTAACAACCTTTATTGTATTAGGCTTATTTTTAAGGTTGTACAATAAAGAGAAAAATAATAATAATAATAAACTGCTTCTGCATATCGTCGGTGATACTGGATAACCGCGAGAATACTAATATCACTACCGCGTAAATTAAAGTCAAAATCAAGTTTTCAGTAAACACTAAACTTACAATGACAAAATTATTGCTACTGAACTCCAAGATAGGCCCAGAAACATCATATTTTGGGATTCTAGACGTAAGATTTACAAAACAAGTTGTATTTTCTTTGCTACATTACCATTAACTTCAAAATTGGAATTTGCTACTCAATTCAATTACGCGGTTATGATACTGCTAGTCTCACGGTTATGCAGAATCAACGACAATATGTACCAAAATTATATAACAATAGCGGGAGTTTTTTGTGACTGTTAGGCAGATGAAAAGCAAGCGGATTTACCTTCGGTTTAAAATTAACTTTTTGAAAAATGCCAACCAGCACTATGCTTAAATCTTTTTAGGTTTGAAAGGAATACCATTTATTAATACATCCGTAGACTTAGGATTTTTTCAAGTGATTCAATTTTCACCTCAAATACACTGGTCTGGGAACAAAGGCCAGCCAAGTCACTTTTTACCTCGATTATAGAGTTCGAAAATCTCTCCATCAGCTTATGCACTTTAGAACCAAGGTCTTCACAAATGTTGTCAACCTCAGGGCTGTTTAATTTATACTCAATAATTCTATCAAATTTATTGAATCTGGCCTCAATTGAAGTTTCAAGGGCTTTAATGCTTTTCACCACATCCTCTAGGAAGATCTGATTATAATCACAAGATGATGCACTACCAAGGGCGGATCCAGACATTTGCTCTGGGGGGCGATCACCCCCATCGCCCCTATACCCGCACTTGCCATCAGTTGTGGACCGCTCTGTATTGCTTTAGGCAGAACTACAATAGACGTATACGTAAGTATATTTAATTACGTAAAGCGAAACCACGAAACTTTAACTAGTATGAGGGGAACTTCCGTTAAGTTTCAAAGTCAAATTGCAGTCAGTAAAGGTGCCGTAAGAATCGCTTATTCTACAAGAACGAGATGTTTCAAACAATTAAATTATTACTAAATTATTAAAAGTGCAATGTAAAAATTAAATTGGAATAAAAATGGTACTGCAAATTAATAGAAAGCACAAATCTTCGATTAAATCGACTTCCATTTGTTAATTTTTTTCACTTTTAACACTTTTTAAAATTGAAAACATTAAATAACTCTTACGGAATGTGATATCTATTTAGGCAAAAAAAAGTCAATTTTTCATAAATAAACCTCAGTCTCGTTCTATGTAAGTAAGTTCATTACTTCAATTGTAGTTGAGCCATTTCTCTTTTCGTTTCAGCATGATAATTTTATTAGCATCCAAATTTATTAATTTAATATAAGTTTTTGATCCCTTAAGCATAGTAAAATTTAGTCTCACATAAAATAGACATTATACACTTCTTGCTTGTCTCACTGATGGAGTTTTTCATATAAAGGTCGCTTGCAGTTCAGATCCAAAATGCGGCTTGTTCCGAGGCAACAGCAATTCGCATTCATCTTTCGGGTAATGAAACAATACTTATCATAGGTGTTTACTTCAAGACGAATTCAAACTCAGATTATTTATCACGATCTAGATACAATGCACTACTTGCCACAACATTCAGATCACTCAGTAATCTGCGGCGACTTTAATGTCCGTCATGGACTCTGGAATGATCCAACTGTTATTAAAAATGGCACAAATACTTACAACTGGCTGAACAATAGTCTCAGAGACTTTGTGGTGATTTCACAAAACTCTCCAACCTTCCCTAGATCGGGTTCATTCCTTGACTCTTTCTTAGTGTTGTCTACACTTATAAATCAATTTCATAATCAAGCAAATTATCACTGCGAGACCGTAGTAGCTGAGTCAGACCATCAGGCTGTAAAACTAAAGATTAAGTTCGAAACTGGAATTAACTTCTTGGCAATTGATGAAAGAAATTTCCTATCTTTTGCCAATACGAACTGGACGCAATTCTCGGAGTACATCTCCAATCGTCTAGAAAAACTCGAAGTCCTAACAAATAGGAATCCCTCTACCTCAGAAATTGACCAACTCGTAGAGAAATTCAGCGCACGATAATCATAGATGCTGCTGAATGGTTCGGGACAAAAATAGTTCCTAAAAATTGTAAATATAGAAATTTACCCTCTTCCTTAACAAACTTATACAAGTTAAGACAAGGAATGAGGAAAGCCTTAAATAGAATCCGCCATAGATACCTGAATACTACGAACCCTCACTTCTCTCCCAAATAAACTGCTTGACCACGATAATTGCTACGCAAACAACGAATTTCATGAACTTCGAGTTCAAGAAGAAGCTCAAGGCAATAAAGCCTAATTCTGACACCTTCTAGGAAATTAACAGCTTAGCCAACCGCAAACAAATAATTCAAACCCAAATTTCTACTGGAAGTAGTATAATATCAAACCCGGATGAGATTGCGAATTGCTTTGCCTCAAGATACTCGGAGCAAATCACAGAGAATCTTATATACCCTGATTTCAAGATACTAATCGAATCCGAAGTTGACGGTTTCCTTCGATCTCAACAATCCTCAAATCAAGATGGATACTCTCCCCTAGTCTACTTTTCAGACGATAACCCACCACAACAACGGATCTGTTCATTACACCACACTTCACTGAATATAATATATAATAATAAGAACTGGCAACAACAAAAAGTCCTCGGGACATGACAACTTCTCAGGCTTTCTTCTAAAGAAACCCCCCTTAATTTGCTTTGTGCTACTAGCAACAGTATTCAGTAATTGCATAAACAATGGTTACTTCCCAGACAAGTGGAAGACTACAAAAATTTTCCCAGTTCCAAAAAAATCAAAAGCCACAAATATCAACGAATTCAGACCAACCGCTCTCTTATCTGTGATTGGTAAAAAACTCGAAACCATTGTGAAAGATGCCATTCTGTCTTTCAGCGAGGCAAGCAACATCATCCCCAAACAACAATTTGGGTTCAAACCGGGTCACTTTCCAACTCATGCACTCCTCAAGCTACAGAATGACGTGACGAAAGGCCCAACTAAGGCTATATCACAGCGGCATGTAGTTTGGATATAGACAAAGCCTTCGACAAAATGTGGATTAAAGGACTCATATATAAGATGATCCATTTTCGTTTCCCTCCAGATATCAGCAGATTTGTCATAACTTCCTAACTGACCGACATTTCTTCGTTGAAGTTAATAGCGCTTCATCCACCCTACATAATATCCTTGCAGGAGTACCGCAAGGCTCCGCCCTTGGCCCTCTTCTCTTCAATATCTTCAGCCGGCTAATGACCCCGTAGCTACCACCTTCCTATACGCTGATGACTCCATTAAATACTCATCCGCGCCTAGCCCGAACTTCGCCATTCTCAATATCAAGAGAAAATTAGTGGCCTTGGTGAACTACTACACAAAGCGGGGATTCAAGATAAATTACGTGAAAACTGATCTCATTATTTTTCGCCTGACTGCATCCAACTCTAGGACAGTAAGAATAGGAAGCATGTGCAAAAAAGCTTCACTAATCCTCAATAGCTTCGAGATCAAACCAAAAGACTCAATTAAGTAACTTGGTGTTAGATTCAATAAACTCCTCAAATTCAAAGATCATGCTGAGGCCATAATCAAAAAAACTAACATTGCCTATGGTCTCATGAGCCCACTCATGCGAGGAAGGTCCGGCCTCTGAACCAAAGTGAAACTCCTTCTATACAAACAACTAATTAGACCTATGATCTCATACGCGATTCCTATTTGGTTCACCATTAACAAAATGACTTTAGCTAGAATATTATCCCTCGAGAGGAAAATCTTAAGAGCTTGTACTGGTAAGTTTTTTAAAAATTATTTCAGGAATTTGAGCAGCAAGGAGCTGTATGAGGCGGCGAGAGAAGCAGGAAAATTCTCTCCCCTGTCCGAGTTCTTCATCGAGCAGGCAAGGAAGACACTCAGTAGAATCCAGTTTCAACAAAACCCGATAGTGGTATGGATGGCAGCAGATAACAGAAGTCAAGACGCAGCAAATGAATACTTATCCCCATTCATAATTTCCCATCAGGAGCAATTAAATCTATTCAGGAGCACCACGGAAGGTATCGCATTCTACCAGACGTGACTGGTAGAAAGCTGGCATAGAGGATTATTAGCCTATAATTTAATTAGTAATTGTAATGTGTTGCGAGTTAGATCTACTCAGGTGTAGACGTGCGGACGTGTTCGCTAAATCCGTTAAAAGTTAAGATGTATGAAAGTACTCAAGCGCAGGTACAATATGTCGCTAAGGCTGTTGCTGGCGCTGGTAGCGTTGCTTAAATTTGATAATATTTCAACTTGAGACGCGCATCATCTTGACAGCTGGAGTTGAGGCAATTTATTTTTGCAGAACATTCAAATTGTGAGTGAAAATTGTAAGTTTTAAGTAATGCTGGGGTATTTAAGAACTAGTTATTTTTCGAATTACAATTTAATGATTTTATGTAATGATGGAACGAAAATTCAACACATGTTAGAGCGTCATCATTGGAAGAGCATAAGCAATAGGCACTCCGTCCGCGCCAGCATCAGCAACATCATTCTCGACAGCTACTAGCGACAGCATTACATCGTAACTCAGGCTTAAAGATCAATAAAGCGGCATACAGCCTGATCTTCAGCAATATATCAGCACATAGCCTGCCTATAGCTGACTTTGGCGATCTACGACTTTCAGACTGAACAAAGCGACATTCTTAGCCTAGTCTAGTGTACAATTTGATTACTTTATCATTTTTGTCCAACTGAAGTAGAAACACTATAATGAATATCCAAATTATTAGGCTGATTTCCTACTGAACCAAGCATAACGATTCCTTGCTCTCCTTGCTCTCGTTCTTTGAATGTTAGATTCCATGCTAAATACCGAACCACTAATTTTTTTCTAGAATTTGTAAAATTTGATAAGTAAGAGGAAGCAAGAAATTTATACAGAAAAGATTTACGCACAACATATGTGTACGAGCAGTTTTCTGTGTAACCAACAATATTACTCATGAATCAGAGCCGTAACAAAAATATGAAAAGTGCGGCAGACGTTGAAATGGAAGCACCCCTCCGCCTATTGAACCTGGCACATTTTTTTATGTCTGTATACGCCCGTATGCAGTATTCATGAAAATTATTGTCTCTCCACGATTTTCCATTTGCAAAGTTGATTTTTAACATCTTTTCGTTTAGGAGGCTTTATTTTGCCTCCACATGAAATAACAGCAGGTTTCTGGATGTTCGATATCTTACATCCTCATTTCGTTACTAACTTAACTTCACAGATGTCACTTTTATAATTTACCTACCTCTTCTAAAGGGTTTTCGAATAAGAGGTGTTATTTTGATAATCAAAGAAAAATGCCATTTTTCGAGATAAATGATCGGATCTTTATTTCATTATAAAGCGGAATAGTGGAAAACAACATCAGCCAAATGCCCACCACGACCACGCATTCAGGACCATATCCTTTTCATGAAATTTTCCATAACCAAATCGCAAAGTGGCTGCCATATGTCCTCGATAGCCTCACGAATTCCATCTTTGAGGTCTTGAATCGACGCTGGGCTGTTGGCGTAGACCTTCTCTTTCACGTGGCCCCAAAGGAAGAAGTCGCAAGGTGTTAAGTCACAAGATCTCGGTGGCCAATTGTGATCACCTCTTCGAGAGATAACACGGTCCGGAAACTTTTCCCGTAAAAGATCAATGGTTTCGTTGCTTGTATGGCACGTAGCGCCGTCTTGTTGAAAGTAACCGTTATCCAGATCAATACCATCAAATTCCGGCTATAAAAAGTCATTAATCATCTGTCGATAGCGCAATCCATTCACCGTAACTGTTGCTCCAGCCTCATTTTCGAAAAAGTAAGGTCCAATGACCCTGCGGGACCACAAACCGACCAAACTGTCACACGTTGCGGATAGAGAGGCTTTTCAACAATAACTCTTGGGTTTTCCGAGCTCCAGATGCGACAATTTAGCTTGTTGACGAAGCCATGGAGGTGGAAATGGGCCTCATCACTCAAGATGAGTTTTCGATGGAATTCCAGATCATTTTCATGCAATTCAAGGACCAGATCAGCAAAGACTCGACGTTGTTGATGATAAGCCTTAAGACCCAAATCTTTATGCAAAATACGGTGTAATGACGTTTGTGTAATGCCAAATTCCAAAGAACGACGAGGAATGGACAAACCTGGGTTTCCTTCAACACTTTCGGCTACAGCAGCAATATTCTCGGCTGTTCTTGAGCGACGTGCACGGGTTTTATGCCTCACATCACTAACTTGTCCCGACTGCTCGAATTTTTCTATCAATTTCTGTATTGCGGTCCGACAAGGTGTTTCACGACGACCCAAAAATGTTCGAGTTTTACGAACCGTCTCTGCCACATTTTCACCAATTTTATAGTGAAGTTTAATAATTTCAATGCGTTGTTGAATCGTGTATCGTTCCATTTTTATTAATGGCATAGTTTCTACTTGTCAAATGTCAAAAAATGACAGCTCCAAAAGTGACATCTACCTAAATAGCGGGCTAATTAAAATAACACTTCTTAAACTAGGCATCTGATACTCTGGCCAGAAAGGGTTTCGCTGTGAATATATGCCAAGCGGAGGAATCGATAGTTCCGGCCCCTAGAGTCAGCGAAGAGAATTTTAAATATGGAGGCCTGTAACTTCGCAAATCGCAGATTAGGAGAACTGACCACATGCACGAATTCAAGACAACTATGACTCAAGATATATGCTGGGAGGACTTAATCTGTTACAAATTTACTCGGGAGTAATCTTTTCTTCTAGAAAACGTGCAAGTTTATCTTTGCTTGATTTCCTTTTAAATACTTGGCTTTTCGTATTGGATTCTAAATAAGTAACGCCACTTCTATTTTGTAGAAAATACCTTAATTTACTTTACTTTCACTTCCACAACTTCAATGAAATTTCTTGAATTATAACGTACAGAATGCTATATTACTAGATTTGAAAATAATTACTTTACAGTTCTTTTTCGCTGGAAAAACACAAGAGGCCTTACCTTGGGTAGGGTGACTCTCAAGATTGAACTAAAGAAAACTTCTCTTACTGGGCTTCACTTCAACAGCCTATTTATTTGAAACCGAACCAATTCCTTAACCAATCAGAATTTGTCGATTATGCATTTTCCTATTTGGTGGGAATTGCCGAGTACATATGCTTGCATATGTTCCTATTTTGTCCAAACGAAAACGGTCAAATGACAAAAACCAGAAAAACAATTTAAAATTTGCTATTCATCTGAACAGAAAGGCACGAATTTCAAAAATCGATAAAAAAAATTGGTAGTATCACAAAAACAATTCAGAATGATGAAAACAATCAAAGACAATTTTCCGTTTCACCAGTAGCATATGAAAAACGATAAACAGACACAAAATTACATAAGAGCAGGCATTTTCAGAGAATTGTAACGGAATATCTTGGAATCACCTATATTTTGAGGAGTTCCTGGACGGTAAAGTTTCTATCTTAACCAACACCAATCTTCGTTTATATAATCAGTATGTACCTCTGAAAACTTGCAGTATTCGTGACAATAAATTCCCGTGGATTACAGATGAAATGACTTTAGAAGAACTCAAGACAATGTTTTTCATGGTAGATATAAAATATTGCGCAATAAAGTTATTTCTCTGCTTCAATCATCTGAATGTGCCTATTTTTAGACCAAGTTAGATCCAAAGCTTCCTCCGAAAAAGCTATGGAATAATGTTCGTAGTCTCGATATTCATAGGATGGACCCACCAGTTATAAATTTCAACCCTGATGACCTAAACAACTACTTTTCTTCTATCTCTGTGTCTGCAACTATGCCTGTTTGCAACTTTCAGGAGAACTTCTCTCATGAGGGGCTCTGCTTTCAATTTGTGGATGGCCCCGAGCTTCTTTCGACTTTGTATTCCATTAAGTCTAATTACATTCGACCTGCTGCTTTCCCACCCAAGTTTGTAAAGTTACTAGCGATCTACTTATAATTTTTGTCTTACCACTTCACAATTTCTCTCTCAATGGAAACTAGTAATAGTTGTTCACCATTCCAAAGAAATCTCCTCCCTCCCTACCTAGTGATCTCCGCCCTATTAGCGTACTCAATTTTCGCACGAAATTGGCGAATACTCTTATTCTCCCACATTTTAAATATGGGAGCCTTATTTTTAGCAGACTAGACTGAATTTGCCAAAGAAGAGTTACTGTAGCTTGTAACGACGTCATCCGTAGTATTTACAAACTTCCTCGGAGCGCTCGTATGTCTGCTCTTACTACGACCCTACTGGAAAGCTCTGTAGAGGCTTATAATTTATACTAAATCCCCTGCATATCTCGCTCAAAGCCTACAGTTCTTGCAGTCGCCTAGACGTCTTCAACTTCTTGTCCCGAGTTGCACATCTAGATACCGTGAGCGCTCTTACTTCGCCAAGTTGTCCAAAAATTTAGCTCTCTTCCAAATTTAATTCAGCGCACACGTTCAGGCCTGACCTTTACTAAGCTAGTCAAAGATTACCTTAATTAGTTATTAGATTGTGATTGGTATTTATTCTTAGATCTTCAAATTCTTGTTGCATTGTTTTATTTAATTTTTAATTTTCTTTAGTTATTTTTTTTCTTCTATTTTGTTTTTAATATGTTGTATTTTTTCAGTTTTTTTTTTATTTTTGTTCTTTTCTTTGGGCTCCTTATCTTTAAGTTCCCTTTTTCTTTTTTATCTTTGGATTTCCTTTTTTTTTACTTATTCATTTATTTATTTATTATTATTGTCTTATTTTGACTTTAGTTTTTAATGTTAATTATTTTGTTTTTTTTTTTCATTTACTTGTATGTGCTAAGATTTTGTAATCCTCTGTACAGTGACTAATAAATATATTGTTTTGATAGGGTAGGGATCGTATATCATGTTTTCGTTCTGGTGAATGGTAGTTAGTTCGCGGTGACGTGTCTATTTTATTGTCTTGCGGGTGCCCCGAGGAATGTTGAGACATGACACCTGTTTTGAGTGTGTAAATGAGGTAAGGTTTTTGATTATGATTTAGTTTTAGGTTTCTGTGCTATCTGATACTGATGGATCTGGGCAGTTAGACAATTCATTTAGGCAATTAGAGAATGCAATTATTAGAATGTGAGTTATGAATCTGTCGAAGGTGATGCGGATTCATGACAAATATCTGCTAAGGACGAGCGGTAATATAATGCGTGAACTCTTAATGCAGTTATTGATAAACATACAGACCGAAAGTTACATTACACCACTAGCTGAAACGAGTCGAGATTTCATTCAAATTGATAAAAAAGTAGTGGCTTACACAATTGGGTTTTAAATTTTCATACAATAACTTCTGCAGAAACCGTATGAACGAGGAGGGGTTTGAGAGTGTTTTGCGTGAATGCGCTAACCTTAACAAAAAAAAAAAAAAAAAAAAATAATAAAAAAAAAAACGGTATAATATATCAATATAACCAAGTATTTTTTTTAATATAATATTATTATTAAGTACACCTAATCAATCTTAATTTTCTTCTGTATAATACCCAGAGGGTTATTTTTACAGGGGAGTGATGATGGGTTGATTTGAGCCGACCGGAGCAAAATCGGTGCTTGTTTTTATTGCTGTTGCTGACGATCTTTCCTTTCGTCACCCAAGTATTGCGATTAACAGAATTCAAGCCATTACCTGTCGAAATCTGCAAGCAGACGAAAGTAGAATTCAACTTTCTTGGTAACTTTCAGAAGACGAAAAACTACTTGGAGCATTTAATTCCAGCATAGTCTGAAAGATTCAGAGTGAACTTAAATCTGTCGTACAAATCAGGGCTGAATTGACATGAACCATTCCTAGCCTACGACACTCAAAGGATTATAATCGACTGACTAAAAAACAAAGAATATGTGGCTTGATTGTAAGGCCATTTCAAAAAGTTTGTCGAACGGAAAATTAAAAATAATCCCTCGACAATTATATTGTTTAAAGCATTTGAATTACACTAAACTCTTCTTGAAAATTCTGAGACGAAATAACAGTTCTTAATATTCTGCCCTCAAAGTGTTTAAATCGAGTTGAATTTAGTTCGATTTCGTTTTGCTCTAGAAATTCTTAATTTCGAAAATTATCTTCTAATTAAAAGACAAGAGCGTGAATCGATGAGACCTGAATTGAAAATTGTGTATACAGAGAAGAAAGTAGGAAAGAACTTCAGGTGCTTTCTCGATAAGAAACTCCCAAAACGAGATATTCAGCAACCGGTCACTGACTCAGGCTGGCTCCGATAATGTGAAATAATTTGAAAGATGCTTTGCTTAATGAATTGACGGCCCGTTACACACAGATTGAGTGCCAGGCCATAAAAAAAAAAAAAAAACGAAAAAACAGACAAATGAGGAGGAAGCAACCAAGCATTTGAATCCTTGAAAGTTCCCAAGCTAAGCAAGATGAGGTCTGTACTGTTGCCATTATTGGTGCCGGTTCGTTTTGCACTTACTTAATTTCATAAATGCTATGGACGTGGACCACCCCAAAGATTGAGAAATTGCGAGATGCAATGAGGCAATTTGCATCACGCTTTATTACGTTACGACGGAAAGTACTAATTGCGTTAGCAAATTGTTTGATTGAAGTCCAGAATGGAATTCCCTGATTTGTAAGTATACTTACTTTCAACGAACTACTAAATATCCCCGCGAAACTCTGATTAATATAAATACCAACTGTGAGTGTTTGTGTGTGTGCATGTTTTTGCTCTAGCTAGATCTCCTTTATTGAGAATCCGGCCATAAAGATCAGTAGAAAGTCTGGCTACCGTAAGCCATAGAGAAGGAATAATCCCGAAATTAACTGACAATAATTCAACTCAGCCACGCTAAGGCAATAAGACAGCGAATTTGTTTGTCTACTTATTATTATGGTGCCGGACCGAAAGAAACAACATCTAACCTTTGACCGAGTTGCTTTGAGCGTTTTGTTAAGATGCATGCAGGCGGCCCTTTGTTGAATACTCTTAGAAAATCAAAATCGAGAAAGTTAAACATTTGCGAAGCAATTTACATCCAGTACGTCATGCTTTACCTCGTTGGTATACGTTAATTCTGATAAATTCTTAATTTCAGTAACTTTAGTCGAAACTTTAATTGAAATGAAACTTTAAAATTAAGCGAATTTCGTTTAGTGAAAATGTCTAATCCGATTAAGGAATTACAAAGAAAGTCATGGGAAAGTCAAATATTTTGTATTGTACATTAATTTGTTTACTTTTGATCACTCGTGAGCCACGCACAGGACTTCATTCATAGAAATTTCGATAGAAAATGAAGCAAGAAGCTTTAGAAAAAACAAGTAAAAAAGCTAGAATTGGTCTAAGACCAATTCTAATGATACCCTAGATGAATGCCCATATAAAATTTCGTACGTCACCGATCTATGCAAGTTTGATTTTTGAAGTGGTTTCTTTGTTTTAGACGGTTCGTCGAACAGAAAAAATTATTCTAATCAATTTTTTTGGATTTCGTATTCTGAAGAACTTTCTAGTATAATAAAAATGTCTAGGACTGGTCGTTTTCACAGTATATGTAAAAAACCTAAATTCTATATGTAGCAACAACAAGAAGGGGTTACCCGAATTAGTCCATTTTTAAAATATTATTTGCTGTTACTATGGAAATAGCATGTACCAAATTCCAGATATAAACTAAAATTTTTGTATGGCAACTCCACGCGGAGTTGCTCGATTTGCCTTATTTTTGATATTAATTTTACATTTTTGTTTTAAATACCATCATAATTTCTGTGCGTTACAAAGGGAATAACAAACTTAATATACCCTATAGATTTCATCCAGGGTATAAAAAGTAGAAGTTGCTATCTGCATACAGAAGATATTTAAAATTAACAATAATTCGAGGAATTCTGTGAATGAAAAGTGAAGGTCCCAGAATGTATCTCTAAAGCACTTTGGAATTAGTGTACAAGAGGCAAGAAATTACACAATACTACCTACTAAGGTTCCCTTTTTGATGACCAGAGTATTCCAATTCAATTTCTAACTAGTTCATTTCATTACTTTCAGAAAGGTTGAAGTGTCGTCTGTGATAAGCTATAATTCCAGATTGCAAGGTAGGGACAATTGTATTATCTATTTATTGTCAATTTTCCCTTTATATTAAACCGCTGAAAGTTGGGATGAATGACTTAATCCATTAGTATGAGTAGAGACACACAAAAAAAATATATATCTCAGCACTCTTAGTACCCAAATGTCATTGTAATCGCTAGAATAACAAGAAAACATTTTAAATCGTACTCGTTTACTATCGAATATTGCCTGCAGAGACATACTTATTTCCCGGAAATCCAGAAACCTTTTATAAACGTGTTTTACCTTTAATTACAAATTGTCGTTAATTCAACAGAGCTAGAAAATTCTTCCCTTTGCCAAAGCTAACCACACTATAAGTCGAGGGAAATAATTTTCTAGTTGTAGTACTACTCGTCAGAATTCTCAATATTTCCTCCCAATGAAGCATTTGGTCACGCAATCTCACGTATGCTTGGAAAGGATTAATGAAACGAAGTACCGGACTAACTATTCCGGAGTCTAGGTTCCAGTGAATATGTAGGAAAATGGGAAGAAAAGAATTAAAAAGAACGGAAATTGAGCAATGAAAACAGAAAACCAGCAGGGAGGTTACTTAACGAGAAAATATGTTTTTTGTTTTGTCTTTTTTTCTGTTGTTTTTCATGAAAAAAAAATCGGTTTCCACAGCAGCGGGAAAGCTAGCGCCTGAAATAATTCACGCTTTTTTATTCGCCTTTGTGGAGTTGTGTTGGCCACGGCCACCCACCAACATATCGCCGGAGGCATCAACACCGCAGACCTCGTCCACATCCTCGTCCTGGTCCTTCACTTTCATTTAATTGAATTCATTTTCATTAAATTTGTTTTAGCACCAAGAATTTCAATTGTCCAGTTTAATCGTTTTTACCTCGAACTTTCTGGGGTAGATTAAGAGACTTTGTTAGAATTTACGGCAGATTCCAAAAATGACTGTAAATCGTTCCTAACTTTTTGATGCCCCTGTAGCAGTCGCAGTTTAAGTATTTAAAGTTGAGAATAGATAGTTTTTTTTTTTTTTTTTTTTTATTTATTGAGAACAAATCAGAAACTGTGGTATAGACTCAGAGTAGAAGATGAAAGACTTCTGACTCAGTTGGGTGAACAGGTTAATTAATTTTAGTTCTGAGAGCGATGTCAGCTTGTTAGAGTCTCCCATCGCGGTAGAAGCATGAATAGTAGCGCGGTTTAAAGAGTTTTTCTTTTCCGATATTTTTTAATAATTTGCATACATTGGGGGAACAAAATTTAATCTAGTCGCCGGCGGCATTTGAACATTCATTTTTACCAGGGACCGGACCAGATATAACTTTTGACGAAAAAAAGCCAACTTTACTTGTTATTCCTGACCGATAATAATTTCAAGCTAAAAAAAATTAAAAGCCAGCTTGGCTAGAATAAATAAAAAGCCGGGCTCGCTTTTTATATTTCTCCCGAAAAAATTAGTAAGCCGTTGCGCCTGACTTTTCTAGCTTCAAAACAATTACCAACCAGGTATAACAAGTAAATTAAGCTTTTTTCGTAAACATTCATAACTAATTTGGTCCCTATAAATAAGAAGCCAACTTGGCTTTTTATAATTCCGGCTTCAAAACCTGTTACTTCCAACTCCAAAAATTAGAAAGTCAAGCTGGCTTTTTATTTTTGCCAGAAAAAAAATAAGCCAAGCTGACTTTTTATTTTTGTCAGTAAAAATAAAAAGCCTTCCAGCTTAGTTTTTTATCTTTTCTGTATAAAAAGTTAAGTTTTCAAAAGCTTTATAGGAATCCAAACGGGTGTCGCGAGACTTCTTTTGGTATATTCCACTAAATTCCACGATCATGATTTATCCCAGCTTTTTTTGTTTAAAATTTTCGAAATACCAGTTATTTTCGGTTCCTGATTTTTACATTTGCAGGATTTATTTCTTTCAGGCTGGAACACCAGCCATTTTCTCTTGTTTTTTTGTTAACTCTATTAGACCCGGAAGGTCTCACATAGTTAGTTAGGTGGAGCTCTACAGATTGTTACTTTTAGTTTTTGGGAGTGGACAATTTTTGTGTAAGCTAATTAATTCTACATCTAAATCTATCTTTATCTATGGTAACATATTTTTGATCTCTAATTTGGAGTTGAATTAATTTTAATACGATATTTTTTTTCAGTTCCGCATGTACATATATAGGATGTTTGGAAAATACATAGGATTCTAGATTCCTTCTAGTGCATGAAAAGAGTCCTTGATAAAATATTTACCTTGCCAACACAGAACAGTGACTCTTATTTACAGATCCAGATAAGTTCAATTTACCAACGCCTGCATAATTTCTATTTCGGGATATTTTGTTAACACATCGGCAAACATCTATCCTTATACATAAATATTAGGCCAGTTAATAGAGACGAAAGTTTTGAAATTTTGATGGTGAGGTACAATAAATACAAATTTAATTTTACAACTATCACCGTGGTCCGGATCATGAGCAAAATTACAAAAAACAAAAAACAAAAAACAAAAAATACAATATAAGAACTTGCATTTTTTTTTTTTTTTGTTCCATAAAAAATTTCCCAAAGTTCTGCAAACTTAAAGTAATGTTTACTGTGTGTTAATTTTTCAAATCATTTCGCTCCCGCAATATCAGTTTTTATTACAAAATAATGCTTCTATTAGTAACTAATATCAAAAATTATTGCAAAAGTTCTGAAAAACCGTGAAATATCTGTTGCCACTTACCTGAACACCTGTACCAATTTTCAACATTTTGTGTTGACGGTAACATATTTTTTTTAAATCGATGAGGCTCCAATTGCGTTTTTGGATGCCATCTTTAAAAAAAATTACAAAAATTCTGAAATTGGGTTGTAAATGTTCAAATCGTTGTTGGTCAAAATCAGTTTTCAACCTCACACAAGGTCCGCAACCTAAAAAAAATTACCAGAAATGATCAACAATTAGTGGTTTGCACTTTCTGTAGTTGTTCAAATATTGCAAAAGCTTACAAATTTTACATAGTCCTTCGTATATCCTACCTCATCAGAATATAAATTTTCAATCCTGTACTAGTGCAAGAGTGTTGCAAAGGCAGAGAAATATATTAAACGTACGTTCACGCGTGCCGTCAAATTTACAACCTGCTAAACAAAATAATAAAAATATTGCAAAACCTTGGAATGTAGTAGACCGACATTTTATCTGAACAAATTGTGGAAGCCTCTCCAAAAAAGCCAATAGCTCCTCACAGAAAACAAATTGTCAATGTTGTTGGATTAAGAGCAAAGAAGTGAAAGGCTTCAGTGTAGCACAAGAATTCTCGTTTATTAAATTCACCTCAGCAGAAAAGCTAAAAAAAAAAATTACTGGGTAAACTATCAATTTGAGTATATCCAACTGAGACAAGAAGCAGCAGTTCAAGGGTATAGGTCCAAATAAATCAGAAAACCAATGTCGCTAAAATACTAGCCTTCCACGCAATTTAGGTGAAGAGTGTATTTGATACAATAACCTCCAATAACGCTGCATTCAACCTAGCTCCAACAATAAAGGCATGCTTTATAGTGTCAGCAACCCAAGTCAAGAGCCCAACAACTAGGCCCAAACAGACTATTAAACGATAAAACTGGGATATCCGGCACACGGAAATTCAAGAAAAAAGAAGAAACCCGACTACTATGTGTAGCATACCGCTCCCAGTAAGAAGTAAGGATCTTAAGGGACTTGTTTTCTACCAAGAGTTAACAAAAACCACCAATAACAACCAGAGCCTCAAATTCTAAGAACGCCATAGAGGAGCTCAGCTCGTTTCGAGACTGAAAAACATTGATTTCACCCAAAAGCAATGCGTCCTAGGGTGCAAGTAAGATGAATACTATCAGACAAGAAACAGTAACTTCGTCATTTGATGCGACTTTAATGTACATCAACTAGCATGGGGTTGCATAAACGCCACCTAAAGGGTTGACCAACGTTTATAAACTTGTTTAGGATAGAGGTGCTAGATTTTCCCATTGTAGTTTTTTATGTCCTCACAATTTAGTAACTGCAATGTAGATATCTGGTGAGTTATCACTATTAGATCATGCCTACATTCGGTTTAAGATTAAAAAAATTAATTCGAAATGCTGAAAACAGGGCTCACAGATAAACTAACTGGGGTTTTTACAGCGTGATTCCAAGAAACCTAGTGGATCTAATAACACGACTTAGGACATAGTAACCACCTCCGTATCTAGGAACTAGCATGAATGTACATTATAACGCATGCTTTGCAAGTAAGCTGTGACATCGAAAATGGAAGGTCATCTAAAAACATTTTCTGGTTCCATGCGGTTAGAGGTCTACTACAAAGCGTAGAAGGAACACTTTCAAGTCAACTCGGCAATAACAGTGGAATAATAATAAAAAAATTGGAATAAGACTACAATCTACAGTCAATTCTCTCCGCCATGATATATTTTTAGCTACACTCGATTAAGTGAGAAAGCAATTTTAATTTTTATGGTATTTCGATAGATATTAACAGGCTGATTGGCGAACTGCACTACTCAAATTACACAGGACATGATGCGATATAGTCTCTCTAAAAACGTGATATCTTCTCGAAGAATAAACATAATCAATAAAAAACATCTGTTGTCTCGGCGATAGCAAAAGGAAGAAGGGCAAAAGATATTGACGAAAGGCTCAGAAATTCAAGAAAAAAAAACCCTAAGCAGCTTGATGAGAATACAATACAGAAAAATTCCTTTTTAATGCGCTTATCTGACAAAAGCTCGTTGGCCTGCTTAAGCCAGTCTTTACAAAATTTATTTCTTTACAAACGCATTTTTCTTTCTATCGACATTAAATCCTTATCGCTTTATCGCTAATACTTTAAATGTTTCACTAAATCCAAACACCTTTGGAAGGCGGTTCAGCTGACAAATCACTGCTGAAAGCACGATTAATCTGTAAATAGCTTGCCAGTAACTGATATTTAATTAGATTCATTTCCAGGCTAATATAAACAAACCCATTACGCCGCGCCTCCAGTCGTTTCGATGGTGTCCATCAGCTCTCCAACTCTGACCATAATAGGGTGACACCAACAGAGGAATATTATCCATTCCACGTGAATATAAAACAGGTCAACTCTGGACTGATTAAAGAGAGTAATTTCAGTGCATCCGAATCCAAAGTGATTTTCCTGTGCACCATCCCACATCTCCCGGCCGCCGGTCCAATGTCGTGCTATTTGCTTAATGACTTGTTTATGGGGACGTCATCTATCTTATCTGGATTACGTAGGTACAGTGTGTTGCATACATGGTGAAAGCGACAACGTCTACGGCGATAGCGATGTTGGCGGCGTTGCAGGTGACAGTCATATGGACAGAATAAAATCTTAATTCAGGCTCATGATGGAGCAATGCCCTCACTCATCCAGATTCACTATCATGATCCCGTTCATTCCCTGGATTCCGTTTATACAGATTTATTTATGGAAAGGAATGTTTTTTTCTAGAAAATCTTTGAAAAGAGCTTCCTTTTCATCGCGCTGTAGAAAAGTAGTTTTGGTCTGCCTAGTGACCCTGCCATTGTGGATAAACGGACTTCATGCTTTTAGGTGAAAGTGCGGTTTTTTTTTTATGCCATGCCAACTAAATAGTGATTTTTTCCTCACTTAGAAAGACTTAGGCCCTGTTTGAATGCATGGTGAAAATTTCATATCCTTCTTGCAGTAATTATGTATATATTTTACTTATTTTTAGTTTTTTGGGGCCACTGACGGAAATAACGTTAAGTAATTAAAATACAAAGTACAGTTTTGAATATTCGCTGTTTTATTCCTTGACATTCGTTTATTTATTAAGTTTCTGCTAATTTTATCATTTGATGTAAAAATATATATAAAAACATAAGAGCTGGATATAGGATCTTTGACTTGCAATGAGGATAATAGGCAATTCGTTTTACTCCTCGAAAGGTGATTTTTTGAAGTACTAATATGTGGGGCCTTAACACTTTACCTCCTGACAGAAATTATTTTCAAAAATATATTTGGGTTATCAACAGAAATAATAACAAAAAGTACGTTAAGCCCTATGGCACATCAGAAACCTTCCGTCAGGTAACTATTTGTTTATCACCGTCATTTCCATAGTCTCTAATGTAAATGCGCGCATGTCAGCAAGGTGACTTTTAGGTTCCTCCAGCTAGCCACTCTTGGGTGACAGAACTCTCAGCATGCCTTCACGTTTTTATGAATGTGCACGTACTAGGCACCATTCCACATAACTATAAGTAAGTAAGTAAGGATTGCAGTTCTCTGGTACAGTAAGTTGTACATGTCAAATTTTCCCACTTGTAGAATTACCGTTGTACAATTGAGCAATGAATTCTACAAGTATTTTTCAACGAGTCTCAGTGTTTTTCAACAAATCAGAAACTTTGTGTACCACAAACCAATACTTGTAGAATTTATTGTACAATTGTACAACGATAATTCTACAAGTGGGAAATTTTGGTATATACAACTTACTGTACCAGAAAACTACAATCCGACTTGAAAATCCATCATAGCTTGTAGATATTTTTAAGACTAATAGATTTTCGTACAAGTCAGGTAAGAGTAAAATTTGCATACTGAAAATATTTTTTTTTCGATTGAACTACACTCATATCCACACATATAATATGTGAACTGTTGTATAGTGGTGGAATTGCCAAACTGAATTGGTTGTTGTTAATATCTATTATATGATAGATGATGAATGATCGAGACAAGAAAATGTATATGCTGCAGTTCAACAGTTCTTTATTAATATAAATATATAAATGTATATATATCTATATATATATATATATCCTAAATTTATAGTAGGATAAAAATTGAAATTAAATTATTTTTATTTTATGATAATATTTTTTCTATTTTAAATTATAGTTCTTTCTTTTAAATCTTTTTAAAATCTTTTTATATTTTATTAAAAGTGTAACATTGAACTTTTAAAATGTTCTTTAACAGTTTTGCCCTCTGGCGTCTGAATTAAGAAATTTACAAATATGCCTTTTGGCAATAAAATTAATATTTTAATAAGTTTGCCCTCTGGCGTTTTAATAAAACTACATATTTTTTTTGTTTGCCCTCTGGCGTTTCATATTAATAATAATTAATAATAATAAAAATAAATTCGCCCTCTGGCGATTCATTTAAAACTAAAATATCCTTGACACAATTCTATATTTTTAAAAACAAATACATTCCAAAAAGTCTTGATGTGTATTTTCAAAACCCTCGAGAATACTTCACAAGCCATGAAAGAGACTCCCTCCCTACCACATGCGAGGCCCAACGTAGTCCTTACATTCTAAAATATTGGCAGTGTTCTTATGTAAAACTGCCAATAGTTTGATTTGAATAGCTCCTCCGCCCTAAACTACTACTGACACCGAAAAATGGTGTTCTGATAACCTTACGCTTGCTTTCTTATCTTCCGAACTGTAATAAAATTTTCATACCTTTCCTAACAAAATTATTTATAAAAATTTATCTTAGCCAAATGACTATGATTTCTCAAACAAAAATTCTCAGCTGAGTAATCATTGTAATGTCGGTGTGCCGTCATGGCATGCCGTGGGCTGATGATATCGAATGTAGCTGCCTACAGATTCGGACTACGGCTGCACATACACACATGCAATTATCACTCAGCTGAGAGGTATTGAGCGTAAAATGGTAAGGTTAGTTTGCAATCAAAACTATTTTATTATTTTGTTAAGTAAGGTATATAGTAAGTGTAGCCTTTGAGAAGGTAAGGAACCAAGCTGTAAATTACTAGAAGATTATTTTCCTGTATGGATAGTAGTTTAGGCTCTATGGCATATATAAAGCCAATGTTTAGCACTTTTCCATAAGTATCAATATAGAACATTTTAGAAAACGGACTAAGCACCCACACATATAAATTTCTGTTTCATGGCTTGGGAAGTTTCTCGAGGGTTTTGGTTTTGGTATTTTCTAAAATTGGGTACATTAGTGTGTATCTGTTTTCAAAGTTTTTTTTTTCTTCGAAATGTTTTCTTTAAACGCAAATTGGAATTTTTTTTTTTTATTTATAGTCAGTGTACTCGTAAATATTACTCTGACAATATTTTATTTACAGTCAGCGCAAATATTATTCTGACAATCACAAATTCTATTTTATTCTATTTTCTATATAGAATTAATTAGTTTTAACATTTAAATTAGGATACAAAACATGTAGCTAATAATAAACTTTTCGCAGTAAATAATATTTGACAACTAAAAATCCAGGAAATTTCCGTATTGCTTTCAAAATTACATATACTATGCAGTGTTGAACATAAATCGATTAAATTTTGTAATTAAATTAACGATTGAAAATACTCTTAATTAATTTAATAGGTTGATCAATTTAATCTCAGTCGATAATAATAATGAAGTCCAATCGACAGGTACTAATCGTATTTACTCCATAGTTTTTAATCGTTAATCGAATTTTTCAATTGATTTTTCGATTGATTTGATTTGATAACTCAAGATACGTTTATTAGTCATTAGTAAAAAATGTAATGAAATAAAATAAATTAAAACCAAAATTATGAAATTAAATATTTTAGATTTCGAACTACCAAATGAAGAATATAGGCTTATAGAAGCTGCTTAAAACAACAATTTCTTTACTTTATGAGAGCTTAGATTAACATAGTACAAAAGCATCGTTACTATCATTAGTCTCCCGCCTTAAGTATAAATATACGGGGAACAGGAGAATGTAATTGGTGCAAATTTGCCCATCGTTAAGGCACGTTCGTTTCTTTGATTAGTACCTAACAAGGTTACTCAGAAATATTAAAAATGCTTGAAAGATAATAAAAGTAATTAGTGGAAATCATTTTTGAAAACGATTAAGCGATTAACTATTGATCAATCTATAATGGTGTTATGCCACTACTTTTTATGGTTAATGTATCATTAATCGTTTCACATTAATTCTTTTAAATGTTTAAATATTTAAATCATTGTTCCTAATTGATGATTGGTACTTTTAATCGTAAGCATTAATCGTTAATATAATTAAATTTTGCCCAACACTGTAGTATATATCATAAGAAGCCGAAAGCAATTATGGTATCCAATGGAGGAGAAACAGATTACATACATACATCAAAAGTTTCTCGTTAGCGTAGTTGGTGATAATAGTGTTTTGGGAAAAGAATTATTTACTATAATAAAATGATACATATATTGTGCAGTAGTTTATGTTACGATGAAAGTGATGATTTTCTATTCCGTGAAATAACAAAAGTATATGTAGAGAGAATATTTTGTTTTTTGATTAGACAATAAAACATTTATTAGAAAATTTCGTTTTCCTAAAACCGTAGTGCAGCAATTAGATTTAACGAAAATTTGCTCTGAAATACATAAAATTTACGGTTTCAGCTCTCTTAGTACACGCGCTCTCGAGTTATCGTGCTAACGGTTGGGCAGACGGACGAACATGCAAAAATCGAAATAACTTTGAATATTATGCGTGGATGTCCAATCATTTTGCTTTACCATCATTATTTTTATGCGTTACTAACGGAATAACCAACTTAGTATACCCTATCAATCAATCAATCAATCATTTATTATGAATTTGTACACAAGATTGAAAATCTTATAATAGTACATTTTAAAGTACGGCTAGGTTAACTGAATAAATTATAAAGTAAATTAAAATACCTACAATACATTAGAAAAATGAAAAATAAAACAAAAATAAAGAAAAATTAATAAAACAGAGAGAAAAGAAAAGAGGAAAAAAAAATATTTTTTAAATAAACATAGTAGAAAAATAATAATAAAAAGAAAAGAAAAGAGTTCGACACAATCGTACAATCACCATAGTAATTTGTAAATTCTAAAAATAAAATTATATTATAAGTTTCTTGAATTCACTGACAGAAGTAGCACTATGTGCATGAGGAGTTAGGGAGTTCCAAAGGCGTGCAACCTGGACAAAGTAAGATCCTTCTAGGATGGATGAGTTGAAACGTGGAATCAGAAGTTTGTGTCCTCTCAAAGATTGCAGAAATTTAACTTCACAAGATAAATACTCCGGCTCACCTGAACGAATAAGATTGTGTAGGAAAATTAGTGCTTTACCCTTTAAGTAAAAGTCCAGAGTACAACCCAAGATCGATGGTCTGTAAGGTGTAATATGAGCAGAACGACGCAAACCGAACGCAAACCGTATACAGTCATTGAAAGCAACCTCAAGCTTTCGATTGCAAATCGAGTCTAGTTTCATGTAAATTAAACTACCATAAGAAAAAATAGGCACCAAAAGTGTCCTAACTAGTCTCAAACGCAAATCGACCGGAAGTACATTGGCAGATAGCCACAGCCTCCTCAACCCACCATAAATTTTACCCACTACAGATTTAATATGATCACAGCACCTCAAACGATTATTAATTTTCACTCCCAAATTGGTTACACAGTTTACATAAGGTAGTTCCACATTATTAAGCATAATTGGGGGAAGATCCTCAGTATTAAGGTCAGAATTAGAGAGGGCAATGCATTGTGATTTATTGGGGTTAAGAAGCAGTTGATTATCATTTGACCACCTAAAAATTTCTGAAAGATCATCATTTATTCTGCAGATACAGTCCTCAATCAGCCCACGAGGTCTACATAAGTACAGCTGCACGTCATCTGCATACAGGTGCAGCTGGACATCATGTACCACATCAAATAAATCATTAATGTAGAGACTAAAGAGGAGAGGTCCTAAGACTGATCCTTGAGGAACTCCACATGCTAGATGCATTTGAGAAGACGGAACTCCATTTATGACCACCTGTTGAGACCTATCTGAGAGAAAACTTGCTATCATCTTAACAGCAGAGGAGGAGAAATAAAAGTTTGCATACGACTTACGCAGCAATTTCTCATGCACAACACAATCAAATGCCCTAGAGAAGTCCAACAAAACCAGCACACCAAGATCTCCCACATCTAGAGCCGATCGCAAGTCCGTAGTGACCTTGAGTAATGCAGATTCACAACTGTGTCGTGCCCGAAAACCAGACTGATATTTCGCCAGGAGATTATTATATGATACGTAATTTTCAATCTGGGCTCGCATAAGCTTTTCCAAGACTTTAGCAAGAAAACTGAGGATACTGATGGGACGGTAGTGTGCCAGCTCAGTAGGAGATGTTTTTTTAGCGACAGGAATAACATTAGCTATCTTCCATACTTCTGGGAAGTGAGATGTAGTGAGACAAGTGTTCATGATTTGCCGAATATAAGGTAAAATATAAGGCAGTAATATCTTGAGAAAACGAGGATTTATTTCATCAAAACCAGTAGCATGGGACTTGATGGAGTATATCGATTTAAAAAGCTCATCATTCTCCACACACCGGAAAGAGAAGCAATTTACACTTTGTTCACGTAAAGCAAGAAAGGACATATCAGTTTGTTGTTTGATAAATAAATTTCTTGCTGGACCCGAAGTAAAATGCCGGTTAAGCTCCTCAGAATCAAAGGGGCATTCTGGGTTGACATCAGAATAAATGGAAGCTCGCTTCAGGTTTCCCCACAGGGTTTTGGAAGGTAAGCTAGGATCAAATTTAGAAGAAAAATACTCACACTTGGCTCTCCTAATTGCAGAAATGACCTTGTTACGAGCTTGTTTATAGAGTGTGCGGGTGTAATTAGTATGTAGACGTTTCCACTGTTTATATAAGAACTCCCTTTCTACAATGAGAGAGCGTATTACATCAGAAAACCACGGATTGCTATATGGACGGATCCGTTTGACTTTAAGTGGAACATGTTTATTATATAAATAAGAGATCAACTCATTAAATTTAAATAGTTTCTGCTCCGCCGATGGAAGAAGGAAAATGTCATTCCAATCTAGTGACATGCAATCATCTATCAGGTTAAGATTATCAAGATGCTTGAAATCACGGTAGCAGAAAGTCTTGTTAAGATTCCCACCCTCCGGGGAGAGATTATAAGTCATAAAGAGTATATCATGATCAAGCGTACTTGGTGGGCTCAGCTGGTTGTGAAATCGGATATTACTCTTATTAGTAACCATGATAAGATCAAGAAGTGAAGGGTTGGCACAATTGAAAAAAGTAGGCAACGAATTTATCACATTCAAGTGGAGCGCCACCATATCAGACAAGAACCTATCAGTCATCACATTATCGATCAGGATGTTAACATTGAGATCACCACCAATAATAACATCGTTGTATCGGTGTACTAAGTGGGACATTTCATTGGAAAACTGTTCGGCAGACTGCTCACTATAGACACCAGGAGGGCGATACACAGCACATAATAAACATTTCCCGGAAGCAACTACAACCTCCAAGCACAAAAATTCTATTTCCCCAGTCGATGAAGAACCTACTATTTTAGCCTTTAAATTGTCCCTCAAATAGATCGCAACACCACCTCCCCTGTGACTTAACCGATCATTACGGAATAGATAAAAACCAGGTATCGCAACGAAAGACGACGGTACATGATGCTGCAGCCATGATTCGCTAACGAGGATAGCATGAATATTAGAATTAATAAAAATCTGACAAAATTCGTCCATTTTATTCCGTAGGCTCCTAGCATTAATAGTACACACGTGAAATCCAGGAGAGAATCCACATAGTATATTAAATACAGATCTTACCCTGTCCAACTCACACAGACCATTAACCGAACTCATAAGTGAATATACCTCCATCAGTGATCCAAGCAAGAAAAATAGAAAAATAAGCTGTGTCGAGCTCTGTACAAAGACAGCAAAAAGTGCAATGAAGAAAGCTTACATATCTGCCAAAAGTCACAATAATATAAATGTTAACGAGATTTTTCATTATAATTAGGGCTACAAATTGAAAAATTATGAAAGAAAAATCAATTCGTATTAAAGAAATATTACTAGTAAAAAGAAAAAAGAAAAATTCAATGAAACTTAAAAATAAAAACTGAGCGACAGTAACTGCAAATTTCAGCATTAATTTATCAGAAGAAAAATGAAAATAAAATCCAGAAAAAGAAAACAAAAATGAAAACAAAAATCCAGAAAAAGAAAACAAAAATAAAAATAAAATTCAGAAAAAGTTGTCACAAAGGTACACATAATAATACATCAGCTCCAGCTCCATATGATCGGTACTATCAGCACTCAATTCAATGTCAGGGTCAGCGGATAGAATTTGGCGCTAAATTTTGTAATTGCTCCAAATTAGCAATTTTCATCTCGTTATCTTCTTTGTTTCTCTTGATGTAGAGGTACCCATTTCTCGTTCTCGCTGTAAATAATTTCCCCGCTTTACGGAGCTTTAGTGCTTCACGAAGAAGAGAGTTGTTATGAGGTGTCAAGCTCTCACTAATGTAGATCGGACTATTAGAGCAGAAACCCTCCAGTCGTAATAGCTGGAACCCTTTCAACTTGTAGAAAGCTGATAAGAAAGCTCTTTGCTCAGCATGGCAAGAGAAACGAGCAATGATCGGAGTGTTTTGCGCTGGCGATTTAGCTCTGCTGCGAAAAGCATCAATATGTGGAGACACGGGAAGATCGATCACTTTAGCAATACTCTTAACTATGTTCAAGGTATTCTCTTTAGGCTGATTCGGAATACCCCGTATAATAACATCATTTAAGCGCTGCATACGGTGCAGATCATCAAGTTGTATTTGTAGCGATTTATTTTCATGTTGAATTTTATTCAGCGAGTTTTCACAAGCCAAAATTCTATTGCTTAGGGACTGGATAGCATCATCAATTTTTGCTGTGATACGAGATTCGAGATGTTGTAAAAGACCATTAATTTTTTTAAGAAGGCGAGATTCGAATAATTCCATTTGTTTATCGGCTGGAACCGGCAGAACATCTAATGAGCTGGTATTATCAAGATTAAGCTTACCAGCTGCACTACGGGTGAGCTTCTGGCTGCTCTCCTCAGAGTTTGACGAGGAAGATGGGTGCTTCTCCTTCTTTTGTGGTTTGTTTGACATAATTGATGATGACGATGTCAAGTAAGAGTATCTCTCCAAGAGAAAATGTTCTATTGAGTATCACTGTTGAAAAACAACCGCTAATTACTAGAATTTAATGCGATTTTATGCCAGGAATTCACAGTTTAAACAAATTATTATCGACGGGTAACCAAAATTATAACTATTCGAGTTTAATTAGCACAAGTGATTACACTATCGTGTGATAATTTAAAACAACTGGTAATAGAACTTTTAAATAAAAACGCGGGAGCCGATGTGAAACACGTCTACTATGGTTTCATCATCTATGGTATAATAATGAAGCATAAATACAAGAAGTACAAATGAGACCATCCCTATACAACAAAAATTAGGAATAATCTGATAGCAATTTGAAGATAAAAATATGGGAAGAAATATCCATAAAAGTGTTTACAGACATATGAGTTACAGCAAGTCTCTTTCGAATACAATTGATGGTCGCGCATTGGTACCTTGATAAGTTATAGCAGGTCGTAGAATCTGTAATAAGTCACCAGAAATAAATAAATAAATAAAATAAATAAATTTTTCAGGTCGTAGAATCTGTAATAAGTCACCAGAAATAAATAAATAAATAAAATAAATAAATTTTTCAGGATAGCATGAAAGCTCATCAAGCATTTAGTGAAATTTTTCTTTAAAAAGCCTTTGGCTCCAAATTGTAAGGACCTAATAGCGTTGATATTTTCTACATCCTTATGACAAATACACATATAGTATCACAGCCGTCGCCTCGAAGTTTATATTGATGAATGGTAATATAAAACATGACTTTTTTGCGGTGACAGTTACTCGCTGTGTGCATATTAAACTCGCCCAGGGCGAGGGGATGGTGCCGACAGTAACCAAAATGTTGTATAAAAAAAAGTCTATAGTGGGCTTTAGGCCTAGCATGAACCAACACAATACAAATTTGCGCTGATTGTGTTTTAAAAATTTTCAGGGTGTAAACACAGTCACTATACGTTATTTTATATGAAAATTTAATAAATAATAATTTAATTATTATTACTGAATAATTTAAATAATAATAAATCGCACGGCCTACTTTCAGTAGCGAAAATCTAACAGTTAAACTACCTTGTAATATGTTGTTGTCTAAGCCCGGACCTAGTTGGTCCATGCGTAAAGATGGCATTGTATGTACTTATGAACATTGCAAGAAATCCCTACTACTTTGTATGAGACTATTCTTTAATAATATTCCAAACGCACAGATAGAGATGCTAACAGGAAACAGTATGGAAATATTTTTGCCATTTGAACAAATAGAACACAGTCCAATCCACATAGAAAAGTACATAAATTTGTAATATAAAAGCGAAAGAAAATTTTAATTCATTTATATCATCAAACTATCAACGATGGTTAATATTTGGCCTGGTGGAGAGCAAGTAAAACAACAATGTTTTTATCAATTCACCAAAAAACTTAACACATCTTCTTTTTGGTTTTTGACTAGTAAAAAACGATTCCACGGAAAATTTTTTCATTACTCTTATCTCAGAATACGCCGATGTATTTATTTTGAGCTTGTCTTTAGAATTTCGGCTATTACGAACGATAATAACTGAGTGGGTATAACCCCTTTATGGGGACATCATTTGTTCAATTACTGTCCAATTTTTGAGTATAGAATTTATTCTTTCACATTCTTTCCTTTACGCCAAGTATCTCGATTATAAAGATGTGATGTCTGGGTGCACAGAAGGAATGTTTATCGTTGTCTGAGATATGGCTTGTCACAAAGATGCTACTTTCTAATCTTCTAACACTCAGAAAAATAAATTGAATTGTTTTAATGAAAATATGTCATTTTATTAAGATTTAGTTAAAATAAGTGCATTGTTAATTTTTGCTTACAAATGGCAGAGCAATACGTTATTTTATATACCCGTGCATATATATTAACCCAGAAAGTAGGCTCTTGGACTAGAGGATTGAATCTGATATTTTTTAAGCAAGTGCATTTCCACATATTAACCTCGCGTTTTGTATTTTATTGTCTAAGAATTCTTGTTTTCGAATTTATTCTAAATAAAATTGCAAATTACAGAATACTGCTGAAGGCACTGCATCGCTGCCCTCTATCAAATCTCCTTCATCAAGTTTAATGATATCTTCGAGTGTTCAACTTCAGACTCACGTACATCCCCACGTAAGGAGGTTCATTAAGTAATTCTTTTTATATCAAAATCAATTAAAAATAGTACTCCAGCATTTCAATATAGAAGAGCTACTCAAAGCTAGTTGTAAGGGCAAGCAATTAATACAGCACTACAAAAATTACATTAGTTTTAACACGAAACACCGAAGAATTCTCGCCGAAATAATTATTAAAAACATGGTTGAAAAGAAAATTAACGCAAAACCAAAATATTTTGACTACTTGTCCAAAGCGATCCACAAAATTTTTCCGACTGAAAATAAAGTGAATAATAAAACCAGACTATAGAAGAATAAAATAAATAAAAAAAAATTTACAGGATATATACTTCACCGCAGTTCCTAAAAGTAGATCAAATGGAATCCTATATATTGATTATCATAATGTGATGTCCCAGCTGCGAAGAGAAGGCCTACTACCAATCAAAAGATTGAATAAAGGAATAACTTCGGATTCATCAAAAAGCACAATTTCAACTAACTATGGTGGTAAGTTTTGGTTCTTAAATTTAGCTTTATATGTTATAACCTAGATTAAAATGTGGAATATATTAGGTTGTGCTAATCTTTATTTCATATGAAATAATTATGCAGAATTAGAGGTCTATGTTTAAAAGTAAAAAAATATTTATATCTTGCATATCTATTTTTGCTTTTCCGTCCGTCTGTATTATAACTTCAGATCGCCTTGTTGTAATTTTAAAGTTTTTACCCACATTTAAAAACTGTAAATTATTTAGAAACAATTTTACTTTCTACTTATACAGAAGAGGATATGATTACAGAAAAATCTTTGCTCCAATACAACACTGGTCCCGAAGGAATAATTTTAAAGAAGTGGGAAAGCACTTCTGCATATCGCTTAACTACATTTTCAAAGTATAAACACATTTATGGTATTTTAAGAAAGTGGCCCTTATACAATCAGTCTTTTGGACATTTATTGGTAAGATTAACGTAGTAAAATGTTTATGGGAAAATAAGTAATTAGTTTTGAATGCAGGTTGACATCGACTTCCAAACTCAGTTTCCAAATAAAACGAATTCTTTGCACAGTAGTTTTAAATATTTGGAGGCACGCATTATACCCTTAATGGAAAGAGATATAAAGGATGAAAACAGCAACGAGATTTTAAAAGAACATATCTTACTGGATGAGGCAGAGAATCGTACGTATCTACATACTCACCTTGCCTTATGTTACTGCTAGTACATGTTATACTCTATACCAATTAATGCTAAATTTTATCAATTTCAGCTAAACATTTTGCTGTATTATTTATCCTTCTCCACTCTTTGCTTGTACCTACGTCACGTATTTATAAAGTCGATGGCAAAACGAAAAAGATGCGCCTAGGAAAAACTACAATTCAAGAGATAGTTTTTTATTTCATTTAAAGACGAAAATAAATAAGAGAATTAAATAACACATATTTTAAAACTAAAAGTACTTTACAGCCAATTATTCTGGGTGTTGGTACTGAGCATTATGATTTACATGACTTTTATGTTTATCACACAAAATTTCTATATAAGCTGCCAAATTTCATCAAAGCTTAAGAAGATAACATATTATATTCAAAGGGGAAAGAAAGCACGATTAATAGTTCACCATACTACGACAATATTTGTTTCGTTTTTGACCGCCTTGAAATGGAAAATAGTACTTGCGTTGACTATGTGGAATACTTTGGCACAAAGTATAAGGAGGACTATGTAGTTTACGTAAATAAAAGTGGAATGATTGCTTACATAATTCGTGAAATTATATTTCTAAATAACGAATTCTTTTTATTTTGCGAACAAATGAATATTATTTCATATAGAGAACACTTTTCAAGTTATATGTCTGCGCTGCTATTGGAATTTTCGTGATTAAAACTCTCAAATTCTTTCATAATCCTCCAACTATTTTACATTACTCATCTTCAGGGAAATGTTTATTAAATTTAAAACCAAATGTTTAGTAATAATCATCTAACATTGTGATTTTTTTTTTTTATTCATAAAGATAATTTACTTTGTTATTTTGATAGACTTGATTATAATAAAAGCAAAAATTTATCTATTATTATTATATTATAATATAATTTTGTATGATATTTAATTCTGAGTGTATACCATGTTTCAAGTTGAATGAGATTTTTCATCAAAACCACGAAACTTTTTTGCATTCATTCAACAAAAATTATACATTGAAACAATGTACTAAGTAAATAAATAAAATCAATGAAAATATAGCATGCATCAAGTCGTCAAGTTTAATAAGATCTTCATCAAGACTACGAAAATCGTTTAATGAATTCGACAAAGTTCTTACATAAGAACAATGTTTTATTACATTAAAATCGATGAAATTTGACATTATGCTGATGAAACTCAATTTAATCATGTCAATGAAATTTTTAACATTAAAATGATGAGAACTCGTATAGGCTCGTATTCAATGAAAATTTTCATTAATTTTAGCGCATTTCTATGACTTTTTTCGTTACTTTAATGAAACGTTTTTCTGAGTGAATGTGAAAAATTGCATATTTTTCCCAACCCCCATAAGTAATTAAAAAAAAATATATTTCATAATCGTTGACTATAGAAATATATACGCGCTACAAAGATCTAACATTCTGCCAAAATTCGGAATTCCTAAGTTACGTTATATAGACTTACGGACGCAAGAGAGATCTTGTAAGAGTTCCGTTTACTCATTTTGAGGTACATGATTTCTAACCATATTTTCCTTTTTGACAAATCACGCAAAGAGAAATGTCATCGTCATTAATCTCCTTTTAATCCAACAAGAGTCAGTGCTGTTGCCATGGCTGAGAAAAATGTCCAACTTTTAGAATTCAAAAAGTATACAATACAAGACTCAAGAACATTGACATATTACATCCCATTCTTCTGAGATTTAAAGGACTTCTTTCCGATGATATTATTGAATAAATTACTAATAAGGAAACGGCATATCGGATGAAAACCTAAGCCACTCGGCGAAATGTATTAGTGTGCTGTGTTTGTATTCGTTTCTTCATGGCAGTAATGAAATCATGACATTTTGAAGGGGAACGATCTTTATAATTCAATTTGCTATGTAAAATAAACAAACTTTTAGCTCCGCCTTATTTTCAGATAATATTTCTTGGCGTTGCCTTTGTATGACTGGCATAGTTTAGCCACCAATGACAATTCAATTGTAAACAAACAAACCGGCATTGGTAAAATGTATAATTTTTTGCCATGGCTGTTTATTTTTATAAATATTTCACTTTTATCTTGCTAGAAACACTGTAATTATTAGTAAAGCTATTAAAGTTACTTGAAGAATGCTTTCCCACGACAATAGCTCTGTTCGTTCATGCAGCACAGCACAGCGCACTTCATTACGGTTATTTAAGACTCCGGAGTCTCTATTACATAAAATATCGTTCACAAAAGAATATTTTACACTTATTTCATACTACTATTAAGTAAAAATCCTGTTAAAATATTTTTTTATTACAATATCGCGAATTCAAATCCGAGAATTTCTTTTCAAATTTATGAAATGTCAGAAATGTCGAACTGACGTAAAATAGCCACTAGGCCCTTTTATCATTTCTCAAAATAGGGCATACTATCCTTTAGTTGCTTCAAAACGTACATTGTATTCGAACGATACCCCGCTTCCTTATTAGTTCTTTATTCAATGGATGAGATTCCACTAACCACTTAAGGCCGAAACACAGTGCTAACTTTTCCAACCTTGACCTCAGTATAACTTTAAGAACCTCAACCTAATGGGCTTTGCAAACTTTTGCAATTCACAATACGAGCCTTGACAACTTCTTTATGATAGCAGTTAATTGGGCTATTGACTTGAAAATTGAAATTATTTTGTAATAAATTACTATAGCAGAAATAAATTTTCACGTTAAATGTGTTTCCCAAACTTTTTTCAACCATTTTCCCGTCCGCTTTTTCCAGTAAACAATGCTGGCATCAATTGATTACAAAAATTACCTGTCAAAGCTGACAAAGATCCAGAAGAGTAGAAAGTAGACCTACTCGAGTTCAACCTCAACCTGGCCGGCCTCACCAACTTTCCCATTGGGAGCTTGATAACTTGATCTAATATATTCTGCAGAACTGTCAAAGTTGGTGAGGCCGGCCAGGTTGGAGAAGCCAGCACTTTGTTTCACGCTTTAACCACATACTCAATTAATTTAGGGTAATTGCACCAAAAGTCGGCCACCTTCCACTATTTTATGATTATATAGGATACCACATCATTCCACAAAGCTTTACGAATTCAAGGATTTCATTTTCTGTTATTCCATGTTGTTATAATTCATCTAAAGTACTTATCTACCATAAAATGGAAAAGCTGAAAAAAAAAAACTTATATTAATTCAGAATCACATCGTTTATACCTTAAGTCGGCCATTTAAAATATATAGTCGGCCACATATGTTTGAAAAGGCGGTCAGGAGTTTTAAAGAGCACTATGGAAAAAGAAAAACAAAAATTCAAAAAACCAAAATAAAAATTTATTCGTAAATATGCATTAAAAAATAGATAAGAATGAAAACATGCATTAAAATTAAAAAAATAAAATACATATATAAGAGGCTATAACAAGGGTGAAACCATCTTAACTTAACGTGTAACTCTCTTAATAATATTAAATAGGAACATTTAGGAACATAATGAAAATTAGAAAAAAAATTACACTAAAACTTAATATTATTAGTCTGCTATATACTTAATAAAGTAGTAGCATAAATGAGTGTTTTCTATTGTTTAGAGTAAACATGATTCAGAAATAAACCTTTCGAAGTATATGTTCATAGCAAATAGCAAAACACTTATCACAGCTAATATTTTTTTACGTTTTCTTCTTCTTTCGTTCAAGCTTCTTATTCTTGCTTTTTCTTTTATTTTCAGAATCTCTTTTTTTCTTTTCAGGTTCCCTTCCCTTCTTTTCAGTCTTTCTTCCTTTCTCTTTAATATTTCTTCTTGCTTTTGGAGTTTTTCATTTTCTTTGTTTTTTAAAATTTCGCTATATTTGCCTGAAGATATTGCAAAAGGATATCGATTTGAAGATGTTCCGCTTCCTTGCAAATTCTTTTTATTAGTTTTAAACAAGTTTCCCCCCGGATAAATCAAGTGTTTTTCCAAATTGGATGAACAATATAAGGGATTAATCCTTTTGTATTTTGGAACGGTGCACACTGCAAAGATATCTTGGCTTTTTTGAAAAGAGATTGTATATTCAGTTGAAGTTCCAGGCACTTGCTGATGCTTCTCCAAACATTGGGATGTACTGGCGCTTTTTGAAGCAAAATCTATTGTATCTCTCGTCAGGTCCATAGAAAGGACTAAATTTTGGGCAGAAGTTGCACTAAAGTTAGGTTGTTGAAGCACCGCAACTGATGCATCTCGCCAATAAACCTTCATGTATGGTTTTTAAATTATCTTCAAAAAAACCTGACAAAACATCTCCATCCGAAATTAGATCGTATGTCCAATGAAGAAAGTCTTCAAAATCCATTGAAGTTTGGGTAGAATCCGAAGTAAGACCATATATTTCAGTAGGAAGATCTGACAAGCAATCCAGAGAAGAACCATGTAGGGGAAAATCCTCTTGCATTACATCTTCCATACATTTACCTTTTTCAGTCTCCCTCAGAATAACATTTGGATCAATATTATACTGCCGCAAACTCGGTGAGATGAACATAATAACTTCTTCCGCATGATGAAAAAATTCTATTGCCGGTAGCGTTTAAGTTTGATATCCTATCTGTTAAGCACTTAGAGAAATCCACCGCATTTGGAATTAGGGGATATAAGCCGCACTTTCTAAAGCCGTTTTTAATAGCAGGAGACATATTCATGGCACTAAGAGTTGTGTGAAGGAGTGGACAAAATGTGTCATCTTTGTAATGGCGCCCGGCTTTCGGCAAAGAAATTGACGTCATCGAAATAATAATTCTTAAAAGAAAGTACAAAAGAGAAGACGTTTTTATACCACGCATCCCAACAATGTATTCCGATGGACATTACATTTGACTTAAAATGCTTGCAGTTTCCTGTGCGGCTCGCATTCGCAATAACAAGAGACAAATTACAAGGACAGACAATGAGTCTTTGCGGCATTAACCTTTAAAATCAATTCTTCTCGCTGAAATGGTATGTCGCCTGTTCCCGTGTCGGAAAACCATCAGGTTTGATTTTCTACGCGCCAGACAACAAAACAAAAAATGTCGTATATCATAAAGCATTGCAATGAATATCCTCCTCATATTGATCACCTAGAAATAAATTTTTCTCTCATTTTTACTTTGTTTACAAATTTTTAGCTTTTCACAAATTCACAAAAAGATCACAAAAAAATTTATTGAAATTTGGACAAGACAACGTTTGCCAGGTCAGCTAGTAAAAATTTATAGTTATGGTAAGCGATTACTGCTTAGTGCAGCAAGTTTGATCAGAGTTCTATATATCGAACATTTGGGAAAAGTACTTCTCGATTTGTTGAACTAGAACCTATTTACAAAATTTGAATAAAATGTTAAAAGTTTCTGAATACCAAAAAGCATGCATATATAAATATGATGTCTAAGTTTATATAAAGTAAACATTTTCCTGAAAGACATTTGAATGATTTTTGACATAGATCTAAATTCAAACTTTCCTTGACCTCAGGTGGTAAGTTATTATAAAGTGTTGGTCCTATTATACTGGCATGTCTTTCTGTTAAAACTCTTGAACCTCGCTTAATTGCCACATGTAGGTAATGTTGCTTGTATACGTGTGGAGAAGTTTGTGTGATGTACTGGGGAAATTTTACAGATTCAAGAAAATAAACTTTAGTTACGGAAAGCAGTAGATGTGTCGAGTAGTCATTACATCGAAATCTCTGATAGGTTGCGCGGTTGCAAAGTATTTTGACTTTCTTAAACATAATTTTATGATTTTAGTTTACAAATGATAAAGTGGAATAATTGTTGCTGTGAAGGTCGCTCCCCAAGCTATAATACCAAATTGCAAAATATACTGAACTGTAGGAAAGTAAACCATTCTCACAGAGATAAATTCGAGAATACCACGGACCGTTAAAATTTTGTAAAGAGTTCTCTTCAGCCTCTTAGTGACAAAAGTATATCCTAGTCCCATTTTAGCTGGCAGTGGAAATCTAAATAACATCAGCCAAATGACCACCACGACCACGCCTACAGGACCATATCCTTTTCATGAAATTTTCCATAACCAAATCGCAAAGTGGCTGGCCTATGTCCACTCGAATTCCATCTTTGAGGTCTTGAATCGTCGCTGGGTTGTTGGCGTAGACCTTCTCTTTCACGTGGCCCCAAAGGAAGAAGTCGCAAGGTGTTAAGTCACAAGATCTCGGTGGCCGATTGTGATCACCTCTTCGAGAGATAACACGGTCCGGAAACTTTTCCCGTAAAAGATCAATGGTTTCGTTGCTTGTATGGCACGTAGCGCCGTCTTGTTGAAAGTAAACGTTGTCCAGATCAATACCATCCAATTCCGGCCATAAAAAATCATTAATCATCTGTCGATAGCGCAATGCATTCACCGTAACTGTTGCTCCAGCCTCATGTTCGAAAAAGTAAGGTCCAATGAGCCCGCGGGACCATAAACCGCACCAAACAGTCACACATTAAGGATAGAGAGGCTTTTCAACAATAACTCTTGGGATTTAAGAGCCCCAGATGCGACAATTTTGCTTGCTGATGAAGCCATCGATGAGTTTTCGATGGAATTCCGGATCATTTTCATGAATTTCAAGGACCCAATCAGCAAAGACTCGACGTTGTTGATGATCGGCCGGCTTGAGCTCTTGTGTTAACTGAACTTTATAAGCCTTAACACCCAAATCTTTATGCAAAATACGGTGTAATGACGTTTGTGGAATGCCTAATTCCAAAGAACGACGAGGAATGGACAAACCTGGGTTTACTTCAACACTTTCGGCTACAGCAGCAGTATTCTCGGCTGTTCTTGAGCGACGTGCACGGGTTTTATTCTTCACATCACTAACTTGTCCCGACAGCTCTAATTTTTCTACCAATTTCTGAATTGCGGTCCGACAAGGTGCTTCACGACGACCCAAAAATGTTCGAGTTTTACGAACCGTCTCTGCCACATTTTCACCATATTTTTGGTGAGTTTTAATAATTTCAATGCATTGTTGAATCGTGTATCGTTCCATTTTTGTTAATGGCGTAGTTTCTACTTGTCAAATGTCAAAAAATGACAGCTCCAAGAGTGACTCTACCGAAATAGCGGGCTAATTAAAATAACACCTCTTTTTGGAAAACCCTTTATTATAACTCCAAAGTAAGTACTTTAGTTCGTTTACTTTTTAAGCACAATGCTGTCGACTAGTATGGACACGTCTTCATTCATGTTAGTGGTGGCCACATATATAATGTAGCTTGTCTTATCAAGATTTAGTGCTAACTTATGTCTACATAATTAAGTAAATCTAGTATAAATTTAATTTAATCCTCCGTTTGCATTTACAGATACAGTTGACCAGGCCTTACTTTTTTTTTAATTTGCAGAACTGTATTATTAACTAAGGCTACCACTTCTCCCCATAAGCTAAATTCACTAAATCTGCAGAGGTAATTTATATAAATAAGGAAAGGGATAGTACATAATTCAATTCCTTGCGGGACTACACATTTTACGGTCAGTTTAGTGCTCAATGTATGTTCAATTTTTAGTTTGTATTCTATCAGAGAGGTAGGACCGAAAGAGTAATAGAATATTATTCTTAATAACAGTGTTATCAAGCTTATAAACAAGAAGTTTGTGCTCAACAGTATTAAAAGCTTTTTTATCTGAAAAAAAAACTGTAACTTTTTTATTGGTATCAATTGCACAATTTATGGAGTCGTCACTTCATGAAGTGCATCTGAAGTGCTATATCCACTTTTGAAGCTATACTGATTGTTTATAATAATTTTATTAGCTTCAAATGCTATTTTTAATATATTTTTCAAATATTGTTATGTTATGTCATAGAGAGGTTGGTCTATCATTGCAAGCGATCTTTTTGTCGTTACTTTTATAGACAGAAGTGGCAATAACACATTTACATAAGCTTATTAGGAAAATTGTCTTGTTAGATTGCTAAATATAAAAAAACTTTAAAAATCGCACGCATAATAATTAAAATTCTCTCATATTCTCTCGTTAAAGGCTAAGATCTTTTTGGAATCTACGAAATTCGGGTAAGATGGCGAACGAAATTTTGTGATCCTCCACGATCCACAAGTATTGATGTATTAAATGAAGGTACATCCTTTTCTGAAACTATTTGATGCTTTCTTCTTGCTCAGTCGACTCCTGATTTGTTTTTTTAAAGGATCATCGGAGTTAGAATTTTCCCCAACGTGGAGAAAGTTTTCACAGTTCTTTAGGCCCGCCACTCTTAGGAATTTTTATTTTGATATCTTCGGTGCAATTCTCTGGTAGATACGCCGCATTTTTCAAGGAAGGAACCTTCGTTTTAGCCAGCTAATAAAATGTTATATATTATTATATCTAATTCTTTGTTCATGGTAGTGTTATCAGGAATATGTATGTTTGAAATGGACTAGGAGGTGTTATGGGTGGCAATAAAAGAAAAGCACTGTATTCTTTACTTGTGTTGTGATTACATCGCACCGTAAGTAGCTTACGAATAATAGAACTCCTTTTTTTCTAGACTTACTGATAAAATATAACAGCTTCCTACTAATTCAATAGTAATCTTGTTAGGGGATTTCAACTTATCACATATTAATTGTGCTTATGAAGCGCATGACAGTTTTATGCGTCCCTCTGCAGCCTGTAGTTTTTTCTCACATTCGCTTCTCAATAATACGAAGCTATGTAGCCTTAAGCAATTTAATAATCAATGTAATATAAACAATAGGATTCTCGATCTGGTTTGGTCAAACATTTTGCATTCAAAAGTGAGCATCACTTCATCCTTATGTCCACTATCTAAGATATACAGCCATCATCCTCCGCTCGAATTGTATTAGACTTTGAACATTCAAGAAATGATCGTAGTCAATTTGATAAAAAAAGAAATTTCCAAAGAGGCAATTACAGCGGCCTCGGAATGTTTTAAAATCTGTAATTTTTCTTCTGCATTGTCCGTTAATGTTGATCAATCATTTGGTAAATTCTATGAAGCAATTATTACTGGAATAGAGCTGTTTATTTCCGAAGTAATTAAACGCAATTACAATCATTTTCACAAATGGTATAGCTCCCAACTGATCAGAGTCCTTAAGGCAAAAGATAAATATAGACGACTGTACAAAAGAAAGTCCCCACGCTGAGATTTATAAGACTTTCTCCTACTTGAGGAAGATATCAAAATCCTTGATTACTCGATGTTATCAAAAGTATGCGAATCACACAGAACATTCGCTAAAACACAACCCTAAGGCATTTTGTCTTTCAGTAAAAACCCAATTAGATCGAACACGTGTCCTAAAAATTAACATTTAATGATGATACATCGTCATGTCCTCCACTTATATGTGAGATATTTTCCACGCACTTTACATCCCCATACTCTGAAAAAGATCCCGGAATTATCCCTTTCGCCTTCTCAGGACGCTTCCAATATAAACATAATATTAAGGTGCATCCCTTCGGAATCAGTTCTTAATGTATTAAACAATCTCGATTGTGATAAAAATCCGGGACCTGACGGGAATCCAAAAATTCTTTTTAAGAGATGCGCACAAAGTTTTGCAGAACCGCTTAGTAAGCTATTCAATCTTTCAATCACTAATAAAATTTACTCAGTAGCTCTTAAAAATTGCTTCGTTATGCCTATTTATATATCTGTTGACTCTAAACTCGTTATTAACTATAGATCCATTTTCATCTCTAACGCTCTTGCATTTATTTTCGAAGAAGGCGTTTACTACCAGCTCCTATTCCAAATAAAACAATGTAACTCTAGAGAGAAGCATGGATTTTTACCAGGCCAATCAAAGATCACCACCTTATTGCCATTCACAGGCAAAATCGCGTCCGCTATCAACGAAAATACACAAATAGATTCTATGTGCACTGACTTTGCCAAAGCATTCGGCAAGATTAATCACAAACGCTGTCTTTCAAAGATGGCGCTAATGGGCTTTGATACAGATATCATATCTTGGACTCACTCCTATTTAACCAGCAAGCATAATATCGTTGTATTTAATGGTCATCAATCCTCCTCATTTAAACGAATTCCTGGAGTTCCCCAAGGCACAATACTTGGACCACTGATTTTTCTATACCATAACGACAAGTCCTGTTCTAGGAAAATTAACAGGAGGCTGGTTGTGTTCATCTTCGAAAGGATATACTATGGCTGAAGAAATGCTGCCATGAAAACTGTATTGAAATCAACGTAAACAAGTGTAAATGTATCTCCTTTCATCGTAAAAAATACCCCATATTCTTTGACTACACCATTCACGACACTACTCTCTTTCTTGCAAATGATATAAAGTTGTGAGTAAAATCTTTGATCGAAGCTTAAGCTTAAGCTTTATTACTTCCAGATCATTTCATTTATTAGGCTTTATCTTTCGCACTTGCAAGTCATTTAGCTCAGAAACATATTTTCACCATATTCAGGTTTGGAATAGTTTTTACTCCCCTTTCAGTGCAAAAATTGAGGCTGTCCAGCGAAAATTCACGAAAGTTCTATTACTCAGATTGGAAAATACCACCCTAGAGTATCACGAAAGACTAGCAAAATATAACTTAATGACACTGGAAATTCTCAAAATCTACTTGGATATTACATTTCTTTGTAACATATTAAATGGTCAAGTATATTGTCATGCATTAGTATCTAATATATATTTAAAGGTCCTTTCGCGTAACTCGAGATTCCAGACCCTCTTCAGTTTATTCACTTACAGAACTCGTCAAAGAAAGGTCACCTATCTACAGAATTACTAAATCATTCAATATACGATTTAACATCTATATAACATCTTCAACACAAGTCATCTGACATTTAAAAAATTAATCCTCCACGAGATCGTTATTCTTAATTTCTGTTATCTACTGCTTTTCTTTGCCATTTCCCTAATTCATTAACAGCATTGTTCTCTTCCGTCTTAATTTCTTTTTGGTTCTCTTATCTTCTAGTTTTAAGGTCACAGATGTAATTTTCAATCATACTCTTAAGATTTAGTTTAAGTATTTTTTGTACTTTTCGTTTTTAGGATTCCGTACCCAAAGGGTAAAAACGGGAACCCTATTACTTAGCCTCCGATGTCCTTCCATCCGTCCGTCTGTTTATCTGTCACAAGGTTGTATCTCATGAACCGTAATAGGCAGACAGTTGAAATTTTCACAGAGTGTGTATTTCTATTGCCACTATAACAATAAATAATTAAAATAAAATAAAAGCATGTGGCTATTTATAAATACAGTATATATACGGAATTGGTGAGGGGGCTGTATATACATGTGTGTGCGTCCTTCACCTAGTGCGTATAAATAGGTAATGACGTACTCGTATACATATACTGTATAAATAGCAACATCCTAAAATTAAAGTGGGCCCTATGTATGAAACGTGATTTCCTCGTCGTTTTTTTTTTATTCGTTTTCGTCTCATTCGAACTTGATATACAAATTGGGATAACAAAATGAAACCACTGAAATTTGGCATTAAGACTTCTTTTAGTTTTTTTTAGAGACGGAGAGCTTTTACATAACAGACTTTTCTAATATTCGTACACTGATCCTGCCTGATTGCTTTCCTAGTACCAAATTACCTACACGCAGAGAAAAAAATCGTTAAATTTACCGAAAACTAGGGTAATTTTGACGATTATCGGCATTGATTTTCAGCCAACGATTTAATCGTTAAAGTTACGATTTGGTAGTATTGTAAAATTGACTAGTAATTTGTAAATCTTACGACTAAGCAAGTTTACTAAATCGGTAGTAAAATATACTGGGCCATAGTAATGTTATTATTAATTGTAAAAAGTACCTTTTCTCCATTGTAAAATATACTACCCTTGAATTGTAAATTTTACTAAACCCTAGTAACCTTACTATTAATAGTAAAGTATACCACTCTTGAATTGTAAATTCTACCAGACCGTAGTAACGTTACTATTAGTTTTAAAATATACTACTCTTGAATCGTAGTTTTTACTACTATAGTTCTTTCTCACCCTTAGCAATGATACCATTGTTTTCTTCGTAAATTTATAATAAATGAATTTTTCATATTTTATAAATATATTTAAATATAAATAAAGAAAATTGCATATAAACTTCTACCATAATAAAACAAATTTTTTCATATAAATACAGCATTTTTTTTAAACAGCTTAATTTGATGGAAATAGGCATAATTTCACAAAAATTAAAGAGTTTTTTTTATTGATCGTCATTTCAAAATATTTTACCAAAATAACATCTTCATTGCTATGTACTTCATTGTGATTTATTGTTACTAATAATATTTAATTTTTCCAAATAAATAAAATATTTCAAATAAAGAACATTCATTTCACTGAAACAAATAATCATTTGATACAGATGTATCAATCATTTTATATTCAACTGTTGATTTCTGCGAAATAATATTTATGTCTCTCAAACAGAAACAAACTGATTACAAAAATCCTAAATAAATATCATATGCATAAGAAACAAACACCTATTTAGTGAAACTAAATCGTTTCTTTATATGAAATACGATATTTATTTCACCGTATTCAAATATATAATTTATTCTATACGATTAAATTTTATTTAAACCAAAGAAACTATTTTTTCAATGTAGGTGTATAAACGATTAGAAAGTCCTTAATCTAATGCATTTAATGCCATTGCTTAACTTATGCAGATTTAACGGCGGGAACTTAAAGTCTTCTAAAGAAATAACATAAAATTGATTTTCAATTTCTTTTTCAATAATATAACTATGCAAATGCACATTGAGACATTCAATTTCAAACCGAGTACAAATAAAATATACATTTTCTTCATTTTGAAACATTTCTTTAATTTGATAGATCTCTTCAATATCAGAGTTTTTCACAATGTAGTAACTTTGATTGTATTTTGTTCCTTTGTATAGGAGACTTAAAATAATTCGTATATTTTCATGATAAATTATGTTCAGCTTTAAAAAATCGTTCTTTATTTGTTCGTACATTTTGATTTCTGTGAGACTATATTTTGCTTCTTTTAATATCTCTATGACGCTAACTCTATCCTGCGATTGCAAAATTTGACTAGAAAAATGTATTCCAGTTTTAATTGCTAAAGATTGTGAAATATTTACCCTATTGTTTGAATTTTTGGCATAGGCCTTTAGTTCTTGATGCTTGCTGTCAAATATAAAAGACCAAAGATATTTCAAAGGTCCTGATTTTCTGGCAATATTAGGGTAGTGTAACAAAAGATGATATTCGGGTTTAAGATTTTCTTTAAAAAGATTAGTAAATAGACCATTGTGCTGAGAAATAAGTTCACTTAAATAAGTAATCAAGCTTTCAGTTAAAACTGGAGTAAGTACGAGATCGATAAGTCTGGAAAGAACCAAAACATATTCCCAAATATCGTCATTCTCAGGCACGAAATCACCAATCATTAATGGAAAAAAGTTTACAAAACACCACATTTCACGTGCGGACATATGCAAAGTATATTTTTTAATATGTTCCAATTTAATGGGTGGTGATAAATTATCTGCTTCGAGTTCCCCATAATCAAAGTTTTGTTTCCTGTTATTAAAATAGTTCAGCGTAAATAATTTCACGTTGCACACATAAAAATCTAAAACTTTACTCATTCCGTATTTACAAATTCCCAAAAATACGTCATGCATGATATCTACGGAATAATTTTCTGTCACATGAAAGTTATCCAATGTGTTTAGAATAGAGTACTCAACGATTCCCGTCTCTGTGGAATTATCCTTTTCCACATCAGTACTATAGTTAGATTTGTTACGAAGTAAAGAAATATCTTCTACAGCAGCTTTAAAAGTGTCTTTTTTTTTCATTTTACAAAATCGGCAGAAATAATTTGAATTAAAAGATTTTGTAAAACCTAAAATAGTATTCAATCCCAGATTGTCACCAATGACTAAGCCCAATATAAGATATACTTTAATTGATTTTCCGTGTACGCAAATATCTATGCCGTCTATTTCTAATTTTTTAAGAATGTTAATTAAGATGTACAAACAGGAATTGCATCCAAATGTTTTAATATATTGTGATTTTATTAGCATTGCTACAAATATATTACTGATCGTAGAAAGTTTATGCTTTGGAAGTGTTGAGAGCCTAACGGATCATCTACCGAAAAATCATCGTTGTATAGAAAATAAGGAATAATAGTTTTACCAACATGTTTTTTTCTTTTATATTTTTCCATTGTTCTCCACTAGTAAAGGATGAAAACCTGCTTTCCGACTTTTCTATTTCTTCCTTAATTTCATCGAAGACGTCTGGAAGTTCAAGGAACTTTTTTATTTGAAACTCGATGGGCATAACTATACCTTTTGATAAATTTTCCTCTAAAACGGATATACCTTTCTTTAAGCTTGGAAGTATTTGATTATTTATGACAAAGGATTGATGGTACTGATAAAGATTAAGAGAATTTAAAAGATTCAAAAACTTATATTCAGTCTCTATTTCTTTAAAAAAATCTAAAGTGACTTCTACAATGTTATTTATTTTAACTTGAATTTTTTCTGGAAAGCTTCTAAATTCATTTCTCCAAGATGTGACAGTATAATTCAAAATTTCTTTTAATACATTTTGGAACTCAATTACTTGTACTCTTGTTAAATTAGGTTTTGCGTACAGGAAACAAATAGTTTTCAAAATATAAAGTCTAAAGCATTTTTCAAAATTTCTAATGTTAGTTCCGACAATATTCTCATTATTGTTTGTGCAGAGGTATACTATATTTGCTTCAAAATTATCAGGATTATCACTACCTATATTTTCATTAACAGATGTTTCTTGGCATTGTAAAGATGAGTCTATAATATGTGTTTTTAATGAGTGACGTTTGAAAGATGAACTGAAGAAAAACTTGTAAACAGCTGTTAACTCCACATCTATAAACTTTTTCATATTTATTTCGTGGAGTGTGAAATTTGTCTAAATGAAGACAGAGTGCAGATATTTCATTATACCCATTTTTACATAAATAACAGTAAAACATGTTAGTCTTATGTAACCTATCTATTTTTGGAATCTGCTAATCGAATTAAAAAGGCTTTATAATTATTTTTTTAATAACGTTAAAAATTGGTAATAACTTTAGGTATATGAATTAGCAAATACTTCTATAAACTTTACTATTCTTTATTGCAGAGATTAAGACTGAAACGCAAGATGACATTCTATCATACTTTGTTTTAAATTTGTAAATATGCTTCTGTAAGAAGTACCACACGTTATAACTTTCCCGTGGGTATGATAAATTAAAAACGTGGAAGCTCTTGAAGCAGCAATCTAAGGCCTTAACGAATGAACGATGTGAAAATAATATACCATCTACAGCTACAATACTTTTTTTAAAAATGTCATCCTCCTGCACAGCTATTATTGCAGAGTACTACTTTTCTGTTTTTGAAGCTCGCTTAAAGAGGTAAGCTTTTGCTGTACTTCTCTGTCAGTTTCTACTACTTGAACCATAGAGCCGATAGAGTCTTGTGTTGATGGTTTATGGTGCTCGACACCGTGAGCCTTTTTAGTCTGGTATCTCGTTCCAGGTCGTAACAAATTGTGCAGTGCAACTATTGATGCAAAAGTCTTAGAATCTGTAAATTACAACGTTGTTGAGTATATTTTAAAAATTACATATATAAAAAATATTACCGCCGTCTTCTTCCTCACTTGGTGTGTTTTCAAGTTTATTTCTCTCCTTAGCGATACTTAATATTTCCGACTGAACTATTTTCCACTTTGAAAACAAATTATGCTCCGAATTTGCGTAAATTGATTCAAAATCAAAATCAATCTGAAAAGAAACAAGGATTATTAATAATCTCATTTAAAAAGTACTTTAATTAATTACATATCCTTAGAAAGATTACCTATCTATGACCATAGGAATGTTTATATAGAGGCCAATGTCTTAAGATAGCAGCAATTGTCTTGTCTTCACATAAGGTGATTTCTTTCCTTCTTTGTTTAAAAGTTTTGCTCCACTTTTCTTCCACCGTTGGCCAAGGTTGTTGGTTGTATAGAAGCCAGAGCTTGTCAGAATCTCCAGTCTCCGGTTGACTCTCTAAAATAATAAAACGTTCCACATTATTAAATTTATAATAATTTTATAGAAAATATTGTACGATTACCAGTTTGTGGCAACTCGTTCTCAATTTTACGTTTTAAAGCTTTTTTTGAAGCAGTCCTTTATTTCTTAATTTTTTCATGGAATTATGATATTTGTGGTATAACGCTCCACGAGGATGGGTATTTTCAGTTCTCTCAATATAATAGGAAGTCTGCAATAATATTTGTATTATCTAAGGAAAATGAAATAAAATAAACTTCCACCTCCTCCTCACTTGGAAATATTTCCCTTGTTTTTGAGACAACTTTTATAAAATCATCGGGGTTAAGGTGTATATCATTTTGGATGCAATACTCCACTATAGAAGAAATAATATTTTTTCTAGAGTAATTGTCGACTTTGTTATGCTTTTCGTAATATTTAAAAGCCTGCTTCGCTGGAAATTGATTTTGTATGATGTCCTTTACGTCCTGTATTTACAGAGCTGAGAATTAAAATTATAAATTCTATATAGATATTTTAGTTACAATTTGATTAACAACATCCCGCAGGGAAAGTGGAGTAAGCGATCTGGATGTAGATGGAGTATTTGAGTTGCTCCGAAAGTTATGATGAATACTTTCAGAGGTAGTTACAGATAGTGTGTCCGCTATCGAAACTAATGTATGACCCTTGTTTAAAAGAATTAAATTTAAGAGTACTTTAAGAATATAAACATTTCACAAACATTTTTTATTCTCCATTCAGCTAATCTTCTTTTGAATTTTGTTCTTATACCTATTAAGGTGATAAGCTGGTCTATGTCACTCCCTGTTATATGAGGTAGGCAGTCTGCGTCAATTTTGTGTTCTACAAAATAAACAAATATGAGAAAGGGAAAGACTAATCTCCAAGGAGTGCATTATGTGGTGTGGCACCTTGGAACAAAGTTGCTAGGTCCTCATATAACCCCCAGCTTTTCAATAATTCTTCAACGTCAACATTTATATCGTTGCGTGTTTCCAAACATCTATCTTAATCTGGGGTTAACACTTGAGATGTGTACGTAGACAGGGACAAATCCATATATTCTGTTTCCATTCCATAATCAGATGTATGTGGACTTCCCGCATTAAATACTTTAAAACATTAATAATGTTGTAGTAAGGGAAAAAATAATATGTATAATATACCTGTCTAAACAAATCCTAATTTTAACGGTCTTTTCTTGTAATAAAATTTTACAAACAACATTTCTGATAATAAATTTTCTTTTTGGTAAAAATTAAACAAAAGAAATCTTATTTAACTTTAATGCAGTATGTTGTACAAAGACTTTTATTAACAAAAATTATTTGCGTGAGGAAGTAATCAAGTAAAAGTAGTGGAAGTGTAAAAAAACAATACATTTCAACCAAACAATACGAAATCTTGGGAATTTTAAAAGACCAAGGAACTTAGACTTGAAATGAAGCTACCAGTCTTCCTGGATACCTTTATGTTTCAGAATTTCCTCTGTCAAAATACGAATTGAACATAAATTTGAGAAATTTAGTTTTCGTATGAATAATTTGCACTTAAGCGCTATTTTAGTACATAGACCTGATACGAAATACACTGAGTTTTTTCTTTGTTGAATTTAAATGGCATTGTTGAAGTTGGTAACAAGATAACAGAACACAAAAGTAAAGGAATGCATAAGATTTTCCCCTAGATTTGTTTTCTATTAAATTCAATGGTACTTGTAAATTTATGTAATTAGTAAATGCTCGGATAAGCAATTTTTATTATATTACTAGTGGACTGTTATTTAGAAAAAAAGTAGGTATACTTACATAACACAGACCGAAGCGGTGCAAACTGAGGAACATCCATATTCAGTAAATCACTTTTAACGCTGTACGTGCTTTTTTTTGCTTCAGTTTTGTTTTTATATTTTTCACTTTTCATATTAACAGTATGATAATACACAGTAATTATTGCCAAAGAATAGCAAAGGTTACCGGCGACACAAATCAAAAAATTCTCAGAAGGTACAAGGGACGGGCAGAAACCTAAAGATGAAGTAATTTTTACTCTGACGTAGTAAATTTTACTATTTCTTTTATATCGGAACACTTTCAAAGCTGTACGTGTTTTTTGCTCCAGTTCCTTTTATTTTTTCATTTTCCAATTTAAAAATGATAACACAAAGTAATTATTGCTAGAGAATAATGCAACTGTAATTCCAAAAAATGCGCAGAAGGTACAAGGGATGCGTAGAAACCTAAAGATGAAGCAATTTTAACTCTTACGTAGTAAATTTAACTATTTCGTTATAGTGCAACGATCACTCACGATGTTATCGCGTTGAATACCACTAGGCTACTGACGAAGATTTACAAATTACCACCGCATCATTATTTTAACAATCCTCGTTCTGTTAGAATTTACAATTAAATTGTAAATTCTACCAATACACTTTTCAGTCATTTTTACAATTTTCGTAGTGCAATCTACAATTAATAAGAAAATTTAGACGTTTTGGTAGTCAAAGCGGTTTTTAACGCAGTAAAAGCTACTATTTTGAATTTTACAATTCATAATTGTACAATTTACTGATTTTTTTCTTTGCGTGTATCATTAACCCTTCTGTCAATGGATAAAACAAAATGACGTAAATGAGCCCATAACATACTCGCGTATGTAACCATATTTACGTATATTTCGGTGGAACTGCTTCATTTGTTTGCTTTATATATAAGGAGAATATTTAGTCAAACAGTAATTAAGGATTTATTTTTATGATTTGACCTGTTCCGAAAGGTGGGTGTGCTGCATATGGCTTACAAAACTTAGAGATAGAATAATCGCTGATGGCAGGAATGTAGTTTTTCGAGTATTTCAAGGAGAATTTGTTCATATTAAGTGTAAATTTCATTCTTGAAACCGGCTTTTACTTTTTCTACTCACTGGTGACTAGATCATAAATTGCTTTTTGAGGTATCGAACGGAAAGCATACCTCATATTGAAACTGTCTAAGCATGGTCATTATAAGCTCTATCGATACCGCTGCGGTAGTATATTCCTTTCGGATCGTCACTAACTCGTTTTTACTTGTGGTAATATTGTATAGTTGTAATATATGTGAGTAGGCGTGGTTTATTCTTTACCGCGATTTGCTCTATGTGCCAAAAATGAGAAAATCTGTAATTTTGCTTTGAACAGTGCATTACGATGAAAGTGTTAGCGGTGTCCTCCGAAAGCCTGAAATTATATTGTTATACGATAGTTGGACATTGTACCACCAAAAGACGTACATTGCGGTGCACCCTAGCATTTTTTTAAATATTTTAATCCTCACCAAAAGACAAATACGAGACGCAGATTTCTGCAAGATCTTGGTGAAGCTCTCACCCTGCCAGCGGTACAAATCAGAGTAGCGAATTCATACATTATGACGAACTTTGGGATGATATATGCTATCGAATGCCTGATGGGACTGTTATTGATAAAAATAAAATAAAAAGTAGATAGTGTGAAACTTTTGTAGGACAATACGGAGCCCTTCTTTTGCTAGTCCGACCGCACTTGGACGCCCTTTATATTTTCTTTCTATTATTTAGCTGTTTTAACATTTTGCTCTTAAGAAGAAAAGTAAAAATTTATTTTTCCCGCGGACGGGAATTGAACCTACACTTGTTAGAATCGGTCAATGATGGAGAAAGAAGAACTTTAAGAACTTTTATTTTTTTAATGATTCTAAATCAAATTTATAAAAGGGAAAATCATCTGTCTCGTTAGCTCAGTGGTAAGAGCAGTCGCCCGGCAAGCGGAAGGTCCTGGTTTCAAACCCCGGACGAGGCGGTTGTTTTTTCTTCTTGCATTTATAAATTTGATTTAGAATCATTAAAAAAATAAAAGTTCTTAAAGTTCTTCTTTCTCCATCATTGACCGATTCTAACAAGTGTAGCTTCAATTCCCGTCCGCGGGAAAAATAAATTTTGCTGTTAATTTAACTTCTTTAGTTATAATCTATTTTTTGTAGTTATATCTTAGCATTATTTTAACTTTTCGCTTTTAATATTCTTTAACTTCTTCTTTTGTTTATGCAAATCCTTTAACTGTTTCAATTGTCTTTAAGGTAGTATCTTATTGGAAGACTTTCTATTTACTTGCTATCTTTATAACGTTCAAGGTAATTAAATAGATAAGTAGAAAATAAATATCCAGGTCTCTTTGTGCATCATATTTATGTTAAAAATAACTAGACTATGAGAACTTAGAATTGAACGGAAAGATCACTTCCCCATTGTTGACTCTGCTAATGTCTTGTTCAATAACGACGTACTTGGGCGGATTTGTACACTCATGTCACTCCTCAAAAGGACAATATCTCTTTGGATAGAATTGAATACTACGTTCAGGAGCGCATGCATCTCCTTCTTATTTATTAGCACAACACTGAATGATGGTAAAATTTCACATTATCATTTATACTCCACTTGGATACTGGAATCAGATTATAATACTACCCCTGACATCCTTCGGAAGTACAAAGCGCTCACATCCTAAAGGGTAGTTACACCAAAAAGGAGTGTTTGATTTTTAATCTACCATCTGCATACTGAGGACGATTTGCTTATTGGGCAGCCCTCTGGATTATATCAGATGAATATTCCCCCAATGATTAATATTTCAGTATAGAATGCCCAAGCCAGGAATATCAAGAGTTTGCTTAAGGTCGTTCGCCATCTCTTGATTGCATTCCTCTGTTTAATATTTAGCTATGAAAACTAAAAATAAATATTCTTGCCTTACTGTTCCTGGGTGTTATTCCTGTCTTTGCAGAGAATCTTTTTATATAAAATAATCTTTCCGATGTGACTTAGGCACCACAGTGTTATAGTCTACATCTACACGGAGATGTCGTATGTACCGCACTCTTTACCCCTGCATAGATTCAAAGTTGCCAAACCGCAACTGGAATTTCACCTCTGTCTTTCGCATCACAGGATGTTACTCTGTCATACTTTCACCTGATTAAATACTCATACGAATAACTTGAGGGTAGACTAATTTGGATTCCATCTCTGGATAGGGATAGATAGGGGCAGGAATTGCAAAAACCTCGAACAGGGAAAAATGGCAAGGACTTGCAGTTAATTATTTACAGATTGTAAATTAACTGCTGCTGTATAATTGCAGGGAGGCCCGCTACTGTTCGACATTATATACATAAAAGTAGATATACCTGTTTCTTTATAGAGGTAAACCTATTATGAGCAAATTCCGTTAAACTGCGTACATATTGCCTACCTACTCGAATATACAAGCGGGTGAAGTCTACTTATTCCATTTGATTTCAAAACAGGCAGAATGCATAAACGTGTACGCATTCTCACTAAATTGTCATAATTAGCTACAGAGCAGCCGATCTACAGGATACTGTCGCAAAACTTAATGGAACCTCCTGCAAAATCGATACATCTCTTTTAATATTTAGACTATCATTTCGGGGATAAATAATGGATCGAATGCAATGATAGAGTGTAAATTATATTGATATTCTGAATTATGTAATTCGATCAGTCGGTTATAAACACCAGCAACTCGGCATAATTTCTAAGCTAGCAAAGCTATTCAGTACCGCGCTAAGAATATGCAGCTAAGAGGTATACCTACACTAATTAAAAAAGAAAAAAAACAGCTCTGCTGTGAGATGGCTTCAACTTTGCCCTTAATATTACCTTCGAAGTGTTTATCCTCATAATTGGATAGGAGTATGATTGCGATCAAGATCCTTATAAAAGCCATACAAAATTCTGCTAAGTGTTGATTAGACCGCAGTCTCTCTCGCTAGTTGAAATATGACAAATCTTTATATCGAGGATATCTTAGATTTTAGCTCTGATTGGTATTTCTTGTTTGATTTAGAAAGCTTGCTTTACACCTGAGTCGGCATTTGTACTGCTTGAGTGAACTAAATGTAAGGTAAGTAAGTTGAGATTTATACCAGGTTACATAATGTCAGGATATTGCGGTAAGTAGAAATGTACATCTCTGCAAGGGTACACAGATTCAACATAGGTCTGATTAAAATTAATTAGACTCCGAGCTATTTTCCTCCATTACACTTAGAATTACTTTATGTGACACTTGCTATGTCAATAATTAAAATTTTCATGCAGATTGCATATATGGGGTAGGGGGCATGTTCTTGCCAGAATTTATAGACCGGTGTTGCTTTTGTAAACATGTAGTTCTTTTTCTGTTCTTAGTGCGGTAAAAATGGTTAATGTAGAGTCGAAATAACTATGTTGAGAATGTTTTCAGATCTTATTCAAATTCCTAATTGACGAGAATGTTCTTGGGTCAGATAGTGATATAAAAAAGTGCTATAGAAGTATTTAGTAATGCATTTCATATTTCAGGAGTCTCGAGGTTCATTCTTATTTTTTTAAAAGTAAAAAATAAAATAACTTCTCTTGAGGAAGGTCTCCAAAGAAAATAACCTAAACATCATTATTAAAAAAATTCTTCAAAACCCTTTCGTTGGAGTGGAAGTGAGAAGTATATTTCGGATTGTAAATCACTCATATTAGAAATAATTACTTTGATGCTTAGTCATCAGCGGGCTCCAAATGCGAGTTCGTAAAAAAATCAATCACAAACACAATTTCAGTTAACTAGGACTACCAGCCATATTCATAGCTACGGTGAAATACGGAAGTTGGTCGCACGTGTTAAGGGCACACACATTTTGTTAAACTGACTATGTTCTGGAATCTCTAACAATGCATCCACATCATGAGGCGCAACTAAAATGTACTTGACCATACATGTACATATTAACGAACCTACATTGTACGTATTCAGACACCTAAATTTTGTCAGAATGGACCAATACAGAGTTGGCTGTTTTAATTTTTCTCTACTACGAGGATTCAGGACAATACAGGACATGCTTTATCCCACCACAGGACCTGTCTTCCATTCATGAGCTGAACTATGTCACACATGGTAACGCCAATAATGAATGAGAACACAGTGTTTTCGTAAATAATTCATATCTTTTTAGAATCCTGACTTTGCCCTACGAGGTGATTTCCATTAGTATTAACTTGGCCAACATAATTCAAAGACTTGACCCATTTCAGCCTGTGAAATCTACCTGATGATCCTCTGTATATGCATCCAGACAAACTTCCAAATATTGTCTTTACCGGTCGAAGGGGCTACAAACTCATCCACACTCCCGGAAGTTAGATAAAGTTGTTCAGGTGAAAGTACTTACGAATTGTTGATAAACCAGTAAAGACAATGTTCTGTGTATGCGGATATGTATAGATCTTTATGTTTTCCTCAACGAAGGAAGACCTTACTGTAGGGGAGTATTATGATGCTTCGTCGGTTATTCAGAGCCAGGTGAGAAATATGTAGGTATGTATGGAAGTGTATTGTCCTTAATTCTGCGATAAACATTTATGGGGCTCGTTACCGGAAGCATCACGCACGCTCTTTATATTTAAACCTCTCTATGGAAATTTCAAGTGGATTACACTAGCCGCACATTTTTGTCTCAGTATTGCTGATAAATTAAGTGAAATCTCAATTAAGGTGGAGATGGTTTGGGGGTAGATTTAATAAGGATGGAAAGATACTTGGAGTGTTCTTGAATTTCCTTGAATGAAATGATACTTCCGTAATTGGATTGAAGGAGTAAAATTAATGTTATCGAAGTAAGTATTGTACTGTTGTGCCGATTGGTGAGGTGAAAGTGTTCAGAGGCGACTAAAACAGGCGCATCGTTTTTACTACATCGGCGACATATTTAGAATAATGTCCAGTTGTAGAAGACTTATATCTACGATCGTCTAAATCAGTTTATGATGGGAAAGTTTAACAAAGGCGATTCCGTCAGTATATAAAAATTTCTTAAAAGGGTCTTCTGCTAAGGAAAGCAAAACTCTGCAAAAAATAATTACTAACGTAACAAATAGTCACTATATGTACACTAAGTTCCGCTAAAATACTAGGATGATAGTACATAGAGAATTGATGCAGACAGTCCTCCTAAGTATTAGTAAATATAATTAGCAGGAAAGGGTACGTCCTTTATGGTGACATTTCGAAGGAAATCATCAAAGCCAGTGCGAATGTCAAGAGCGCACCCAAAAACGCAGAGGAAGATGACATTTTATGAAGAACAAAAGAACGAGAGAGTTCATTAGAATTGATTGTAACCCAGAACAAAAGGAAAAATGTTTCGGGCGTTAAGGTTTTTATGACATAAGGATCTGAATTGGAATGGCATATAAATCTAGAGTTCACTCATTCCTGAGTTTGGACGAGTAGTATGTAGAGATCGTCGAATGTAGGCATGAATGCACATTTCACTTTCCTGCCATTGTATTATTAACCTTTACTGAAGCTTGTTAAAGGCCGCCAAAAGGGAGGATTGAGGAGGTATAAACTGTCCTTCAGTTGCTTAAAATATAACCATATGGTGAGCGTGTTGTTTTAGGAACTCTAACTGACAGTGTAAGTACCGATTTCTTTGTCAACATACGTTTATAAAAGCGGCTTCACTGTGTAACTTGTTGAATTTGCTCTACGTTTTGAAATAAATATTTTAGTATTTAAATCTAACGACGAACACCTTTGTAGCTATGCAAACAAAGAGGCCAGAAAATAGATATACTTTATGTTAAGTTTTTTTATGTCCTAGATTTAAGTGAACTAGAGAATTGAATCGAGATACTCTTCGCCAGTATGCTGAAATGGTCGTTTGCGAGTTACTTGATGCGCAGAAAAAACTGTCATCTTCTGGGTAGGTGTAGAAACTGCTTGTCTAACTCATTTTAGCCTTTACTTTCTTGTAAATCTGCAAAAAAGATCTCTGGGCTCAAATATTCAGAACGGTATAGTGTTTTATGTAAAAGCATTAGAATTAACTAGAGTGACCATGAATATTCTCTCTATTAACTTCTAAAAAAAGGATGTAACAGATCCATCTACTCAATCTTCGACACTTTTAATGATAGACAATGATTGCTCAAGTACCGCTATCAGGTTACCTTCAGAATCACCCAGCTAGTTGAGTTTGAACTTTGAATTACCTAAATTGAATAGATACTTTTTATGCACTCGATCGAGTTTAAGAACAACAAAATCAAATTTAATCGACAAATCTTATGGAATCGAATGCAGTATCAAATCCAGTTGAGGAGTAAGGTCACATAATGCTGAAGGAAACAGATGCACGGTTACTCTAGTGTACTTTTAGATGTTGACTGCTTGTACCCAACTTTAGTGAGAGATTTGTTATTAACATTCCTTGTAGAACGGAAAGTTATTAAGTGGTAGAACAATCCAAAGGTTACTGTATATATGGATGGGTCAAAAATTAGTGCAAGCATAAGATCTAGAGTAAATGGAACTGGAAAGAATCTTACGAATTGTCGGACAGGTGCAGTGTCCTTGTCGGTTAGGAAAAAAAAGCTGCAATTTAGCATGGGGTATTGTTTCTATTTAGTAAATTGGTATCCGATGACTACCAGGGCATAGAAATATAGCTAGGAATAAAACGGCTGATGAACTGGTCAAAAAGGGTATTGAGATGGACACTTTCTAGTAGTCGACGATTCTAAAGGTGAGCATACGCTAGGTATAGAAATGCTAGTATAGGTGGCAATATTGGCTGTCTTGTGGATTCGAAAGGCAAATGTGTTAAGTTTTTGATAAAAAGATAGCAGAAATACTGCCACCCGATACACACTATATCCAACAGAACAATTTTCCAGGTATAAAGCCAGTGGCGGCTCGTGATAAAACAAACAAATGGTTCCTTGCTCATAATTGTACGTATTGCGTGGTGGTTTAGCTTGTTGTTTTGTGGAAAGTATTATGCTGAAAGTTCCAGCCAAGGGCAAGTTGCGCGATATGCAGCATGTGTACATTATACCTAGAAGATAGAATTTCCAATTTAATTTCCTGTGGTAAATCATACTGTGTATGATTTAATTTCACCCCGATATAATTTCTCAACTTCCCTCTCATAAAATGTTGCATGTTTCAGGAAACCTAATTCAATAACATTAGCACAGTTGGAGTTAGCGCTTATTCCACTTATATTTGAAAAAAAAAATTCTCACTCTTTTAATAATGGAACAAAAAAATAAAAGAACTATGGAAAATCTTCTTTCATTAAAACTTGCACACCTCCTCATACGCCACTCATAGCAGCTGTTTCATCATATGCTTGCGATTGAGAATAAATTTAGTTAGCTCGGTTAAAAGAACAGAAGTTAATCCAAGAGCAGTTTTATTTTTCTCATCAACACAAGTTAAGAATCGCTCAACTTTTGAACTATCCTTAACGAATCGCAAAATTATGACAAACTGTGAACGACAGGAAGCCTTATTAGTCTCGTCAGCCTGAACAGACAAAAAATTAACTCTATTTATTTCAGTTTCTAGATTTTCTAAGTAAACTTGATAAATCGCGTCTAAAGGATCGTTTTGTATTGTATTAGAAGTATTTGTTGATGTGGTAGCACAAATTAGGTTTTAACCCGAAATACTATCAAAACGCGCTGTATGAGATATTAGATCTAAAATCACTCCGCGATTAAGTGATTGATGTTCACGCAGAGTTAGCTCATTTTGTTCAATAAATTATTCCATTTAATATATGTCTGTTCTTGTCAACGAGTTCGTTATGCTTTTTAATAGACAAACTATATTCCTCACTTATTTGAGAAATATCGGTCCAGATAGGGGAGGCGTACATAAGGATTGTTGTGAGCCTTAGTAAGGCTATAGAGGCTTTTTTAATTATTGTATCAATATTCCTGTACGGTTTGAAATTTTCAGTTAGGGTTAGGCCTACGTATTTAATTGACTTTTTTTGGTGACTCCGCAGTTATTTACTATGTCGGGAGTTACAGGATTTTATTCCTGTGAAAGCAATTGCCACACATTAATTGGATGGTTTCGGCAGAGATTTTGTGATACGACATATTGATACTGAACGAGATTATCAATCACACTTACTTTTTAATTGGGTAGAGACCGTGAGTGATAGAGCCCTGTTTGGTCGTTAAACCAGGGGTGGTGTTTGTCTAGTATTGCTCGAGATATCTCTAATGATTACAATGGATTTAATTTCTTTCGTTTATTACACACATGTAGAATCTTTGCATTTACATCAGGTACATGATTGTGGTCTAATAAAGGAGTCGTATTTCTGGATTTGTTATTTTTATTTCTGTAGGAGCTGGTATGTTCATCTATTCTTTACATGAAAGAATGCCCGTTTGACCAATGTACACTCCTTGACAAGTTGAACATTTCAAACCATAAACCCCATTCTTTTGTAACTCTAACTTCTTATCTTTTATATTGGGAAGAATATTACCTAAATTTTAAAGCCAATTCTAATATTATGCTTTTTTAACTTGTATGCCAAGATTACCAAAATTTTCCAATATGTCGAAAGCTAGTTGCTTCTTTTATAACTTTTTATCGTAGTTTTCGAGATGATATTTTATCAACCAAGCTAACTTCAAACCCATTATTATGTGCTATATTTTGTATAGTTTTAATATCCCCCCTCATGTCGTCATATCCATGGGGGTATATACAGCCCTGTGAATCATGTCCTCGAAGGAAGACTGTTTCTATTTGGGTATGTAAAAGCTGTTTTGTGTATGACCACATTAGTATATGTCGGTTTTCTATATTTTTTTAAATTTGTGTTTATTATTGTGTTTTTCTATTGTTAAATCTAAGAAGTTTATTCTATTATCATTTTTAAGTTCTAATTCAAATTGCCTTTTCTGATTAAAGGTGTTCATGTATTAAAGTAAATTGTCTAATTGTCTTTCGGTACCTGCCCAGAGACATAACACATCATCCATATATCTATACCAATATATGACGTTACATAAAAGCGGATAATTCGATTTAAATATTTTATTTTCGAAGTTATTCATGAAAAAATTCACCAGACACGGTGTTCGAACCAAATCGCTTCGAATATATTTTTCTTAACAAATACCTTCTGAAAAGAAAAAATTCCTGAAAACAAAGCATAAAAATTTTATATAAAATTAAATCTAATTTAATCACTCAATCAGAACACAGATACACAACCATACAAAGCCAGGTATTTATCATCTATATAAAATATTGCACAAATGCAATATAAAAGTATAGCCTCATTGAGCAGATTAAATTAAAATCATGATCATATGTTTAAATGCGTATTAAAAAACAATTCCTGAAAGGGGAACATATTAAAATATACCATACTAAAATTAAGTTCTGAAAAGAAAATAAATTCAATCTAATTACAATTTTCCTAAAAATAGGTAAAACAAAAGCATGTGTTGTCATGTAGCATACAATGCATGGCACAAATACAATCAAATCAAGCAAATCAATTTGCAACTCTATCATTACCATTATTACAAGTACCATCCAACGGATATTTTTTCTCTACGTGATAGAGAGAACATTTTTGCAAAGATAATTTAATTTAACACAGCAGCATGTGAAGCTCTAAGTTTCTTGTTGCTATGCATTTTTGTTCGTTGCTAGGCAAATTTTATCGCCAGTACCGTAAGATCACAGCTGCACTGCCAATTCTTGTAATCATGCGCCGCTGCTACTCTATTAGTGGTGTCGTGTGCAAGCAAGGGCTATATAAACGACAAGCTGACTGATCTCGAGCTCTTTTTGTACTTGGCATCGCTTGGGGTAAGTTGGCTAGTTAGGGACTAACATTTATATCGGGTATCGACTGATATATAACTTTTAACAATTAACAAAACACTTTATTTCTGGTCTCGACGGAAATAAAGAATCTTGCTTCGGGTCTCGACTGAAGTTAAGATATTTACTAACATTCACTTTAAGTCGGGTCTCGACTGACTTAAAGAATATTATCTCGGGTCTCGACTGAGATAATCTTTTACTAACCAAACACTTTATTTCTGGTCTCGACGGAAATAAAGAATCTTGCTTCGGGTCTCGACTGAAGTAAAGATATTTACTAACACTCACATTAAGTCGGGTCTCGACTGACTTAAAGAATATTATCTCGGGTCTCGACTGAGATAATCTTTTACTAACCAAACACTTTATTTCTGGTCTCGACGGAAATAAAGAATCTTGCTTCGGGTCTCGACTGAAGTTAAGATATTTACTAACACTCACTTTAAGTCGGGTCTCGACTGACTTAAAGAATATTATCTCGGGTCTCGACTGAGATAATCTTTTACTAACCAAACACTTTATTTCTGGTCTCGACGGAAATAAAGAATCTTGCTTCGGGTCTCGACTGAAGTTAAGATAATTACTAACATTCACTTTAAGTCGGGTCTCGACTGACTTAAAGAATATTATCTCGGGTCTCGACTGAGATAATCTTTTACTAACCAAACACTTTATTTCTGGTCTCGATGGAAATAAAGAATCTTGCTTCGGGTCTCGACTGAAGTTAAGATAATTACTAACAATCACTTTAAGTCGGGTCTCGACTGGCTTAAAGAATATTATCTCGGGTCTCGACTGAGATAATCATTTACTAACAAACCACTTTATTTCTGGTCTCGACGGAAATAAAGAATCTTGCTTCGGGTCTCGACTGAAGTTAAGACAATCTTATTAACATTAACACTTTATTTCTGGTCTCGACGGAAATAAAGAATTGTTCTAACAAAACATTAGAACAAAGGGTCTTAACATTAGCTTAAAGCCAATTTCCTCAAGTGCCAAGGTGGAGATCGGTGAGTACCAGTCACTTGTGACATTTTAATACTTATTCATATATCTATTTGACTATATTTTAACTTATATATATCTATATTATACATCTCGTGTGCACATATATTTTACACAATATTTTTATTACATTTTTTACGATCTTATATTACAATTTGGTGCTAATAAGTGTTTTCAGTGTGATACAAAATCTCAGACCCAAACATATGTACAGAGTTTTGTCTCAACATATCTATTTCTGAAAATCGTATATCATTAATCGGTGTCAATTAGTGTGTTTTCTAGTGTGTGTTGATCTCTGACCCAACAGTTTATATAATCCTGTCTTAATACGATTGCTCAAGTTATTTAAGCTAAGTAAGTGTGCCAGTGTTTTGAAGTTAAGTTATTTTAACTTTGCTCTATATTAACCCTATATTGAATATCTATTTATATATTTATTATAAACAATCCTGTAAGTGTGTTTCCCTAAACGTTTGAATCGTTGACCTGAAAACTTGATACATAATCTGATCTTAATATAATTAGTGGGCAGTCTTAAAAAATAAGTGCAGAATTTACTTGAAAGTTAAAACAAAGTGAATAGTGTTGATTCGTTGTTAAGAAATAGACCACTGATCTTGATCCAAATTTACCAGTGCATTCATTTCAGTCACTTAATCAAATTTGCGTGTACGTTCTATTAACGGACAGTACATTTTATGGTCCTTCGAGCCGGATATAAGGTTCAGTGTTTTATCTTATCAATCTTCTCATTATGTCTGCACTTCAAAAACTTTTGGGCAACCAAGCCACCTCGGCAATAATCTTCGAAAAATCGTTCAATAACTACAACAGAACTGATGTAGAAAAACGAACGAAAGGTCTTATTTCTGAGCGATTAACCGCTCTAAGTGAAATTTGGTCTGAGTACAAGAAAGATCATTATACACTTATTCAAGCCACGCAGGCTTTGGAAGATAGTGAACTTCAAAAGTATGATTATTTCGCAAAGGATCAATTTTCACAGGTGGAAAATCCATACTTTACTTTTCGAGGTATTCTTAGGGATGCATTAGATGCATTCGAAACAAAGGTTGAACCAAATCCAAAATCAGAACATGAAACTTCATCGTCTCTGAGACTACCTAGCATCACAATCCCAAAATTCTCAGGATCTTATGATTCTTGGAGACCTTTTCATGATCTTTTCAAGTCCTTGGTGCATTCAAATTCTGCGTTATCACCGGTGCAGAAATTGCATTATTTGAAGTCAAGTGTATCTGGAGAAGCAGAGCACTTATTACGTCAATTTCCTATGACCAACTCGAGTTATGACAGCGCATGGAGGATATTGCTTGAAAGGTATGATAACAAACGAGTCTTGGTAAACGCCCAATTGAAAGCGCTCTTTAATCTACCTAAGGCATCACATGAATCAGCCAAGGCTATCAAAACCTTGCTAGATAAGTCTTCCGAATGTATCTTCGAACTCGAGGCATTGCAAGTTTCCACTAAGCAATGGGATGCAATTCTCATCTATATGGTGGTACAATGTTTACCAGCAGAAACGCACCGTGCATGGGAACAAGAGTTCAATACAGCAGAAGGACTTCCCACTTTCGAATCCTTAAAAATATTTTTACAATCTAGATTTAGAATTTTAGAAGCCATAGTCGATACTAAACCATCCCCAGCCAACAAAAATGCTCAAGTCCCGAGAGCATCTACCCATTTTACTTCATACACCCAAGCATGTCCTTTGTGCAAAGAGCAGCACCGTCTATTTAAATGTCCGAAATTCATAAAACTCGATGTAGACAATAAATTCAAAATTGTCACATCAAATCAATTGTGTAATAATTGCCTATCAAAGGGTCACAACACGAAAACTTGTACAAGTAAGTTTTCATGTCAGCGATGTGGAAGGAGGCATCATTCTTTACTTCACAGGAATAATGCCACTCCAAGGGCCTCGAGCCAATTCAAGCCAAGGGAGCAGCAATCAGAAGCTCAACCTTGCAATTCACCTTCCATATCCAATAGTTCTCTTCATACGCTTTACACAAAAAATCAAAAACCAAACAAGCACTGCTTGCCACAGCATTGTTAAACGTTCCTACAAAAAAGGGAAACATGTTGGTATTAAGAGCACTGATAGATTTCATTTGTAACCCAAGCTGCCGCACGTAAGCTGCAATCATCCACTACAAACGTGGAAATTCAAATCACTGGCCTGGGAAAAACTGAAACTACAAATGTTCAAAAACAAACCGTATTGAACATTTATCCTTATTCAACCACAACTAAGGCAACCGCAGTTACAGCCCTTATAGTGGATACAATTACGGACATTTTACCTCCTTCAACCATTCCAAACAAAGAATGGAGTCATATACATGAGCTACCCCTTGCCGATCCGTTTTTCTTTAAACCAGGAAAAATTGACCTGCTTTTAGGAGCAGATGTGTACAGCGAAATTCTCTTGGAAGGTTTACGGAAAGGTCCTCCAGGAACACCAACTGGCCAAAACAGTACCCTCGGATGGATACTTTTCGGAAAGCTAAAAAATACATCCACATTCTTAACAGCATCTGCATTAACAGCAAATGTTCATTACGACGACGACACTTCTCTGGATAAACTTTTACGTCAGTTTTGGAAAACTGAAGAAGTTAATCCAGGAAGAAAGCTGTCTAAAGCAGATCAAGAATGTGAAGAGTTTTATCAAAAAACTCATGTTCGTAACGCACATGGCCGTTACGAAGTTCGCCTGCCTTTCATCGCAGAAAGTCCCAGCCTAGGTGACTCTCGTGGTATGGCATTACGTAGGTTCTACAGCCTAGAACGGCAATTAGAACGAAATCCTGAACTTTATCAGGAATACAAAGCTTGTATTAATGAATACAAGACATTAGGTCACATGACAATGACTAACAAGATAGTAACCAACGAACAAAGTTACTATCTTCCTCACCATGCTGTTATCAAAGATAGCACCACTACAAAGGTTCGTGTCGTCTTTGATGCTTCAGCAAAAACGACTAATGGAAAAAGTCTAAACGAACAGCTGCATACGGGTCCAGTACTGCAGTCTGAACTCTTCTCAATCATCCTCAGATGGCGAAAGTACAAATTCGCTATGTCTGCTGACATAGAGAAAATGTACAGGATGATAAAGGTACAACCTCCAGATCAAACCTACCAAAGAATACTTTGGAGGGATAATCAAAATGAACCTATTAAAGATTACAAATTAACCACTGTAACCTTTGGCACCACGCCAGCTCCCTATCTCGCAATAAAAACGCTCAATCAACTAGCCATTGATGAAGCTGACAAATTCCCCGAAGCTGCGAAGAAAGTGTCTCGTGACTTCTATGTTGATGACCTTCTTACAGGTTCAGATACAAAGGAAGAAGCCTTCCAAATACAAGATCAACTTATCAATCTGTTATCTTCCGGCGGATTTAATTTGAGGAAATGGGTTAGCAATTCTTCAGATTTACTATCTAGGATCCCCGAATCATACAGAGAAGTTGACCTTCCTTTGCGATTCGCAAGCGATGAGTCCGTAAAAACTTTAGGCATTCATTGGTTTCCAGGATCTGATTGCTTCACGCTACAATACAAAAGGAAATCAGATTGCCTTTCTACAAAGCGTTCTATTCTTTCAGAAATTGCAACGCTTTTCGATCCACTTGGCTGGATATCACCAATTATAGTCCCGGCCAAAATACTGATGCAAGCTTTATGGCTTGCAGGTTGTTCATGGGATGAGCTAATACCGGCATCCATTGACAAGCAGTGGCGTGAATTTAAAGCAGAATTACATCACATTAGCAGCATCAACATACCACGTTGGTTACATACTACAAGTAACCTATCCACCTGTCAAATACATGGATTTTCAGATGCTTCTAATCAAGCGTATTCTGCCGCTGTTTATATTAGAGTTGTGGATGAAGAAGGATTTGTTCAAGTCAATTTACTCATGGCAAAGTCAAAGGTAGCGCCTGTCAAATCCGTATCCCTTCCACGTCTTGAATTGTGCGGGGCGGTATTGGTAGCACGACTCATAAATCGTGTTAAAATCGATTTAAAATTTGATCAAGTTCCTACGTTTGCTTGGACAGACTCATCTATTGTATTAGCCTGGATTCGTAGTCACCCTAATAAGTATAAGGCATATGTGGCTAATAGGGTGGCGGAAATTCAGAACTTGATCGACAATAAAGCATGGCATCATGTAAGGTCTGCTGACAAACCAGCCGACTGCAATTCCAGAGGAATTAAGTCTTCGTCATTAATTGATCATAAACTATGGTGGCATGGACCTCATTGGTTGCAGGACAGTGAAAATCATTGGCCGGAATCTAAACCAATTCCAGCTAATGAGCCTGAGACTGAACAAAAACGAGTCACACAGTTCGCAATAGCTCATTCAAACATCGATGATTTGTTTGAAAAATTCTCCAGCTTTACCAAATTACAACGCATAGTTGCCTATTGCATTAGGTTCATAAATAAATGCACAGGGCCATCGGTGGTGTCCACTCAAGAACAACTAATGGACCCAAAGATACTTAATCCGACAGAAATTGCTCAGGCAAAAATTCGGCTCATTAAAGCAGCACAGAATGCCGCTTTCGGTACTGAAATTAAATGTTTACAAAAACAGAATCCACTTCCAGTTAAAAGCAAGATCTTATCACTTAACCCCTTCTTAGATAACAATGGATTAATTCGAGTAGGTGGGCGATTAAGAAATGCTAACATTCATTACAGCCAAAAACATCCCATAATCCTGCCAAGGGAGAGTAAATTAACAACATTAATAATCGACCACTTCCATATAAAGACTTTGCATGGAGGTCCGCAATTGGTATTATCCATGATTCGAAACGAATTTTGGATTCCACAAGGGCGTAAAATCGTAAAACAAGTGTTACATAGATGTATAACTTGCTTTAAGTAATCCGCATCTATTAAAAATCAAGTCATGGGAAATCTTCCTTCATCACGGGTCAATATGACTAGACCGTTTCAACAAACTGGCCTAGACTATGCTGGTCCTTTTAATTTAAAAGTATCTAAATTTCGAAACAATCGTGTATATAAAGGGTATATATGCATTTTCATTTGCATGGCCAGCAAGGCCATTCATATAGAAGCTGTGTCAGATTTGTCCACAGCAGCCTTTATAGCAGCTTTTCGCCGTTTCTCCAGCCGAAGGGGACTCAGCACAGATATCTTTTCAGATTGTGGATCTAATTTCATTGGATCTGACAAAGTCCTACAAAAGGAATTCCGAACAGCCATACTGCAAGCTAACAAGCAGATGGCAGAAACACTAGCTCAAGACGGGATATGCTGGCACTTTAACCCGCCTTCCGCACCTCATTTTGGAGGATTGTGGGAAGCCGGAGTTAAATCCATAAAATTCCATTTAAAGCGAATTTTAGGGAATTCTTCATTGACATTTGAAGAATTCGCAACTGTTTTGACACAAATTGAAGCCTGTCTAAATTCTAGGCCTCTATGTCCTATCACAGAAGATCCAGACGATCTAAATGTTCTAACTCCGGGACACTTTTTAATTGGCAGTTCCTTATTATTACCACCAGAACCTGTATTGGAAAATAAGGTTTCATCACTCTCCAGATGGAAACATCTCCAACTGTTGCAACAACAGTTTTGGCATAAATGGTCTCACGATTATCTAAATTCCCTACAAAATAGACCTAAATGGCAGACTCCAATATCAAATCCTAAAATAGGAGATTTAGTTATTATCAAAGAACCGAATCTGATAGCGAGCCGTTGGTTATTAGGACGAATAAGTGAAGTCCATCCAGGTGCTGACAACTACATTCGTGTAGTCAGCATAAAAACAAAAAATGGTCTTATAAAACGACCAATGTCCAAAATATGTATCTTGCCGATATATGACAATTAAATGCAATATAAAAACAAAAAAAAATGTACACACAATAAGATGCATCATAAATTAAATTTTCCAGCAGAAAATTTCACGCAATAGTCGCTCATATTCTAAAAGGGCATATACTCATAAATGCACTCATATTCTCTAACATACCAATCAAAAGATTATTGTGAGACAACAATTGTCGCATCGAACCGCTACGCCTAAATACATACTCTTGTCTCTATAACGAAGTTCTCAATAGTAAAATAGCAATGCAATTTTAACCAAATGCAATCATACACCGTTATATATCAAACAAAAAATTCATTTTGGAGCGAGAAATTTTGTCAGCTTTGTTGTTCTGCCACTACACATTTTACAAGTTTTGCATTGCAGACAATCAAGCAAACAAGACTAAAGCAAAAAAAAATCCGTTATGTTACTATAAATAAGATTACGAATTCAATGCAATTATCAGTCATCGAATTGAACTTATAAAATGAATACACCTAACCACGAAATTAATTATGAAGACGAGTTGCCTATTACCCCGGGACGGGACATTGAAAAGGAGTTGGAGGAAGCTTGGAGATTGGAGAAAGAATTGGCAGAGTGGCCCCCTTCACCTAATTAAGACTACGCTGAATCCATTGAAGAAGATTGGGATCTAGACGAGGAGATTATGCAAGCGCCACCATCTCCGGTGCAAAGTCTTGACAAGGAGTAGCAGGAACTTCTGGAATTGACCGCAGAACTCGACGAATTAAAACAACGTTCAAAAATCTTGAAGATAAGTCAATGCCTAAACAAAATAAAGCTAGATCATCAACCAATCCCGACAATTGTTATTGAGGACTCGCCACCCACCTCCCCGAATACTGAAAGGCAAAGGCCAGAACAAGATGCCATACAGGAGCCGTCACCCATCAATCAACAGGGCGCTTGTGTGAACGCTCAACCAGCAACAAAAAAAATAAATATTTTGAGTGATCACAGCATTGTGTCGACCACCTGCCCAGATGACAACATCATCATGACCATCGTTGATAACCAAACAGGGTCAACAGAGAACATTACCGTGTCTTGGGACGCCTTAAAACGCTCAAAAAAAAGGAACCAGAGATTCACCACGAAAGACGGCACTCGAATTAAAATCCGATTGTTAGCCACCGGAAACGTTAAAATCATAAAATAATAATTTCGTCTTTTTTTTCTTTATTTTTCTTCCTTTTACAAAGTTGGCTTGTGTTTGATTCCTTCCCCTTGAGATTGTCGTTTTGAGTTTCTCCTTCTTAATAAGTGGGTTTTTAAAGATTGTTTTTATTCGCAAGTAGTAAGATCAAAACATTCACTTGAAAGACAGTTCCAGCCTTTCAACGGGGGGCAGTATGTTCGAACCAAATCGCTTCGAATATATTTTTCTTAACAAATACCTTCTGAAAAGAAAAAATTCCTGAAAACAAAGCATAAAAATTTTATATAAAATTAAATCTAATTTAATCACTCAATCAGAACACAGATACACAACCATACAAAGCCAGGTATTTATCATCTATATAAAATATTGCACAAATGCAATATAAAAGTATAGCCTCATTGAGCAGATTAAATTAAAATCATGATCATATGTTTAAATGCGTATTAAAAAACAATTCCTGAAAGGGGAACATATTAAAATATACCATACTAAAATTAAGTTCTGAAAAGAAAATAAATTCAATCTAATTACAATTTTCCTAAAAATAGGTAGAACAAAAGCATGTGTTGTCATGTAGCATACAATGCATGGCACAAATACAATCAAATCAAGCAAATCAATTTGCAACTCTATCATTACCATTATTACAAGTACCATCCAACGGATATTTTTTCTCTACGTGATAGAGAGAAACATTTTTGCAAAGATAATTTAATTTAACACAGCAGCATGTGAAGCTCTAAGTTTCTTGTTGCTATGCATTTTTGTTCGTTGCTAGGCAAATTTTATCGCCAGTACCGTAAGATCACAGCTGCACTGCCAATTCTTGTAATCATGCGCCGCTGCTACTCTATTAGTGGTGTCGTGTGCAAGCAAGGGCTATATAAACGACAAGCTGACTGATCTCGAGCTCTTTTTGTACTTGGCATCGCTTGGGGTAAGTTGGCTAGTTAGGGACTAACATTTATATCGGTATCGACTGATATATAACTTTTAACAATTAACAAAACACTTTATTTCTGGTCTCGACGGAAATAAAGAATCTTGCTTCGGGTCTCGACTGAAGTTAAGATATTTACTAACATTCACTTTAAGTCGGGTCTCGACTGACTTAAAGAATATTATCTCGGGTCTCGACTGAGATAATCTTTTACTAACCAAACACTTTATTTCTGGTCTCGACGGAAATAAAGAATCTTGCTTCGGGTCTCGACTGAAGTTAAGATATTTACTAACACTCACTTTAAGTCGGGTCTCGACTGACTTAAAGAATATTATCTCGGGTCTCGACTGAGATAATCTTTTACTAACCAAACACTTTATTTCTGGTCTTCGACGGAAATAAAGAATCTTGCTTCGGGTCTCGACTGAAGTTAAGATAATTACTAACATTCACTTTAAGTCGGGTCTCGACTGGCTTAAAGAATATTATCTCGGGTCTCGACTGAGATAATCATTTACTAACAAACCACTTTATTTCTGGTCTCGACGGAAATAAAGAATCTTGCTTCGGGTCTCGACTGAAGTTAAGACAATCTTATTAACATTAACACTTTATTTCTGGTCTCGACGGAAATAAAGAATTGTTCTAACAAAACATTAGAACAAAGGGTCTTAACATTAGCTTAAAGCCAATTTCCTCAAGTGCCAAGGTGGAGATCGGTGAGTACCAGTCACTTGTGACATTTTAATACTTATTCATATATCTATTTGACTATATTTTAACTTATATATATCTATATTATACATCTCGTGTGCACATATGTATATTTTACACAATATTTTTATTACATTTTTTACGATCTTATATTACAATTTGGTGCTAATAAGTGTTTTCAGTGTGATACAAAATCTCAGACCCAAACATATGTACAGAGTTTTGTCTCAACATATCTATTTCTGAAAATCGTATATCATTAATCGGTGTCAATTAGTGTGTTTTCTAGTGTGTGTTGATCTCTGACCCAACAGTTTATATAATCCTGTCTTAATACGATTGCTCAAGTTATTTAAGCTAAGTAAGTGTGCCAGTGTTTTGAAGTTAAGTTATTTTAACTTTGCTCTATATTAACCCTATATTGAATATCTATTTTTATATTTATTATAAACAATCCTGTAAGTGTGTTTCCCTAAACGTTTGAATCGTTGACCTGAAAACTTGATACATAATCTGATCTTAATATAATTAGTGGGCAGTCTTAAAAAATAAGTGCAGAATTTACTTGAAAGTTAAAATAAAGTGAATAGTGTTGATTCGTTGTTAAGAAATAGACCACTGATCTTGATCAAAATTTACCAGTGCATTCATTTCAGTCACTTAATCAAATTTGCGTGTACGTTCTATTCACGGACAGTACACACGGAGATATTGGGGAGCCCATAGCTATCCCATCGTTCTGTTTATAAAATTGGTTATTAAAAGTAAAATAATTTTGTTTGAGAACCGCGTCTAGAAGGTTAAAAAGTTCATATTTTTGAACCGAACTTAAGTCAGACTGCTTAATAATGTTGTTTGTAATCTTGTTACACTCTACACAGGGTATGTTTATACAAAGATTAGTGACATCAAATCAGACCAGTTTGGAGTTTTTTCGAATCTCCAAGTCTTTAATTTTGTGTATCAAATCAATTCACTGTAAGGGATCTGTTTGGGAGCAATAGTGTACTGATGATAGCCAATGTGCTGAAACTGGTCTGCACTCAATTAATAAGTATGTGTAATTGATAATCTCGTTCAATATCAATTGCTTCACACTTGTCTGTGTTAATTTTCGATTTAAATTTCACGTCTAATTATGAATGGATTGGAGATATTAATTTATTTTGGTTAAGGCGAGTTTTGCATTTTTGGATTTGATGTGTGTGATGACAAAAGTCCACAAAGTGCAGTGATTTGACACTGGGAGACGAAAGCTCAGGGGTCGTGAAGTCAGCTGTGTATAAGTTGTATAAGATGGGGAAGAGTGCTGATCCTAGGGGGAGGACTATGTTTTGAATGGCAGTTATTTGATAGTTTGGAGCCTATCTTTACCTTGAAGGAACGATCTGCGAGGAAACTCAGGATAATTTTGCAGAGCTGCGGATGGAAATTGTACGCGTGTAGCATTTAGCTGATAAGGCCTTCCGGCCAGACCGTATTAATGGCTTTTTCTATATCTGATAGTAATGATATTGTGGGAGTTTTGAGATTTAGCTGATGGGCAATGTGAGTCTTTAGCTTTAGTAGAGCGTGCGCATTTGAACAAAATTGTGTAAAACCGAATTGATTTATGGGTTTTATTTTGTGATTTTCACAATGATCGTGGATGTTGCCCTTTGAGAAACATTCTAATACTTTACCTACTGCTGGCCGTAGCGAGATTTTTCTATAGTTAGTATGTCGGTTAGGAGGTTTTTGGGAGTTTTAATATGGGAAGTTTTGTTGCTCTTTTTCATCCTTTGGGAAGGTAGCCAATGTTCAAGCAGTGGTTGAAAATTGTTTTGAGTTTTTTGCTAAAGGACAGGGGCAGTTTCTTGATGATGAAGTTATGGATTTTATCAAGACCGCAAGATTTTTTGTTTTTACGGCTACGAATATACTGTGTAGTACGTTTATCGTGAATAATTGACGGTTCTTTCTGTTAGTTCGGTACCTCTGGGTCCTTAGTGGTTTTGGTGCATGTGCCCAATTGGTCTTATGTTATTTGTGAAGTTGGTAATAGGGCTGGAGTTGTTACGAAGTAGTGAGTTGACGCTATTAATTGTATGTGTCGTATTGCTATCCTGGTGAATAGTTGGGATAGTGATGGAGATACTAACAAAGTGGTCGCCCCAGCAGTTAGCTTTTGTTCGCCCATCAAAAGTATTGCAGTTGTGCTATTTATGTTTATTGTTATATATGGGAAGGATTGGGCAGAGAGAAATCCATACAAATGTTTGGCCTTATATAGGATCTGAACCGTCATATTTTGTTGTGGAGCCCACAATTGATTGTCTACAAGAAATCTATTTAATGACTCATAAATGTAATGTTTATTGCGTTATTATGCCTTAAGATGAGGTAAAAATTGATTTTTGAGTACATTGCTTAGCTTTATCACAGCCGTCAAAGGGTGAAAATTGGTGTGAATTTTCCTTCAAATTGTTCGCAGGAAAGTGTGTTTCCATAGTTGATGTGTTATATAACTCTTTTTCGACAGTTGGTGTAAATTTCAAGGTAGAGACATTGAAATTTAACTAATTATTTCATAATTTCCATTTCCCACAGTGTTGTTGTTGTGTTTTCATACATTTGTTTACGTTTATGTTGCATGGAAATTTATGGAAAAGTTATGTTTTTCTGTGAGAATTAAGTAATGTTTCTTATTCTATAAGTTTTTTCTGTTGATTGAATTTATTTAATTCATGTTTTTCTTTATATTTCATCTGTTTTGACGTAGAGCTTGTTATTTCACGTGATCACGGGTACACGTGACTACGTGAATTTAGCAAAGTCGTGTTTGAAGCACGTGAAATTAAGTACACGTGAAATTAAGTCCACGTGTATTTATTCTATTTCAAAATTTAGTACAGTAATAAACATACTATTCCAAATAAACGTTCGAAATTTACTTCAAGTAATAACAAATTATATTTACATTAAGGTTTCAAATTTAATTAAGTACTGACCTGTTTTGGTACAAAAAACTAACATATCGACATTTTCTGGCAACAGACAGCTTCTTTTTGCAGTAACAATGTTTCCAGCTGTAGAGAAGCAACGTTCTGAGCTAGTAGATGTTGCCGGAATAGCCAAATATTTGTTTGCCAGCATTGAGATATCTGGGTATTTCTTCTCGCGTGATTTCCACCATTCATATGGGTCCAAATCGAATCTGATTTGGGGGTCCGCAAGATAGTCTTCGAATTGAATAGATGGATCATTCCTCCTACGTATATTTTCTTGAAAAATAAATTCAAGAGCACTGCTTTGATTTGATGATTCCACGTCTTCGTCAAAGTTTGAAGTGTCTGCAGTAATTTTTTGTTTTAGACAATCTCTGATCTTTCGTCTGTCTTCTGCTGACTCATGCATGAGGCCTTTGAAGCGTGGGTCAAGTAAAGATGCAATTTGTCTTGGAGTTACATTGTCAATCGTGGAATTTTCTGATAGATTGAAGCGCATTTTCAATTCATGTGTAACGCTCCGTTTAAAAGCAGCGGTCAAAGTATCGTCTTCGCTAATTGTTTGGAAGTGATTTTCAAAGATTTTACAAATTACTGGTCTAACCATGGATACAGAAGATGTATTTTCGCCACAGAAACGTGTTGTAACAATCTCAAGTGGTTTTAACAGTTTTATAACTTTTTCAACTGTTTCCCATTCTCGTTCTGCGATTTCTAGCTTTTGTGCAATAGCAGAAGGTGTCGTGCTCCGATCAGAGAGAACGTTGGTTATTGGATTTCTGTTTTTTAGTAGTCTTTCTAGCATGAAAAAAACAGAGTTCCATCTGGTTTTACAACTTTGCAAAAGGGTTTCTTTCGATAAACCTAGTTGCTCTTGCTTGGATTCTAAAGCATACTTGGCCACATTGGAATGCTTAAAATGGCTAACAATCTTACTTCCTTTTTCTATTACAAGTTCTATTCTATTGTCTGTAGATAATGCTTTATTGACAACAATTTGAATGGTATGAGCTGCACATGTAAGGTCGGCTGCTTCAGGGACACTTTCCAATAATTTAATTGCATTCACAATATTCGGAGCATTATCCGTCACAACTCCAATAACTTTGGTTTCTATTTTCCATTCGTGAAAAATTTCAGCAATGAAATGAGCAAGATTGGAAGCCGTATGTCGTACCTCTATTTCTTTAGTACTTAAGGTAAATGACTTTTTTTTTCACTGGGAATCAATTAGATGCGCCGTGATCGAAATATACGACTCTTGGCATCGTGACGACCAACAGTCCGAGCAGGATGTAACTCTTTTATAATTGCAGCTTTCACATTTGCTTTAAGAGAGTGTAACCTTTTCTTTATACACTGTTCGGAGCATATTTTGTAATTGGGTTCCACACTGGCAAAACCCTCGAGCATACTTCCCAAGCCATGAAACAGAAACCTATATGTGTGCGTTCGGAGTCCGTTCTCTAAAATGTTCTATATTGATGCTTATGGAAAAGTAGCAAACATTGATTTTATAAATGTTATAGAGCCCAAACTACTATCCATACAGGAAAATAGTCTTCTAGTAATTTACAGCTTGGTTCCTTATCCTCACAAAAGCTGCACTTACTACATACCTTACTTAACAAAATAATAAAATAGTTTTGATTACAAAGTAACCTTACCATTTAACGCTCAATACCTCTCAGCTGAGTGATAATTGCATGTGTGTATGCGCAGCCGGAGTCCGAATCTGTAGGCAGCTACATTCGAAATCATCAGCCCACGGCATGCCATGACGGCACAGCGACATTACAATGATTACTCAGCTGAGAATGTTTGTTTGAGAAATCGTAGTCATTTGGTTAAGATTAATTTTTTTAAATAATTTTGTTAGGAAAGGTATAAAAATTTTTTTACGGTTCGGAAGATAAGAAAGCAAGCTTAAGATTATCGGAACATCATTTTTCTGTATGAATCGTAGTTTAGGGCGGAGGAGCTATTCAAATCAAACTTTTGTCAGTTTTACATAAGAACACTGCAAGTATTTTAGAATGTGAGGACTCCGATAGGCCTCGCATGTGGTAGGGATGGAGTCTGTTTCATGGCTTGTGAAGTATTCTCGAGGGTTTTGACACTGGCCATAAACTGTTTGAACCCTTCACTAGAGCAGAAAGATAGTGGTAGTTGGTTCATAGCAATCATTTTTGCGAGCGATTGATGTATTTTCTCTATTTGATTAGGTGTACATTCTCGACTTGGGTTATCTGGTGTATTGCAGGTAAATCTACGACGTTTTTTGGAGCATCGTGGACCTGATGGTACGGTTGGCATTTCTGAAACTGATGGTTCCATAGAGGACATATCACTTGAAGTAATATTGCTGCCTTCAATCAGAGAAATTACCCCAGTTTCAAGATTGCTGCTTGCCTCATTTTGCGAATGTATATGATCATTATTCAATCATATCACTTCTATTTTCACCTCTGAATAGATTGTAAATTATTTTGGGAACTCCCTGTACATTTACATATAATGTGAACACATAAAATAACATTTTTACGTCATATTTATGCCGTGATCACGTGTATATTAAATTACACGTGATCACGTAGATATCCGGACTTATTCACGTGAAATACACACGTACACGTGTTCCGTGTACCCGTGTATTTCATATCACGTCTTTAGGTTGGAGCGTTAGTTTTGAGTATTCCTGTTGGTACGTGTGCAGTACTTCTAAGGGGGAAGAAATCATATGCCATTCGCCTCCCATGACCTTTTTTCTTAAGCTAAGCGTTTCAAATTTGTTCGATTTTTCTTCATTATTTTTATTTTACTTTCAGCTGAATTCATCGCTGAACATAGTTTCATTTTAATTAATTATGAATTTAATGAGACTTACAGAAATTCCCATTTCTAATAGAAAATTAAGATAAATCTCGCCTGAAGAGATCGTTAACATTTTCAGAAGGTTCATTCTATCAATGAACGAGGATATTTCAATTTAATATCCAGATCTCCGTTTTTTTTTTCTCGAATATAATAGTGAACTCTATTTAGGCGTTAATTTATATGATCGTCATATGTGTACTTGATGGAAATATTTGCAAACAGGTTGCAATTTGACGGATTTTATTAGGAGTGGCTTTTGTCTTCGTCTTCTTCTACATTATTTTATAGTTATACGGAGCAAAGCTTGTACGATAGTGGTAAAAACTTTAGAAGATATTCTGATATACATACTGAAAAGTTGAATGATTTCATTTACGTTCCATCAGTATTTCCTTTTTCATGGACATTGTTCAGGTCATTGATGACAATATTCAATGGCATTTTAAAATAACAGCATAATTATGATACTTGTCATTAATGAATTTCTGAACGGTATTTATGTGCCCAGACATTGCAGAAGGTAGCGCCATGATATATTTGAAAACGACAAAGTCGTTTCGTATCCACAATAACTTAATACTCTTCAGCACAGCTAGTTTTTGCCTGACAGAAAAACTAAGTCGACCCAGGGGTGGATCCAGCTAGATGGCGCGGGGGGCGCGCGCCCCCCTGAAGACAATTAAAACTAAAAATATAGTAGATCTTCTGAAATTTTCCTAAGAAAATTATTCACATCGCAGTAAATCTTAACCTTCCGCTTTGCGGACGACTGCTCTTAACTCTGTGCTAACGAGACAGATGCTTTCCCACGTGTATCTGTTTCGTTAGATCAGAGGTAAGAGCAATCGTCCGGAAAGCGGATAGTTCCGGTTTCAAACTCCGGACGATACGGTTGGTTTTTCCTCTTGTATTTTGTGATTTAATTTAAAATCGTTAAAAATAAGAGTTCTTAAAATTTTTCTACTCTCCAATTATGAACGATTCTAAAAACTGTGAGTTCCATTCCCGCATTGGAAAAATAAATAAAAGCGAAAGCGTCTGTTTTCCGCAACTATTGATTGCGTCCATGTCCGGAGCTGAAAAAGTCTACAAGTACAAGTTTGCAGAAAGGAGATGATAGTGATACCTCAAGTTATAGACAAATTGCAATCGCTTTGGTTATTTCAAAGATTTTTGAATCTACCATTAACTCCAAAATAATGAAGTATTTAGAACTCAATGAACTCATCCCCAATTTGGCTTCCAGACAAGACACTCATCTAGAGACTTGCCGACTTATCTTACGGAACGTTGGAACCGAGACCTAGAAAATTTTTGTGAGTCCAAAATCGTTGACCTACATATTTCACAGGCATTTGATATAGTCTCTTTTAACCAAACTGAAATCACTTGATCTCTCCCGTTTTTATTTCTATTATGGACTGAACGATTTAATTCTGTTCGCCTAATGCGAGTTGTGCTAGATGGCTTTCATCAGAGCTTCACCCTATAAATGTCGGTGTGCCGTAGGGCTCTGTAATATCTCCATCACTCTACCTAATTTTCATTAATGATATGTTTTCCATTACTTTCAATTCCACCCATGGTTTTGCCGATGAGAGTAGCCTTACTCCATTGATACTCTTCCAGACTCCAGAGGGAATGCCAGATGTGTTAAACTAGATTGCATGGTTAAATAATTGAATAACGACCTTGGGGCAAAGCGAATCGCGTCGAATTCAATAATTACATCTAAGTCTCAAAGCTGTCCCATCACTTTCAAAGAAGATCATAATTTCATAATTTTTTCACTACCGTTTCTTTTGATGGAGCACTGATTTACGATACACCGCCTTTATGCATTCTTGGCATTAATATTTCCAGTACGTTAAGGTGGACGGATCATTGTTTCTCTGTCGCCAAAGAAGCATTCAAATGTTTTTGATTTCTGAAAAGGTGTAAGAAATATTTCAGCCCATCGAATCTACTGCTCCTCTACAAGTCCTATGTACATCAGACTTAGAATTGAGTACAATTACCATAACTGGGCCGGGGCTCATCGTATAGCCTTGGATTCATTGGATATTGTCCAAAAGATAGCCTTCGAGTTCATTGGCGATGTCACAATGACTTGTTATACCGACTCACTCGAACACCGCTTTGTTCGCTCCCCTATCGCTACATGCATGGACAATGTTCTGATGAAATATCTGATCTGATCCCTTGTAGAATTATTCTTGCAGAGAGTACTTGCGCAAGAAACCGCGCAGATCGATTTACCATTTAAAATATTTTCTGCCGTACAGTAAAATTCTGCGATGCTTTTATATGCTTTCGGCCGTACAGTAAAATTCGGTGGTATTTTTTTATCCCGAACTGTGCGAATGTGGAATGTGTCTTTTCTCCGGCATACAATCTGGAAAAGTTTAATAGTTATGTTTCCATGAAATGCAAGATATGTATTGCATCTATCCTGTGACTGCTATTTGAATAGACGTTTAATTCCTGCATTTTGCAAAGTTACAATTTATAAAGAATTCATGAATTCGAACAAAATATATTTCCTTATTTTTACTAATAAAACTGACATTTACAAACCAAAATAATTTAACACCTTGTTTGACCTTTCGGAGTGGCAAAAGTGGAACGTTGAACAACTCTCTTCATTGCGAGTGATAGCCACTCACTTATCTGTTGGACCCGTATTATGAAAATGATATATTTTGTGCATTTGATGTTTGCGAGTGGTGGCGAATGTCTCTGAACTTTTGACCTCTTTCTATCTTATACCGTTTTTAAACCATAGTTGCGCCCCTCCCTCACAAGAATTCTCGATCCGTCCCTGAGTCGACGTCGTATGTATATATGTATATATATATATGAGGCGGAACCAGCCAAATTCATAGAGAAAAATCATGAAGAATTTTCACAAAAAAAGTTATCAATTTCAAAAAACAAACTTTTCTAAGAAACATTAATTATTTAATAATTCAGCTAACACAGAAAAAAAGTGAATGCACCTCCTCAATAATTTATTCTTTTCTGTACATCAGAACAAGTTTAATTACAACGAGTTTCTATTCTCGATTCCAAATGATCCTTTAAAACCTTATTTTCAATAAATATTCAATTCATATTTACGAATTGAATATTGGAAACAAGCAGATCTGTGAAAATAGAACCCTCCACAATTTTTCCACGAAGCGGTAGCTCATGTTGTTTGAAAAATCGAAGTTGTTTTATCCTGTTTTCTTCATCTTTGTGATATGCGGAATGTAAATCTTCATGAATACTCAGTTGCAGTTCATTTATAATTTTTTTTTGTAAGAAACAAGTTCGACACGATTCCACTAGGTTTACATATAAGACAGGGGAGACGATATATTGTCCTTTGTAGACCGAGGCGCGATAGCTTAGTAAGCTAACCAAGGAGGAATTGTAAGGCAGACCTGTAAAATACTTAAGTATATTGGTAGATAGTACTCGACGGATAGAAAAATTTTCTTTTACGAATTGTAGCTGGTAATGATCTGAGCCGAACAGTTAAACCCGTTTTCCGATCGGATATAACGATACCGAGTTAGAGCCGACATAAGATGCAAAAATCTAGTACCACCGTTCGAATAAGAAACAGGGCAATAATAAAAAAGTGAATCGAGGTATGGCTATAAATATCTGTTTAAGCGTCCGAGTATAGGAGTGTGGGTACTCAAACTTTTGCTCTGGATCCCACTTAATTGAAATAAACATTGCTAATAAAATGTTCTTCAAAGTATCACCGTTTCGGACATCTCTCATATCTGGAGGTATCGATCCTAAAATGGGCATCTACTTATTTTTGCAAAAAGAAGACATCCCGTATCGATAGGAACCGTATACTCATCAGTACGGCTTGTTTCCTGCTGACCTAATATATTTACTTCAAATAATTCATAAGTATGCATTATATGAGTCGAAATAGTACGTATTTATTGAATTCCTAGCAAGATTAGTCCTATGCATGACTAGCATTTCGTAGAGAGTTTTGCTATGAAATAAATTCATAACGAATTTGGTCAATTTGAAATTGATCAAGTATGCTACTGAATCAACAACTCGAAAATTGAGTGAAAAAACTCTCTTATAAAATGCCTCGTTTTATATCAAAGATCCAGGAAATATTTAATCGTACTTAGTAAAAATAAACAAGTTCATTCCAAGCCTAAATTAGAATAAAAATCCTAGATACCAGCCGGGGCGGGGCATATTGTTGCTTAATTTAAACATAATCCAAAAGAAGGACCTTCAAAATATTAGGAATGACGCATGATTATTTTAAATATCAATTCCCTTCATTATATTCTATATTCACTACTCTGTTTTCCTGATTCCTTGTGGAATTTTTTTTACGCTTGCCTACTACAAGAACCTTAACGCAGAGGTCAAATTTAGTCTACCATCTCTTGTTTTTCCTCTCATTTATAAGTCACAGGTGTTCGAGCTAGGCAGGCATACTGCACTCAAATCAATAACTGAAAATAATTTACTAATCTGGTCTCATCTATCTTATTCGGGGAGAAAATTCAGATGAAAACGATAGGATACATTTCTTAACTTTAGTTTTTGCTGGCTAATGAACTTAATTAGGAAGAAAAATTCGAAACAATTTCGAATAGTGAACGTTATTACTGTAACTAAAAGGGTTCCAGAAGGTATATGAGACCTGCTGTTATGTCAGCCGAATAATTCGAATAGATATTATGACTAAAAATCGTCCTTGAAAGAAGTTGATTAACATAATCGCCATTCTTGCCGACTAATTTAGCACTTTAAATAAGTTTCTTAGAAAAGTGTTGTTATGAAACCTTTGTTAAATGGCAAGAGCTAGCAAGCAAAAGGAACGGCAAGTGCCGACACGATATCTTTAGGTGAGAAATTCCCACAAATTTCTGTAAGACAGTATCAGTTCTAATAGGATAATGAAATCACCCAATCATTCCTTCCCTCCCACCCTACATCTTCTTCTTTCAGCATCTTTTTTTTTTGCTCTTAGTCCATCATCATTATCATCCACTTCCTGCAGTTCAGTTATTTTCAGTCAAATTCAATTACGTTTAAGTGACGTGCTGCTTAGATTGGAATCTCATTAATGACACCATCCATCTTGATGTTACCTGAATTCAGGAAAAGCCCTGAACAAGGCGATAGATAATATTCGACTATGTGTAAACGTGAAGAAGAATTTCACAGCACAATGTTCAGGGTGACATTTAAAGTGCTATTGGATAGAAGAAACACTGTATGTTACGACATCTAAAGGACGTGAAGGTAGAAGGAGAAATACAAATTGAGCTGGCAACTCAATTAACATCAAATCTTATTAGCAGTCTCCTGTATAACCTATTTAAAGCAGTGTTTGCGAAATACTTAATTAACTAAGCAAGATGCATATATAAAACTGCGGGTTCACGGGCAATGTGGCTCTTGATTTTAATTATGCAATGTTACTCGTAAAAGATAAAGAGCAAACTTGAAGTTATTACATAACACATAATTGTTTTTAGATCAATCATGTTAGGCATACTTAGCCCCATACAAAACACCAAGTTTTTTCACAGTCAACACTTTTTTTTTTCAGTATCTTGTACGCCACTCTGTTTTGCCCCAAGGGGAATAATTAAAATTTCAGGGCTTATTACAAGCTGTACAGTAATTATTTATGTCGTACCACCCCGTGCCGTTATACGTATGCTTGGGTAGCATTTACCTATACATTTAATATGAGTACAAGCCGGAAATGCAATGTATTTCACCATGTCGCAATTTCAAACTTTTTCCCGAATTCACAACTGAAGCATGAAATTTATCGTTATTTCGGGGGAAATCTAAAATGAAGAGGGCAACTTTTTTTTTTTGCTCTTACAGCAAGAACATGGGTTTTTCTAATAATGGTGAACAATAAGTTAAAGAAGTTATGTGGTTTTCTTAATTCAATTTGGTGCTGCTGCTGTTGCTACTATGTTAGTAGCACCATTGTCATAGTTTAATGAAATGACAATTCACAGTGGTAATTGGTTATAGCTGGACAAAATTTATATGTGTCAGGGTCAGTGATAATATGCTCTGCCTGCATCCTTGTTTAGGTCTTACTACTATTTCAATTGATAAATATATGTATCTGATATCTGCAAATTAACTAGGGGTCGCTTCACTCATATGCATGTACACTCAAAAGTGCTCAAGATCTAAGCTTTTAAAAGTAAATATGGCATAGAATTGAACCAGGTTTTCGTTGATTATCAGAATGCTTTCCAAACTTGATGAATAGGATTAAACTGTAGGAAGTACCATTTCTATTGCGAATTGTCTCGAGAATTAATGGAGTTCATAAGTAGTTTTTCCACCAACCCAAATAATTTTAACAACAGTGGGTTGCTTACCGGATTTTTTTTTTCAGGCAGGAAACGATAGATCCCCAGCACGGAGGCCAAAGCGGTGCATTGTTTTGGCGAGGAAGATTTTTCAGTTCATCAACAGATAGGAAAGCAGACCCTAGAGTATACACCCGAACAAGTACACAGAAAGTGTACGGTTGTGTCAGGCTTTCCTTCCAGGCAGGCCAGACAATCAGGGATGTCAAAAACTACCATCCTTGTCAGATGAGCATGAAGCGAGTTATGAGTAGTTATAGCTCACTATAGTTCAAACTAGCATCTCTGAGGAACAGGGGTTGAATTGAAATTCGAATTAGGTCGAGTTCACGAAATTTTTAAAATATATAATGAATCTTAAATAATGTAATTGCGCAACTAACCTGTAAACTTAACGTAAGTCTAATATTTTCCACATTTCTTGCCTATGACGACTTGTGGTAGTTCGTATGAAGGCTTATCTATATCCACACGACGTTTGTGGGTGGAACCGAATTCAGAAATCCTCTTTATTCAGTGGAACGCTTTCGGCTTAATTCATCTTTAATTTTCAGAATTGATTTAGCGCTCTACGTGATGCAGGATCTCACGAGCTTACTTCCACGCCTTATCCTGGATTCCAATACGCAGCTAGCGGTTTACTATCAGCTTTACCCAGTTTCCTATCGCCGCTATCAATGAGAAACACCTTTAATCCAAAAATACAGAATTTATTCCGGATATTTAGAAAGCCTCTACAATTCATACGTTCCACGAATCTGCGACTCTTAACCCCTCAGATTTCCCAATTACTCTTCTCGTACACTTTATTTCATTTGTTCTACCTTTTTTCACTCCCGTAAATCAATTAAAATTTTCGAGCACTTTTAATTATTACTACTCGTACTGTCCTGACTTGATTGAATTTTCTCGATCTTACCGAGAGCTCGTGATACTCGCGCCTTTTCCTTCAGAATCAAAAAACTTTCTTCCGGATCTCGTACTACTATCTCCACCACCTTTGGAAATTGAACTCCCCTTCCCGCCGTGAAATGGAAAGGCAGCCCTGTCTAAAGGTGTTCATCCACCTCACGTCTACTTTAACTGCTTACCCTATGTGCTCTAGCACTTACACATTGCATCAAACCATTATTGAGATCAAAATCAATTATAATATTCAAACTAATTACCCAGTAAGCTTCCACTTATATAATGTGATATTTAGCTTTACTTTTTCTTCTTTTCTCCTTTTTTTTTATATAAACAAATTCACACTACTAGTGGTGAGCTTAGCTACTTACTTTAAGTGTGAATAGGTTCGCTCTCAGTCGAACGTCTAGTATTCTTTGGGATCTTAAATCTACTCTGAAACCTTACTGCCATATCAAATTGGTTTACAATCTCATTTATTGTGACAGTTCTTAATTAATTGTCTTACTTCGGGACTTAGATTATATTTACAAATTTATCGCTATCCTAAAGTTACTACGTGTGTGTGTATCATCAATACGACGAGAGACAGCAAGCCGTGGGACGGATTTCTACGCATAATTGTAGTGAATAATACATGTATAATGTATCCGTGTATGACTAACTAGGTTGCATTTTAATGTATAATTCATCTCGCCGCTAGGAAGAAAATCGTAACACGAATTTACTACTTAACAAATCTTTCGTTCTATTCAACCTGTAATATCTATTTAATTTATTACAGAGCGCTTGCGTCATGTGGATATGGGGATGTTTCGAAGCGTTTAAATATTCGTCTTCTTAGGTGTCTCTATTTGTGTGAACCCTGCTTTACATCAATATTTACCTCCTTTGCCTATATTTAATTCCGTTTCTCGTTCACTATTTCTTTCTTTTTCTTTTAATACATTTTCTTCTCTTTTAGGAAGTGCCACTATTTTATTATGAAAAATTGAGATGCGAAAATCTGTTGAATATACCACAAATGCTGCACTTGTTAACTAAAGGCACCTAATGTTTAAATTTAAGGCGCCATTGATAACCTAAAACCTGCCTTGAAAACTATACGACAACCGTTGGCTTATGATTTAATTAGACCCCTTTTTCGGGAACAACTAACTTAAAGATTCAAAATTCTGAAATTGTTACTTAATATGAGTATAGATAAAACTGATTCGGTAACTTATAACGCTGCAGTGCGGCAGCATCATGTCGACGAGCTAGCTTATATAGGGACATGGGGTTGGCCCTGTCAAAAGCACCCTTGATGTCCAAAAAGGCCCCCAATGTAAACACTCCATGATCCAATCCCCACTCAATGACAGTAGCCATATAACTTAGGGGCAACTCGCTTGATATATTCATCCACCAGCCTCGCCAGACATTTCAAAAGGAATAAGGAGAGGCTCATGGTTCGAAAACTATTTGGGTCCATATATGAAGCCTTACCAGTCTTCGGAACGGAGGCAAACCTCACTTTCCTCCATACCTCAGCGATACATGTCCTGGAAATGGAATAGATGTAAGGTGCCACCGCAACGCTGTCTGCCTTAAGAAGGACAGGCAGAATATCGTCTTTACCCGGTGCCAGCTAGTTGCTCCGTATACGTATATGTTTCACATGACACACAATTCACCTCCGAACTACTTAACATGAACTTTGAGACTTTTACGATCGACTTCCCATTCACTGAAACGTTAGAAAAAACCCTGGTTGCATATTTACTTTTCTGTACTGGCAAACACTCATCCGATATTGAATCTAAACTTGCTAATTTAAATAATAAAAATGGTATAAAATCTATCGTAAGTCATATAAAATCTAATACTTTACAAAGTTAGATAACAGTAGTTTATAACTGACATTTTTTCGTATTAAATTTATGCGAATTTGTCATATGCTGGTAGGTATAAGAAGCCATTAATCATTTTAATATGATTTCCGTTCAAAAGTTATACAGATTTATAAAGACATAAGAGTTTCATCTGATAACTCGAAGTGATATAATTCTCGTATAGAATTTGCATTGAAATTTTATAAAGTTTATTAATGTTTCTTAAGCCTCGTTTACACTAATACAAATTTTCTTACCCGACAAGTTTTGAAACAAGTTGGCAACATTCTGTCCAAGTGGAAACGCTATATGAAAATTCAGACAGATGTTGGCAACTTTTTGGATGTCGACTGTAAAAACTCGCAGAATTTGTTGGGTGAATTTTTCATTTCACTGGAAACTCTCAATGGAGAACAATGACTATTTTAGTTAATTATGCAGAATCATAATCACAAAATAAACAATTAATTCAGTGAAAGAATTATTGAAATCGGATAAAAAATGACGAAGTTATAGCTATTTTAGCGCCGCATTCTCAAAAACGCGCTCTAGCATGATGACGTCACTATACACAATACAATTCGCGGTCTAACGCAGCGCGAGTATAGTTGCTGCGCCGCCGTGATAGTAAGCGCACGGGATTGGATTTGTTTTGTATTTATTTCATAAAATGTCGTCTTATAAATATTATATTGTGCAAACTGGCATCGTGCGTGTTGTGTACCGTGACGTCATCACCAGATTCGCCGTTTTTAATTTCCGTTTTTTTAAACTTCAATAACTTTGTCATTTTTTGACGGATTTGAGTCATTCAAAAAGAAATATACTCAGAAATATATATTGCTTTTGATCTGATATATTAAATTTGAATATCTTGTAGTAAGATTGTTCTCCATTGTTGTGTTGGCTAAACTAATGGAAGACAATGGAGCAGAGTTGGCGAGAATTTATTTAAATGGAAACACTTGAAAGTTTAAGCTAACACGTCGGCTCCCAACAAGTACACAACATGTTACTGAACACGTTCGCAGAATTTGTATTAGTGGAAACGAGGCTTTAGATTTATTATTTCAATAGCAAAAATTGAATATATATTGCTTATAAATTAAAAAGTATAAACACGTTTTTATTTAAGACTAATATTTCTAACTGTGTTAGAGGTAATTTGAACAGAGGCTATCTACAGCGTATACCCTTCCTTCTTCTCTTCGAAAGATAACTAAAAAAGATTACCTTTTTGGAGATAAATCAATATACCAGGAACAAAATCCACTACACATCTGTATAGTTTTGATTGAAGAATCTTTCAAAAGGAGTGTTAGCGTATAACCGTAGACAAATTAATAACATACATAGACTGGACACGTAGAACAAAAATATATCCAACGCTTTTCTAGAATATAAAATTAACGATGCCTCGACGATGCCTCGACTTGGCACTTGATGACGTGCCAAAAGGGTAATCCACCAATGCCTCGCTCCATACAAAATCACTGTTGCCTCGATCCGATGAAGAGAAGGCCACAAGTTTTTCTTAGAAATTTTCTGGAAATTTCATCCTTCGAATTTTTGTGCATTGGTCGGACCGAGAGCAGTGCCTCGCTCGAATATAAAATCTGTGAGGTCCAGTGTAGTGAGCGCAAGTGTTTGATTTTTATTTTCGTACCAGTAGCAGTGCTTTTTAATCATCGGTAAGTTTAATTAGTTTGAATAATTTTTTTCGTATTTTAAATATAATTCTCTGGACGTGAAATAGTAACATCGCCCTGTTTTAAACTTCTATTGAAAAAATAGTTAGAACGCGTCGAATAACATTTTCTTACGCACCTTCGCAGTGTTGCCATACAATAACTTTAAACTACGGCGTTCAAGTTTTTTTTTATTATTAGTATTAAATAATAAAAAAAAAGAATTAAATTTTATTTTACATAAATTGTTGACTGAATGACAACAAACAAAAAACACACAGGGTACATATATTTACTATCGTAATTAGCAAAAACGACGTAAATGTAGAAAGACAATTTTTGCATTATTTATATTTATATTATTAAAATTTTTAACAAACAAAGTTTTTGCAAAACTTTTTTGGATGGCGAGTTTCAGCAGATGTTCCTTTTTGCGTTGTATGAAAAACGATGTAATGATACCCGTGCTAAAAATAAACGCGTAATTGTTTATAACTTCCATGAATATTTTAATATTTTACGTTACTTATTTCATCACAGTTGTACAAAGTAGATCATTTTTATTAAATATGGAAATAATATTTTTACAACAAAGAAGAAGCAAAAAATAAATTTCATCAAATATCAACAAAATGAAAAACCTTCTTCAAGTAAACAAAATCGACTCTTCGGAAGTGCTTGACCGATTTTCCGTAAAATGCATCGAGATTTCTTTTAATTATTTCTTTGGCTAACCTTAAAAATTTCATCTCAATTATTTTTGTGATACATATTTCTGTTTCCTCGGGAAAATTACAAATGACATGTCTTTAAAAAACGGTCAAAGTCAATTCGGCGCTTCTGTAGAAAATCTTTGGGCTTTGCTTTTATGGTAACATCGCTTGGGAGATATCTAGCGTTCGGTGCATGTTTTTTTCTATAATGTGATATTTGAAAATTGTAGCTTTCAATATGAACTTTTATTACCTTTTCATTTTAATTTTTTTTTATGCATTCCACATTTTGCAGAAAAGGTAGTTCGTATCATCCTATTATTTATCAGTGCGTATCCAAGAGTGGAAAGAAAAAATAATTTACATACTATAACCCTTTCACCACGATCATTTGAAAAATAATATTGTGTCGTTATTTTTTTACTACCAGAAGAAGCAGTTGTCCTTCTCTTTACGGTAAAAAATGTTAAGCAAACGACATTTAAAAAGATTAAACAGAAAAGAAACAGAAGCAATACTGCATGAAGGAGCCAGTACGAGTAACTGGACTTTATGTGCTGAAGATAGCATACTAGATCAGCAGGAACAAGCAAATAGTCTAGAGTTTGATGCTGAAAATATTCTAAGTTCTTCGTACGCTACGCAAAAGGAGACATTAACAGGAAAGTTAAGAGATTGGGGAGCACAATTCAACTCATCTAGAGAATGTTTTGATTCCTTACTTAATATTTGAAGATCAGAATATTTACTAGTTCCTTTATCATCAAAAACAATAATGAAATCTTCTAAAGAAGTCATTTTAAGAACAGTCTCGCCGGGTTCATATATACATATCGGTATAGAAAAGCAATTAAAACAACTTGCCGGAATACTAACGGGCAAGGAAGAACTTGTAATCGATATTGGAATTGACGAGTTACCCTTATTCAAAAGCTCCAATCAAACGTTGTGGCCAATAATGGGAAAATTAGTCAATGTGGAAAATCGTAATATTATCCTAATAGGAATGTATTTAGGGCATAAAAAGCCAAATAATGTGGACGATTATCTTCACGATTTTGCGGAAGAAGTCAAGAGGTTGAAAAACGATGGAATACGAATATGAAACATTCCATTAGTCTTTAAAATTAGAGCTTTTATTTGTGACGCACCAGCCAGGAGCTTCTTATGTGGAACAGTTGGACATAATTTTTTGATGGCTGCAGTAGGTGTACTCAAATTGGCAAAAAAGTCAACAAGGTGGTATCTTATTCAATAAAGTCTGGAATATTACGAAACAATGAAGACTTCATACAGACAAAATATTAAAACTACCATCAACCTATGTTCCAAAATAGGCCAAATATTTTGGAAAGTTTAGGAGTGAATATAGTTTCACAAATTCCATTAGACCCCATGCATTTGATAGACTTGGGAGTGACCAGAAAAATATTACTTTGTATGCTAAAAGGCAAAATGACAAAGCAAAATTTAACCAAGACCCAAAAAAAAAAAATATTATCAACAAAACTACTTTCTCTAGTATCATTTGTGCCAAAAGAATTTTCTCGCAAACCAAGACATATTGATGAAATTTTAAAGTGGAAATCTGTGGAGTTTAGGCAATTTATTTTGTATACGGGTATAGCTGTACTGAAAAATGTTGTTAAATCTTCATTAACATCATTATAAATTTTGCCTTCTTCATTGCACTTACCGTTTATTATTGTGCCGAAAAATTGTATGTCACATATTAACACTGCCAGTGATATGTTGAAATTATTTGTTGAATAATTCGCAGTACTTTATTCAGAACAGAATTTAACTTACAACGTTCACTCTCTTCTACATATTACTGAATGCATCAAGGACATCGGATTTCTAGATAATTTTTCTGCATATCCATTTGAAAATTATATGCCACAATTGAAAAGGAAAGTTAAAAAACCATCAAAAATATTACAACAAATAAATAATAATATAAGGCAGGATAATTTAATAATTAAAGTAAAAGCATACGGTTTTAAAAGAAATATTAAAGGTGATATATTGTCTTTCAGTACACCTGAATACTTTTTGAGTTCATCGATTCCAGATGATTGCTGTTCCATCAGTCTATTCATTGGGATCAAAATAACAGGCTTCACTAAAATTTATGAACATATGTATATTATTAGCAAACGTCTTACTAATTGTAGAGACTTTTTTAATGAACCTCTGCAATAGACATTAGGTTTAGGAATATTTCTAGCGAATATAATACCTGCAGAAGAAGAAGAAATATTCAATACCAATTTGATAGAGTTTAAATATATGTGCTTATCTTACGAGGAAAATTTACTGTTAGTACCTATAATTGATTCGATATACCGATAAAAACATTCACTTGTTATTTAGGCTCACTTTAATTATGGTAAAAGGCGACGAAAATGAATTTTTTGAAGAACTGCAAAGTCCAGTTACAAGGCGAGTATTTACACCTGTACAAAGATGCAACGCGACATTTGGGAGTCTAAGTAATTTACGTAAGTAATTTTTATAATAATTGTTATTATAAATTTGTGATATCTTTTATATATTCTAGCTTCCAAAGAAATTAAAAGTGATGCAATTTTAAATGCTATAGAAAACTTAACAAAAACAATGCAACAAAATGTTAATAAAATAATAGAGGTAAAAGCCGAACAAACTGTTTTAATAAAACAATTGTTAAAACGAGAGGCTTTTGAAAAACGCTTTACCTTAAAAAATTACGAAGACCTGCTAAGATGTGAAACGGAAATCCTCAATAATACAGAAGACTGTAAGTTTTCATAATTAGTTGCTATCCTATTTTCTACCTACATGTACATAATATAATTTAATCATCAACACAGCTATCCAGTATTAAAAAAATCGTACGGGCAGGAAATCTGACAAAAAATTTCCATAAAATATTTGGATGGGAAATTATCAACTCCTACAATTATGATGAGTTTAAAGGAAAAAGGCTTTCAAAGAACTGGTTAACATTAATTATGTTATTTTTGGTAAGTTATTCCAAAAATTTAAATCTGATAATATACTTACGCAAAGATGTATTTTTTAGCTGCCTTAAATAGAGACGGGCACAGAGCCTGATTACATAAATGAAGTACGACAGGCTTTCAAGATATTGAAAAACAGGTATTTTAAAAATAAAAGCGTCAACAAGAAAAAACAGGAACAAAGTGCAAAAAAGAAGGCGGGTTAATCACTATAAGACAGCATTTTATTTTATTGAGGCCAGTCATTCCCTTTAACTCGTACACGATTTTGTCTGTCTATTTATATATTTCTTTTTTACTATTTTCGACACTCTCGTAGACCCGTTGTGAAGACATTTGGAAGCCCATTAATATGATCAAGTATATCCTCATGTGTAATTGTAGGGATAGTGAATGAAACGTTATGACAGTCGTTCATATAACTAAAGTTGCTATTGCGAGGTTGGAAATTTGAAGAGGAAAATGCATTTGCAAAAAATGAAACAAACATATTGCAAATTTCAGACGAAACGTCACTAGCAGAATGCTTGTATCTCATGGTATTGGGGCAGTTGTCAGTTGTTTTTTTCATATTAATAAACCTAAACAAGAAACGTGGGTCACTAAATAATTTCGCATGCATACTTTGAATATACTCATCATAGAGTGAAGAGGAAAGTTCGTTGAACTCATTATAGGACGTAAGGAAGTTGCTGTGACTTATAATGTCCTTGTCCCGCAAATATCCTTTCCACAGTTTATTATTTCTTTTTTTAAGGCGTTTCAGCTCTTTATTGAACCTGGCGGTGATGTTTTAGAGATCAGTTGGCGCCCACGGGGAACATGAGAAGCGAATAAATTGAAAAGAATTATGTAAAACTTAGAAAAATCTTCATCAACACTATTGCAAGACAGCAGTGTATTGAAATCAATAGAGGTAAGTCTACTAGAAAATTCCGAAAAGTCAGCTTTTCCAAAATTGAAAAAGTATTGTATTTCGTCACAATTTGCGAGGTTTTCGGTTTCATGGCAAAATGTAATTAGTAGACGGTGGTGATATCTGTCAAGAGTAGACATTATAACTGAGCTAGGTTCAACTAATAAGCTCTCCGTGTCAGTAGAAAATATCAGGTCTAGCTGCCTACCCATGTGATTATTGACATTAATGATTTGCCTGAGACCAAGAGATGAAATAGTGTCAAGGAAACGTGATTCTGTTGTTGTCGTGTTATTAAGTGGAAGATAGCGCTCGTCACCTTCTACCCATTGAATATTGGGTAAGTCAAAATAACCAATAGGTAATAACTCGTCAATAGATTCCATCTTACCATGGATAAAATTAGATGCTAAAGTAAGTAGGTCGTAAAAATTTTGATCTTTGTCATCGACAATATTTATGTAAAGTCAGATTTTAGGAGAGGCAGCTGATGAGCTATGAGCTCAATATCGAGGGTGTTGGAGAAACAAGGAAGTTCAATTTTGCTGCAATTGAACTTATTTTTGCAGGCGGGAGGTACACCACCGCCACGAACTTCCGCAACAGTATGTCTATATCTTTTAAAAGTTTTATAAGAATTACCAAGGATTTCAGCATCGCGAACACCATGATGTAGCCAAGTTTCAGTGAAAACAACTATATCGAAGCAAGCTGCGATAGAGGATTTGAAGATATGTATTGTTTTTGTCCTAATCCACCTTACATTTTGCTAGTAATGGGAAAGCGACTTCAGTTTTTTGGAATAACATTGTTTATTTTAGCTTTATTTCTATCTAGGCGCTCAAACGAATTTAGTAAAAGCGCCAGGAGGCCAAAGTAAGGGGTCTAATAACTTTTCCTGCATATCTGCTGAAACAGTTAGGAGAAAGGATGCAACCGGTTTAGAGCTTTTGCTGATTTTTCGACAAGAAATGCCATCAGTCGCAATATTTTTGGACTTAAATACTTCGGTATGTCCTCGCACATCGTTTCTGGACAGAGACGGGTGACGAAAACATTCGAAGGTTTAGATACCGTTCTCAAAGAGGCACCAATACCATTTCCTAAAGAGGACTGAGATGAAGTACCATTCGCTACTGTGGAAGTCTCCCTCCTTTCAGTCACAAATGCACGTTTCCGGGATCGGTTATTACGGATGCTTTGTTTACGGATTGGCTTGGAGCACTCCACAGGAATAGGAGCATTCGTATTCAAATGCAAGTCAGGTGGTACGGAAGAAGCGGATGCGGGAACGTCAGAAAACAGAGCAGATATGTTAGTCTGCGTGCACTTATCGTTTTTGTACAAAGTGTCGAAAGATTTAGCCAACGGAAGCGGCACGTGCGAAGCCCGGACAGCATTCTTACTTACTGACAAATCCGTCTGACTACCTGCAGAGGTCGTTGTCGGAAGGGATTTTTCGCTACTAAGATTAGTGTCCAAGATGGCGATTGCATTTTGGGCCGCTATGAGTTCACTTCTTAAGCTTGAAGCGGAAGAAGGAACATTAAAACTGTTAGCCGGAACCCTTGTGCGAAGATCAGGTTGTGTTCTGATTTCGTCTGCAATATCACCCATTGTCACCCTTGCAGCATCGAGATCGTCGGAAATAGTGGTCAGTTTTGTATGTAGTGAGGAGGAAGGGGATTCCTGACCAAACAAATTCTCAATAGATCTAGGAATATCATATCATATCTTTCAAGTGATTGCTTTAACTTAACGACAACTCTTTGTAGTATCGCGAATGTGTAGAGACATCCATGAAGTTCCTTCTGAATGATTCCGCAAATTTACGCAGATCAGAGTTTGAAGACTTTGATTTGCCATCCTTCGAACCGTCTAGTAAACAATCCAATTTGGATTCAAGAGGCAGAACTGTTCGAATTGTTAGAGGCCGTACTTAGTTACGAGCCTGTGAAATAGATGAAAAGTCGGAGGATTGCACGGTTTGCATTACTTTTAGAGAATTTAGATTATTGGTTAGGTTGTCAGTGTTGTATGGTATTTCCTGCAATTGACCATTATGACATTTTACTGCCATTAAAATGTGCGATAACGAAATTTCCCTACAATCAGAGCAAAAGTAGGAGAATATGTTTGAAAACTCTAGCAGTGACTTAGCAGAGAGGCGGCTAAAATTGAAGAAACCCACGCAAGCATAATGAAATGATCTGGCACAAATTCCTTGGCACTTGATTATAGCAAGATTACTATTAGTTAACTGATAATTACTATATCAGCAACCGTCCATGCTTCATATCAACATGCAGCAAATAAATAAAAAATTGAGAAAGGTTCCGGTACAAAATATGTGTAAAGCAAAGCTTAATAAGGTAAAAATAATTATGCATGGCGCGTGGCTTAAGTGCAATGATGGTTGTCCAGAGATTTTAGAACAACAATACTGATTGAAGTTTTCGCGTCGAGAGGGGTTGCGACAAGACTAAGCTGATAGCATTAAAAAATAAAATAGGTAGCGTGGAGATATTCCTGAAACTGTTGTTGTCTTGGATTAGTTTAGAATCTTTCGCAGATAGGTGGCGTTCAGCGAACCTAGAAGGAAAAGAAGAAAATAAATAACAAATTCAATAGTTAATACATAAGAAAAAATTACCTCCACTTGGAGTTTCACAAGTGGAAAGATGCCCACGACGATCTGAAATGAAATAAAGAAATAAATTAATAACGAGAATACACAGGAATTTTATTTACAATATTAAGTTAAAAATCATTGATGCTTGCTAAAATCATTGCTGTGTGTCTATAGTACAACAACAATGCTATGCAAAAACTTGAACATGGAAAAACATGAATAAATTCATGTTCCCCGTAAAACACACAACATAAAACATTAATGCACACTACAAATTACATAATAAAAACAATTACGTTCAATATTTGTGAGCAGATAAGGGGGGTGATTCTGATCTCTTTGTCGTAGCTTAGGCGTATATTTTAGTCACATATTTTTACATTTCACCTCAAATTAGTCGTACTTTATATTCACCATATTCGTTTGATTTATTCTTTTCATCAACCACAAAATAAACTAAAATGAATTTGCATGAATTAATGTCAGAATACACGCCTAAAAGTACGACAAATTAGTCAACTGGGGTGGAAGCACGTAAGTTGTTTCAACCACTTTGATTCAACTGTAGTCAAAGTCGTTTCAAAATACATATGATAGCATGAAGCATGAAACTAGTTTGGTTTATCGTAGAATTCTCCAAATGAATGTCATAGAAATGTCAAAACCAAAGTCAACGTAAAAAATTTCAATTTAATTAATTATTCCGACATGATATTTTTACAAAATGAAAATGATTTTGAGGAAGACGAGCACAGATTCGCTAGAATAAAACGTCGTAAGCTAAGAGATAACAGAAATCCTTTAGAGTTGCCCCAAAAGGAGTAAAAATATTAACACTTTGGTATATCCTTAAATTACAATAATTTTTAGGTTCTCCAAAAATTTCAGGATTAAAAAGGAATGTTTAGTATTGATTCTAGAATCTGTAAAGTTTCCTTAGTGTAGGAGCCAAGTAGCGATTCCACCAATCCTTCAATTATGCGCTTCCTTAAATTTGCTTGCTAGTGACCATTGGGAATAACAAGAGTATATCAATGGCGCAAACGACTGTTTCTAAAGTATTTAGAAAAACGATTCAATTGCTGGAAAAAGAATTTTGTCCTCGTTGGATAAAATTAGAAGAATCGAAATTTTTTGACTGTAAGAGACATTTCTATGACAAGTTTAAACTTCCAGGAATCGTGGGATGTGTCGATGGCACACATATCCCAATCCTTAAGCCAAGGGAGAACGAGTATATATTTTTTTGGTCGAAGAGGGTTTCATAGTTTAAATGTCATGTTGGTAGGTTTACTCTTACATGACTAAATTCTATGATAAAGTATTGACTTGGCTAGATTTGCAATCATCTTAACAAAATTATTGCCGTTAATGCATCTCATGGCGGAGCGGCTCATGGCTCAACTGTTTGGATTTCTAGCAATGAAAATACATATTTCCACAGAAAATTTGACGGGGGTGACGCAAGCACTCGAATTTTAGGTAGCAATTGTGAAAATTAGAAACGAGTTTTAACTATATAATGTTTTAGGTGATAGTGGTTATGCACTACAGCCATGGCTACTAACACCTTATAGGAATGCAGGCATAAGAATGTACAATTGGAATTTTGAAAGGACGATGGAGATGTCTGAGCTCAGATAGAAAACTTCGTTTTCAACCGAAATTCGTAACATCGATTAATAATGTTTGCGTTGCTTTGCATAACCTATGCATTCACTATAATGTAGACTTTGATAATAACATGCAGACAATATCCAATATAGAGCAAGCATCTGATTGTGAAGAGCATAACTCTAGTACTAATTATCTATTACGACGAGCACAATTTATAAGAGATAGCATAAGAGATTCTTTATAAAGAGGATAAAGATATAAGGCGAGAGCTCAGTCAAAATTCATAATTCTTTACTTTTTTCAAAAATAAACAAAAAACTTCACTAATAACTAATAAAAAACAAAAACAGTTTTCTAAACAAATAACACCAACATTTTCATTTCAATATGTTACTCCATCCAATTCCATTCTTTTCAACCGTTTTTCTCTTGTTTGATTTCTAATGACAGCTTTTTTAATTTCAGTTTTTCCTTGCTATTTTCGTTAGTTGTATGATATTTCCGTTTCTTCAACCCATAAATTTTGTCTTGCAGATCATATTTTCGTTTTAGAATTTTTTGATTTTCTGTTAGATTCTCCAATATTTTATATAGAGTCCCACTTATTTCCTCTGTTGCTTTTACATACCTTTCGGTTGTCATTTCCGTTTTATTTTTCTTACTTTTATTTCCATTGCAATTCATTAGATTTTTACTATTCTCAAAATCCTCGGCGGATTGTTCTTGTACTTCTTCGACTAAGTCCTCACAAGTGTTGCTGCTATTCTGAGCAATATTAATTTCGTCTTCGTTAACGCCGAACGTTTTTGCGCTTTTTATGCCATCCACAGAAGCTTCTAAGCAAGCACACTCAATAATTGCCTCTTCTAAGGCACTTATCTTTTTTCCTATGTAATGTCCTCCACCAGTGCTCTTAATATTTCTAATATTATTCCTTAACTTCGCTTTAATTTTATACTTAATATCACTCCACGTCTAGAAGTACACATAGAATAAATTCTGGTTTGATTTTTGTGCTACAAATTTTACCTTTCGCCACTCATGTGGTTGTTTTATTGGAGGCCCTTTTTCATTGAGCGATATATTTATTTTTTGCCATAGGGAGTTACTAGTTTTGCGTGCTTGAGTCGTTTTTAACACACTCTTTGCCAAGTTTGTGTGATTTGTCATAAATCTAACCAAAAACTCATATTGGGAATTATTAACAGTTAAATTTTGTTTTCCTTCTCCATCCCTGCAGAAAAATTCTTGTTTTAATTATTATTTGTTCCTTTAAATTTTCCAATAACACTCACATTTTAAACAAATTTGTTTTTCACTTTATTATTTTGTACTTTATTGCTGGACGATGACTTTTTTACAATCGTCCAACATTTTTTGTTTCAAATGTCAAAAACTCTTGGAACAGAGGTTGTGTGCTGCCACCATTTTAGAAACATATGTCGATTTGGCCGAAACAAGTTATGTGCTGCCAAATACAAAAAAAATTGAATCATAAGCTTTGAAACAACTCTCGTGCTTCCACCCCTGCTTCAGAGGTTGTGACAAGAATTTTACATTGTTGTAAATGGATATCATACAGCTAATTAGAGCAATACAAGTGCTTAAATTCGAAATAATATTTTTAATTTGTAATGTGAACTCTCATTTTCAGTCAATTCTGCCAAATGCAAGGCTTGCTGAACTGAATAAAACACGAAAAAATCCGTAGAAATGTTCATTCCATTTAGGCGTATATTTTGACATAAAAGTACGACAAAAGATCAGAATCACCCCCAAGGTGAAAATTGTCAGACGAGCACTCACCTGACATTTGTCCACAAATTCTCACAAAATCGCATAATTATGAAACTAAACACTAAATTCACCAAGTAAATAAATAAATAGGATTACCTGTTGCTAAAGAATATCCTCAGTGAAGGAAAATACCTGAAAAGCACTGAAAACACATAAAAAACTCATTATAAATACACTTGACACTCGCGCGCGATAGTGTCATAACACGTCAAACTTTAGATTGCCGTGACGTTTGACATACCGAAACGGGGTACAATCGAACCGAAATCTCGATGGCGGTGTTCGCGTCGCGATATTTTTCACGGGAAACACGATATTCGCGATTTTTATTTATCCACTTTCCACAATGAGTGCGAAAGAGACTCACAGTGAGAAGAAGACAAAAAATCATTACAAATTGACAAGAAAATCTACTACATCGAGATGAAACATAGCGAATCGAGATTTTATAGTAAATTTTCCAAGAAATTACAAAAATCATCCAAATGATATTTAGTTTCCTCAAGAAAGATGTCAAAATTTATATAATTAATATTGTGCTTAATAATATTTTTTGGACCTACAGTTTTCTTCATTTTTATTTTCACTAGTAATATCACTTATATTTTTTTTTTTTTGGTTTCATCGCAAATTTTTTATTTTCATTCAAAGTCAGTTTTTCGTTCTTCAAAATTAAAGTAGTTCTATCATTTTAAGTTCATTGTCCTTTTCTATTTTTTTGGAAAGAATTTGTTTCTAGTGGAGTTCGGGAATTGTTAAATTTCAACGTGTTTTCTTTGACATTTTACAATAAATTCAAGGTATTTATTTCAGATAAATCGTTGGTTATGTGAAGAGTATCAAGGTGCAAGATTGCATGCCAATTGTTTATTGGACATATTACACAAAATAACATCACCACATACTAAAAGTTTATTGAATATAATTTTCTTGTGATTTGAGTTGTTTTTTCATAAAATTTCGTCAATTTCTCAAGGTATAAAACTGTGCCCACAAGGGTCACCTTTACACCACATGAGAATTGATTCACGATTGACATTAACAATTTTTCTATTTTTCAGCATTAAATAAATTATAAGAATAGAAAGGAATTTGAGATAATTTAATACAAGTCTAGTTAAGAAATTTGAGCAGAATTAATAAAATCTAAATCAGTTCGAGTGCATAATACAAAAGAATACATAATAGTTAAATTGAATTACAATTAGCTTAGTTTCTTTGAAGTTAATTTTATTAGTCTAATTATAGTAGTAGGAAGAATTTTGATAAATAAATCTAAATGAATGAATAACCGGATGACTCTTTCATTTACCGCTACACTATCGCAATCTAACTGTGATTGTGCTCTGCCATCGTTTATATTTTAGTTTTCTACGTTTATTGACACCAGACAGTAGGCATTAGTATTGTGAGAGCTTATTGAAAGCTACATCTGCTATTGCCCACACGTGGCAGTTCTCCGTTGGATTATTTCAATCTTGTTGTTATAGCTCAGACGTGAAAGTTTTTAGGTGGATTATTTCAACCTCGTTGGCATAGCCCACACGCATCAGGCTCAGTGTCTTTGAGTTAATATTCCGGAAGAGTCGTTTACACTAGTAGTAACTTATAGGAAGTCACACTAGTGCGTAAACGTTAGAAGGTCAACTCGTCTTTTCATTTACAGGTATGAACGTACACAATTTCGATTCTATAAGAGGAAGAACGAAATTGGGTAATGTTCGGAAAATTTAGCATTTCAGATATTCTTGTTTTCAGGACGTCAGCTGTCAGTAAATATTTCATCGAGCACAAGACAACACATTTAAACAGGTGGCATGAAGAGTAAGATTTTGTATATATGTACCTAATCGGGGCAACGTCAGTCCTTCAAAAATAATTCAAGATAAAAGAAAACAGCAAAAAAATTATAAAATAAAATCATTTGCAAATGCACAGTATGCACTTATATTGTAGCGAAGAGCTTGTCCGCCGACAGATGTACCTGCATCCACTTATACCTGAATGCAGATACATACCGCGTCCGACACCTCTTTGTTACAAAATCATCGCGGGATTAGCGCGGGTGGCTGCACATCAAATATGCCGCTAGCGATCAGCCGGCTTGGGGTGGTTCTTGCCACCCACATCCCCTGATGCTTGTTAAGCTGTGCATAATGAGGAAAAATGTTTGATCGGACAGACGGACGACAATTAAAAAGAAAAAAAAAAGGACTTGGGTGTGTGACTGCAGACGGACAGACGAACAAAAAAAAACGATCCTTTGTAGACAGGTGACTGCTTCCCCATGAAGCGTGGATAACTGAAAAGAAGAGTTCTTTACATGAAGATTAAAGATGCGAAGCGAATGCTCCTTGAAATGCTGCCCACGCCGTACCTGTGTAAAACCCCCCCGGAGAAGGTTCAACGTAGTGTTGGTGTGAGCGAGAGAGAGCGGTTTTTGGAGGCTCCAGATATTGGGGGAGCCTCAGCCCATGGAGTGTGCGGGCCTATCGCCCCCTACCACCCTTGCTAAGCCTCCAAGAGCCTAAAAATTTACTTAGCCCCAAAATATGCGTATGTAGACTACAGTTGGAAATGTAGTAACGAGCGTTGCTGCGGCCACATCATGCCCCTACTTTCCTCGTGCTGCTCCTATTAGCTCTTCATCTCGGCCCTAGAATGGGTATGATTGCTAGATATCGAGAGAAACGCAAGAAGAAAAGAGAGAAAGATAGGAAGAGGGAAGTAAAATTATGCAGGCGTTGCCAAAGATCAATATACAACAGATTTAATTTATTTTCTTTATCCTCCTTTCGGAAATCGCCACTTACTTCACATAAATTTGGTGACTCATCTAAAGCTATTAACAAAAAAAAAACTTCCTTTCTCAACCTTAATAAGTATTCTAGCCCTACTTAGGTCGTGCACGCCGTCTCTACTTAGCTGCTATGGGATGGTGGCCCGTGGCCGCAAAGAGATTTAATTCACAAACAACAAAAATAATAATATCAATAGTATATCCTTAAGTATTTAAAGAAAATAAATCATATTTTTTTGAAAACTAAAACTAGTAACAAGGAAGAAGAAAAAAAAAAGAAAGGCAAATATCATAGGCTAACTGACCTTATCACATCCATACTTAGTAATTGGTGACTTGCAAATCCTGAGAGGGGGGAGGGGCGGTGTTCCTATCACCCCGCCTTTCCTGTTCCGTTCGATCGCTCCACTGCTTCCTCTTCGCTTCTTCTTCAAGTTGGTGCCGGGGCGCAAACGCCCTTGAAATAAACTTCTTCCAAAACAACAAGAAACTTTAACTGCGCTGTCTATGCAGCGTGAAAATATACTGTACTAATGACGCACAGGTAAGTTCTTAAATAGAAATATCTTCGTTGCTAACATGATTTGATTACTTTTCGGATGAGCTGTCTACGCAGCATAAGAGTTCTGCACTAACAACGCACAGGTGAGTGCATAATAAAGAATATATTCACTGCTAACATATTTTATTTTATTTCAGATGAGCTGACCACGCAGCATAAAAATTCTGCACTAACAACGAACAGGTGAGTGCTTAATAAAGAATATGTTCACTGATAACTTATTTTGTTCACTTTCAGATGAGCTGATCACGCAGCATAAAAAAAATCTACACTAACAACGCATAGGTGAGTGCTTAATAAAGAATATATTCACTACTAACATATTTTGTTTTATTTCAGATGAGCTGAC